>JAUMHE010000043.1:11063592-11086138 GCA_032359235.1 Enteromius mattozi | reverse complement strand
TGTCAAAAGTCATCTAGACTCGAGCGAGCAGAAATCAGCTGAGCGAGGAGAAATCCACTGCGCGAGCAAAACAGCACCTCCGCGAGCAGAATTCCACTGTACAAGCAGAGTTAACCTATGAGAGTATGCCAGGCGCTCACGCGCAGCTGCCTGTACACCTCTCTGTTGTTGAATTTGTGCGCGAGTACTTTTATCATGCCAGCTGAAGGTTCATTTTTTTAAGTTCAATGACACAGGTAGTGACGATTCTCTCCGGCCAATCAGTGTTTAGCAGAGTGTACACGTCACGTTTTGGTAACAGTATGGTTGGGACCTCAGCCGAGGTTGTACTAAAACAAAAAGTACCAGGTACTGTTCCCAGTGAAAAATCCCCCAAAAGTGAACCGTTCCAAACATTACCCTGCCATACAATGCAGTGGAAAAGCTCCTTTTGACTAACACCAGCATTGTTTCTACCCACCTAGAAGGGGGACGATGCCTACAGCAATCACATAGGGAATGCAGAGAGAAAGCAGCAGTACAGCGATGACCGGGGCCGCCAGCTTCCTGATGATGAAATGAAGGTCAATGTTCCTGATTCCATTAGCATACACCTGAAAAGCAGTAAATCATTCAGTTAGTGAATGTATCCATCTACAGTCAAGCATCTAGACCTTTAACAGCACCAGAGAAATCATGGACAAACGATAGTCACCACAGCTACTAACCTGCTCAATAACGGTCTTCAACCACCACTGGGGACCCATGAGGGTGATGGCAGCAATGATTTTGGCATGCAGCACTCCTAAAGCCCAGTCCTTAACGATATAGAGAAAAATAAAGAGTCAATACCACTGACACGGCCATACCTCTGTGCCCCACTTAACGCCTGTGGAAATTAAGTTCTCTAAACAGGATGGATTAGATTAGTAGGGCAAAAGGAGTCTGTTGAAAAACTGCCTGCTACTGGACTAAATCCAACCAAAATCTGTTTTCCGGTACATCAGTGACACAGTTCATTAGCTTAAACAGAGAACAACGCAAGGCACAAAAACAAACGCTGGCTCAGATAAATACTGACACACAGTGGACATGTCAGATGAAAATACAGTTGCTAAGTTGATGTTATTTTTAAACTATCTGTGTATAAACAAGTCACAACACTAAAGAACAGAAAATTCAGCATTAGGGTGAGTAAATAGTGAGAGAATTTTCATTTTTGGGTGGAGTATGCCTTTAATACACAGGTAGCGTCTTAATGAAGAAACCGGTGACCATTAACATTTTCTCCGGTGACATTCAATAAATGACATACTCAAAGACTGTAATTTACTCAACCTTATGATTTCAAATTAGTTCTGGGCAATCCAAAATAAATGTGGTAACACTTTAGAATAGGGAACACATAAACTCCTAATTTGCTGCTTAACAGTTAGTAAGGTAGTTGTTAAGTGTAGGTATATGGTGCGATTAAGGGATCTAAAATATGGTCATGCCTAATGAGGCATTAATTTGTGGTTTATAAATACTAATAGCCAATATGTTAGTAATATGCATGCTAATAAACAATCAGTTAATAGTGAGAATAGGTCCTTGAAAGAGTTACCATAAAAGTTTTGTTTATATATGCGTGTGCACTGTGTATATTTGTAATGTATAAATAAAGACACACACATACAGTATATAGCATTTACATGTATATATTAATATTATTTACATTATATTTAAATATATTTAACAGACAGCTTATTTTTCTCAAATATGCACATGCATGTGTGTGCATTTATATACATAATAAATAAGTACATTACATATATTGTGCACATAAAATTGTTTATTTTGCCTGCGATTTTTAAAAAGAAAAGTCATATGGGCTGCTTTTACTATGTAATGGTGAGATTTGTGTCATTTTGGACCTTGTTAGCCCCAGTCCTCATTTACTTTCATTACATGGAAAAACGCAGAAAGAATATTCTTTACAATTAGCGTTTTTTTGTGTACCATGCAAAAAGCCAAAGGGGTCTATATAATGTTCTATTCTGCGTGAACTGTGCCTGTAAGAGCAGGACACCTATTTGTGCTTTACCTGCCAGGGGTAGAACAGAGGCGTTTGATCCAGCGGCACTCTGAGAGGAGCTACAATCACCAGCTCAAACAGGAGTCCCAAGAGCAGAGGGATCACTCCAGCCAACAGCACAGCCACAATCAGTGTCTTCATGATCTGAATTCACACAAATCAGCAACAAGGCTTATTATGGAAACATCTGTCTTTGATTCCTTTGTATGTAATCAAAAGTCATGCATGTTGCAGTAAAATAACTCCAAAATCCTAATTTATTCCTCTTTTTTCCATTCTTTTTAAGCCACAATGAAACCACTGCAGTCATTACCATAAGGGTCCACTCCTGAACCTTGAGCAGGATGACTCTCCGGCCCTGAGGCATCCAGGCCAGCAGCACTGTGATCGCTCTGATGGAGAGCCAGCACACATACAGCCCACACGCTGCAGTGTACAGCTCATGGATCTTAGCACTGCCCGTCCAGAAGGACATCAGCCAGCGTCCAGTGAACACTGTAACAAACACACAGAGAATTCAAAGCACTGCTGAAACATACCATTCTATGCTCTCTCTTTACATTATATTGCATATAATTTCCAAAAAAGTGGAGTGTTCCTTTAAGTAACACTTTATTTTACAGTGTCCTTATTATATACTACATGTATTTAAATATATGTAGTAATACTAGTGAATTATGGATAATTACCTGCAACTAACCTTAAACCAAAAACTAATCCTAAGCCTACAGTTAATACATGTTGTTAATTCTTATTACTCAGCACTTAAATGTAATTATATGGCAACAAAGACTCTTTCAAATAAAGTGCAACCTAAATTTCCGAGGCTGTGCAGTTCACTGTTTTACAAGCAATTACAAGAACCAGGGACTTAATATTCAAACTTCAAAAACAGCTTTTAAAACCCCATTAAAATGATCCATAAGACTACTGTACTTTAAAGTCTTGCAAAGTCGCCTGATAGCTTTGATTCACACAAGCTTTGAAATTTAATTGGCTGACCACTTAAACTGCTTTTGTATATTGAAAGCCCATCATAGTAATTAAATGAAAAGAGTTATGTTCTCAGTTATGTTTTATAAAGCTATATGAGGGTGAGCAAATGATATGATCCCAATTTTTTGGGACTCTCACCTGGCAATGTGAGACACACCAAACTCGCCAAAAGCAGCGTCACACACATAAACAATATCAGCAACACAATCTAAGAAGAAGGCCAAAAGAGAAAAACATTAAAGACCACTGATCAGAAATTCAGATTCACAAACTCAAGACATTTACTAAAAAAAAAAAAATTAAGAGTCAATTGGACAGAGCTGGAGTACCCTTAGAGGGAATTTAATTGGCCGGTGATAGGGCTGAAAGCCCACTGGGCCCCCCTGCTGCAATATGGCCTGGTGGGCAGCGTGCAGTCCTTCGCCCACCACAGGAATAGCGTTGTTTCGGGCCTGCTGGTTGTTGTTGTTGGCTTGCTGGTTGCCATTGTTCTCATTGTCTTCTTGGTCTCCCAGCAAGTAAGAATGCAAGTCTCTGAAATGTGTGGCACAACGTAGCATTGATTAATATTATCACTACAGCTTTAAGATTCAAGAAATTCAAGAGAGATATTAAAAGAAAGGTGAACTAAACCCTCCTAGTAAAAATCAAGGCATAGGCATAATGCAAATTAGAGATTTATAACATAATGTGGACAAATTTACTGATTTTAAAAGGAGCATTTGTGAAAGTGCAGAACTCAATCTGAATTGCATAATTCAAACAGGTGCGTGAACTCTGATGTGACAGCATTCATTGATTATAATGGAATATAATAGGCAAAAAAAACCTAAGATCTATTAAAATCAAAATTAATGACTGCGATTGTAACATTAATAGAAAAATTCAACAGTTATGATTTGTCACAATCGTTCTTTCCATAAAGTTCAATTCCAGTGATAGATTTTTTAGGACAACACAGAAAACCAGGAAAAGTTATTTAAGTCCATGAGGTTAACGGACATAATGAGCAACAGAGTAAATGTGTGTGAGACTCACAGCAAGTAGCCAGCGGTCACGGTCCAAGCTCGCACCAGACCTTTGAGCCACTGCCGTGTATGTCCCTGTTCCAACAGAGCAGGAAGAACAACCTGCAACAATAGCAGCTCCAGAGACAGCTCACTCACCGGAGCATCGCTGAAAGAGAGAGATGAATTCATTACATTTATATGTAAACTACTAGTATCACTCTATATTACTTAGCAATAGAGCATGACATCAATTTGTAGGTCACCCATAATGCTAACCCTTCACGGGTTCCCTATGGAACATCTAATTGGTTTTTTGAATAAAATAGTCTGGGAGTCATCTTACCAGATCTGTAGCATTTTTCCAGGCTTTACAACACCCTTTTGGTCCTCTTTAAATAACAATTTCACACTGTCACTCTCAGACAAGCTTGTTTTATTTCATCCTTTCAATACCTGAATACTAATAGGAACATTTTAAATGGAGTCAACACTACTGCCCTTTTTATGTGGGCATGAGCTTGCTGATGTAATTTATCCAAGTTCCAATGTAGTTGTACTGTAGCAACTTGTCAACAATATGCTTTTAAAAGCACAATGATTTAAAAATAACCATGTCATTTATGTTTTAGAAACAACTGTTTTAGAAACAAATGTTTTAGAACAAGCCTTTTAAAGTTAGCCAATTCTGATCGACTGTCAATGTTTTTATAATTATCAGCATGAAAATCATGATGAAAGATATTCTAACTATATCGCAAATTATAATAATCGTTGTAGTGTGCCAGGAGAGTACAGGGCGTTATGTGGTGTTAAATCTAAAATAAATAAACATTAAGGAATAGTTCACCAATAAACAAACATTCTGAAATTGTGTATTCACCCTTATGATCCACAAATGCATGACTATATAAGATATTTTATATAAATGTCTCTGTTTTTGTCCATTAAAAATGAAGGTCAGTGTACACTGGTTTTAGACACTAGTGGCTTTCATTGTTTGGACAAAATAGCTGAAAGGCTTCCCCACCCCAAATATCTTCCTATGGGTTTGGAAGTTCAAACATTAGCTTTCTGAGTCACTCAAACAATATTTAATCCTCCCAACATGTGAAAGATGGCCTCTTTCCACAGAAGTCAGAGTCAGTGCCCTAACAAACACTACAGCTGTTCAAAGTACTCTCCTAGTGGTGATTGTAAAGCTGGGTTACATAGAGAAACATACCCTAAATAAACAGTGAGGAGACTTCCTATGACATTACTGTTGTGGACATTAAATTAATAGCACTCTGCAAGATCAGACAGTAGTAATGCTCTGCTGGGAATGATGACATCAGGTGTAACACACCTGCAAAATGATGCAACAGGCCCACCTGACACTACAGAGATTCCTGACACTCATTAGGTAATGAAGCAAAGGTCTGCCATGACAGCAGTAATTAGCACTTCACATTTATGGCCCTTTTAACCATGAAGTTCACACAGAGAAAGAACGTTGCTTCCACTGGTTGTAATCTCTGACTGGATTTAAACACTAAAACAAGCAAAAGCAACAAACACCACATCTTTATACAATGTTTAGGCAATTATCACAAGGAATATTAAGCTTTACAACTTTATGACAATGAGGTGGAAATACAATTTATTTACCTGTAAAGCATCACATTGTAGGGAAGAAATGAAGGGAAGATGTGTTTGATTATCCGGATAGGAAGCCACAACATCAGAAGAACAATTGAGCCAAAAACAACCTGAAAAGAGAGAAAAACCTTTTCATTTAAGAACACTAAAATCAGAAATATGTGGAGCCTTAAAAAAAGGGGGGTGTGATGTTTGGGCATGGTGATGGGAAAAAATAAGACAGAGGTTTCACTTTCTCCTGAGAAACTCAGCATTTGCTTACAAAACATTTGCATTCCCTCACAAAAGTACTACATTCCTTGAGAAACCTGAACGTTCAAACATTGTTTTCCTCTGTCCTTCTTGTTGTTACTTCCATAACAAATGTTCTGCAAATTAATGCAAAAGTTTCACAGAGGAAAACTATACTTTTGCAAGAGAATGCAAAACCACTGAAGAATTTTTCCCTCCATTTTTTCCCCATTACCATGAAATTGAATGGGATCCACTGAAAACGGTCTCAGAAATTTCCTCACCACTGATAATATGAATCGCCTCAAGTGTCTATATATTGGTAGGTGAATCATTTCCTGCACTGGGTTGAAATCTGGATCATTAAGATTTCTGAGAAACCACAAGACTCCAGGCCTCAGAACCTAAGAAATACAAGGAAAGCACTTACATCCATCAAACATCTCCTCAAAAACACTTCTGCATGATTTAACTGATATAGAAATGCCCACCTCTCTGAGTAGAAGAATGAAAGAGGCAAAATAGAAGACATAGACCATCCCCACCAGCCAGTGAAGAAACATGGTGGTCCCTGGGGCTGATTCAAAACTCAACTCTCTGTCTTTCAAAGAGGCATCAAACATTTCCTACAGAACAGAGAGATAAACAAAATAAGGCTTTAAAAAGGCGTGCTCAATTTTATTCCTCATTAAAAAAAATTTAAGAAATAAAGCAGAGCAGCTGTCATTGAGATAAATGAGAATGCTAACCAATAGCTTTCTACAATTATTACAGACCTTTTTTGGGCCAACATGAACAAAAATGCATACCTTAAATTAGTTTGAAAAAATAAAACTAAATACCAGAGAGCAGATATCAAGCCACCAGCCGCAGATGAGCGGGAACACGCCAATCTCTACAACTACTAGAAGAGACACCTGGAAGAAACAAAATATGAGCATCAATAAAAGAAGTGCATGACTGATACTAAACAAATATAAAATATAAACACATACATAGCAGAATAAATAAGTGTATTAGGCCTAGGCCTGTAATCTAAGCTTAGATAATGTAACCTAATTATAGCATCAAAGTGACTGAGAACATAAAATTACAGTAAATCCCCAAGATTTTTGGCAAAACAAGTTGTTCCAACCAATGTTATTAAGTTATTGTTTTCGCCCTTTGTAATTACTCAACAAGTTTAGCAAACATGGTTTTACAGAATAGCACACTGCTGATGTAACTGACCTTTACAACAATGTAGCAGACTCCTAACAAGCGGCGTGATCTTTGAAATCTCACCAGTGCTGCTAATCCCTGAGATTTGAATTAAGGAAAGGAACATCAGGGGCCGTATTAATTCATTTTCATAACAAAAAAAATTAATTAAATGATGCTAGTCATATTTCACATGTAAGACTCGGTAAACAAGAGAAGGTAGTTACATAGATTGTGATTATTTCAGGTTGTTGAGTGTTTAAGGATACATGACACACGATGAGTGTGATGGCTAAAAGTACATATCCAACTATAGTGGTGATGAGTCCCTCGAAGTGTGAGGCACGAACCTGAAAGAGACAGTTGTCAGTATTGAAACTGCATTTACATTCATTTCTTAAATCAAAGCTGGAAAAAAGGTCTAAAACAAATCTAATACTTACATATTCTTCAAAACCAAGTCCAACCACTGAGAAGTGGCCAATATGGTAGGGACAGAAAGCTGAGAAGGGATGATTTTAAGAGTTGAAGTTTGTAATCAAAAAACAATTAATCGTTATGCTTCCATCCACTTATTTTGGGAAAAAAATCACATAAAAACGCTAAATGGAAAATGGCAAAATGTGCATATATTCTAAAAATGCGCAAAAAACCCCCCCAAAAAACTATGTGCTTAACTTAGGATACATTTCTTATCTAATAAGAAAACAAGCGCATAAACTACGATGGAAACACTTTTACCGAATAAATTCCTTAAAGTGCATCAAAAAAGACATGCGACTTTGCGATAGGACAGCATAAATGGACCAACCAATGGATCTCATTGCACAGCATCTGAAACGCTAGTTTTGTCATTCTAAAATGCTTGAGCAAAGTCTTGCCAAAGTGCTCAATTATAATTAACTCCCAGAACTGTGTTCCCAAACATCAAGCTCTGAAAATAAGGTTACTGAACATGAATGCAGTCATGCTATAATTTGTTTAAAACAAATCTGCAGTGATGCTTACCAAACACCAGGATGAATAGTGTGTTCAGTGAGACCACCCAGAACACATGTTCCTAAAGCATAAACAAAATATTAATTTGTAGTTCTTTTGAACTGGATGTTTTTCGAGCAATTAATTATTTGTTTGACTTGCCAGAAAAACCAGGGACCCATCAAGCCCAAGCATCTGAAAAAAGAGGAAAGAACTGGTTTAATGTTTCTCTGAAAGGTTTTGGTATGTTGTTTGACACCGTGAGATACGGCACATAGTCTCACCCTCTCCCAAGTGAGCTCTTCAGCCGCACGATCCCATTCCAGAGCATTCCAGTTCATATCATCTGCAAAGAACAAACACAATGTTGCAGACCAACAGCTTTTTGCACCAGTTAGCATTTATAACCACTGAAAAATGTTCCCATTTGTTTAATTAAAGCCGTCATACCCTGTGCTCCATTGTTGGCATCCGCCACATCTTCGGCTCCTCCATCTTCCTCATCTTCATTATCTAGCTCCATCTCTTCCGCAGGGTCAGCAGGGAGGTCAGGAGCTTCAGCCGCTGCAGCGTTTTCAGCTGGAGGTTCGGCCGGAGCGGGCATGGGCTGGTTTTCAGCACCCCCATTACCTTGGCCAGCAGCCTAATGGATAGGATATTAATAATGAAGAAAATTTAAATCAACTATGGTGGAGACTGTACGCAACAGGCTTTGTGAAGTAGTAAACTGCATCTGGTTCAAACCAAGAAAAAGGAAAAAAAAAAAAAACCAAGCCGTTATTTTGGTACAAGTGCAGTCTCTAGAGATTCGGGGGATAATGAGAGATTTGAAAATGACAGAAGGTCAGGCAAGCTACTGTGTTGTGCTCAAATCAAAAGGATAATTACAGTAAGCAGGAAGCAAAGTAAACAAAAAGGGTCATGGCGCAACCTGTATAATTGGTCTCTAAAGAATATCGAGCTTTCAGAAAGTTTTGCAGACTTAATTTGCAATAGGAATGTCATTTTTGCTGTACAGAAGTTGCTGGTGTGGAAAACTATGAAGAAAAAAAAAAAATGAAAACAAAGTTTATTAGCAATAAACAGAAGTTTAAGTCACCAAAAAAGAAATTTGGTCTGAAAATATCATAATGCATATATATATATATTTATATTTATTAGTGGTGTCGAAATTAGCGTGTTAATGTATGCGATTACTTTTTTCAGATTAATGCATTAAAAATATTTAACAACAACAGCTGCTTCTGTCACTTTTTCTCTTGACAAGAAGAAGAAGTGCATTTATTCAGTCGCAGAATGTCTTTACTACCACATCAAATGGGAGACATTTCAGACATGCGTTCCACCTCACTTCAGCACCAGGCAAACAGTACTGTGCTTGCAGCGTGCGCTCTTCAAATACATGCACAAAGATACCAGAGCACACTGTAGGCTGTATCCTTTCATTTCAAAGCGTGAAATAAGCTATGTGCATGCAATGTCGTGGTCAGTTAAGTCACGAAGCTTCCAAAAAGACAATTAAAGCTGCCTTTAAACATGTGTTTGAAATGTTCTGGAGCAGCTCAGCGCTGTCTCACTCATCTAACATGCCTCACCTGACGTGGGTCAGAAAAGGTAAAAAGAGTTGAGAGTAAATAAGATTTGTGTCAGAACTGCGTCACATTCAGCAGCGGCAGCTCTTAAAGAAATAACAGCCAAAATAAGCTATAATAACCAGCTGCTGTGATGTCTATTAATCAAAGGACAATGAAAAAGGGGATAGCTTTATGGATTCATCTATATTTAATTTAGAATGTGTCTGATAACTTCAATTTCTGTATGTTTCTGCTGAAGTACACAAGTAAATATGACATTTATTATAATGGTTTTATGTGAAGATTGTTTGGTTTAATGGTTTTATGAGATAGCTTTGTAATGTTGAATGGCTATTCAATGATTAAATAGCTACTATAGGGGGGAAAAAATTCCAGAGACATCAGAGTAATGCTGGCCTTCAGTCACAAAAAAAAGATGCTATTATACAAATATAAAAAATGATACTGTCTTTATGTTGTTTGTACATTAATTTAATGTTTAAAGGTGAAATTATTGCAATATAAAAGTATTACTGTTAGTTGGAATTAATCGTGACTTATTTCAGAAAAATATGGGATTAATTAGGTTTTTTTTTTAATCGATTGACAGCACTAATATATTATATATTATATATACACATATAAATAAAACACACACACACATATATATATATATATATATATATATATATATATATAGACTGGAGTAATGGTTAATGAAAATTCAGCTTTACCATCACAGGCATAAATGACATTTTAAAATATATCTGAAAAGAAAACAGTCCTTTTAAATTGTAAGAAAAATATTTCAAAATGTTACAGTTTTACTATACTTTTGATCAGAAAAGTGCAGCCTTGGTGAAGAATCTCCTCAAAAGATTTTTTTTTTTTTTTTTAAATTCCTACCAACCCCAAACTTGTTCTTTCCAATGTAGTAAGGATGACTAAAGTAAAAAGAAAGTTTGTTTCTTTTTTTGTCATTCAATTTTAGTTATACAATTTTATTAGTGAATCACTATTGCTTATTCTAAATCTGAGCGTGATATGCATTCAGTCAGATGAAAACTGATATAACGGCACATAAACATTATACCTCATTAGGTGGTCCTGCTGCATTAGCAGGTTGCTGCTGGTTCTGCTCCAGCCATAACGGGGCTCCACCATGAACAATCTGCTCCCGCAGCCACACCAGACTGATGAAGGCGCAGAGGGTGCAGGTCACCACAAAGCAGCCCTGCAGGCAGTCGGCCAGCAAGTTCTCCCTGCAGAAGATGAACATTCACTGATCATCACTTCTGAAATATCCATCCATTACTATTCACTGCGCAACCACGTCCAGGGCTAAACCCGAGAGCGCAGCGAGGATTGAAATAACCCATCATGCTCAGAGTTCACAATGAGCCCATCCGCAATGTAAATGAATATTTTAAGGAGAAAACTTGAGAGCTTTCCTGTCTGGTACGTACGTGGAGAGCATGTCTAACGGCAGAGTCAGAAGGGAGCTTACGGATCCAGTAAACAGACACTTATAGATGCGACCTAAAGGAAAAGTAGAACATTATGTGAGTAACATAGCATAAAATGCACAACGTGGGGATAAAAGACAACTTACTTCACAGCATACCAGACTGTGACATCTAGGCATCACTTACATGCTGTTAGAGGTACAACCCCCAGCCAAGCGAAGGCAACAAGCGTGTAATGAAACCAGTATCGGATAGCTGTGCCTATACTGGTGACTAGTCCTGCGAAAATGTCCTGCACTGGGAGCCTTGAAGGCATGTCTGGAGAGTAAACTGAAAGAAAAAGAGATGAAGATTTTAATGCATTTTATATTACAACTGTTGATAAGCATTTTGGCCTCCTCCTAATTGGAAGTGTCTCATACAGTACTGAAAATGAAGAATTAGAAATTTAATTTAATACAAATTTAAGAGGTTTTTAATCCATTGCAAACTATTTAAACAAGTTACTAAGATTAAAGGGGTTATCTAAAAATTGTTTAACAAATATCTTACTCTTTAATAAGGATCATGATTCTGAAAAGCATAACTCTATAAACAGAATTATATGGAAGCAGCATCTCTAAAGCATCTCTTCCAAACTCTGAGAGTCAAAACAACAATTATTGTCCACATAAACACAGATGGCAACAATTAATAGCAAACAAAATGTTAACAAGGAAGTAGTGCTTGTATCTAATTACATGTATCTAATTGTGATCTTAAAATAATAAAAAAATATATAATCTTATGTTACTATTATTTTAAGATTACTACCGCAAAATAAAAAAAATATTACATAAAAAAATAAGAAATATAACTACTGTAGCATATAATCATTTAAGATTTTTTTTAATTTATTTTATATTACAAAAGTAAAATTAAAATACTATAATATTTAAAGCTGTCATGATTTTTTATTGAAAAAAAAACAAGTTTTATTTTGGTACAACAGCTGGTATGTAAGTGCTTCTTGTAAGTTGAAGTTCATGGTTTGTGCATATTCCATACCTAAACACATGTTATAAACAACCCAAACTGAATACATATGCAGAGAGGATTTCATCTAGAGTAGCATTAACTGAGAACCAAGCAGTTTTTGACACACTGAAAACATCATCATCTGCTCATATGTACAAGAAAGAATTTTGTGCCATGCTTTACTCTAAAACATGCAGCGCATATAGCTACTTAATTCACAGACTTCATGATTTCATAATCTCACTATGCCATATTGCGATTTTGGTGCTATTTTGCTTAATCGTGTCATTCTATGTTGAGTAATAAATCAAGTTTGCACAGAAAACTGGAAGCCCAAAGGGCTTATGTTTACATTCCACTCAAAGCTTTTGAAAAGCAAAGCTAAAACCAAAACTAAATGAAAACACTTTTATTGTAGTAAAGCCATGCAACAATTTACTCTGGGTGTAAAAACCTTGTTTCACTTCAGCAAAGAACAGCTACGTCAGAGGACACGAGTGCGTGCTTTTACGTCACATGATCAACCCATAGAACCCTTTCGCTCTGAAGCACACAATCGCTGCTATTGAACAGGCCATTCGAGGCTGTCTCTGACTCTATAGAGCTGTTCCTGGCTTTACCTCCCCTGAAGAATGTAATGAGAGTGGGTTACTTACTTGGCGTGAAAGCAAATCTGTGCTTGCATAATTCGCAGTACTCTTTTCTGCTGTGTTTAAGCCACTGCACCAAGCTGTGAAAACACAAGAGGGGGCAGGAAGCGGGCGTGAGGATGATGATCTGACTTGTGTGAAAAAGCAAAGAAAATCCAGTTTCGTTTCCCATTATCAAAAGGGCAGAATAACAACAGCTGGGGCTGTTACATTGAGGAGGACCCCTGAGCTCATAAGTTACAGCTAGTCGCTTAGTCAAATGGGTGTTGCTGACGCTTTCGATTCAGTAACCGAAAAGAACAAAAAACTGAACACAAAGCCTTACAAAAATAACTGGCCCCAATAGAAAGGTTAACCTAGATCTACTGACAGACACAGTTCTAGAAAATACCAAATTAGCCGATTTAGGGTATTACAAAAACGTACAATACAACAAAAACACTATTTCTTTTTAAATTACTATCCTCTTTTGCCAAAGGAACACACATTACCATTCAAAAAGTTGTGGTCAGTTACCTTAGTTTAAAAAAAAAATAAAAAATTCAGCAAAAATGCATTGAACTGATCAAAAGGTATCAGTACAGACATATATAATATCACAAAAGCTTATATTATATATACATATATACACATACATACATACATAATATATATATATATTCAAATAAATGCTGATCTTTTCAACTTTCCATCAAAGCATCCTAGGGCTGGGCAATATATTGCACGATATAGCCTATTCATGTGCATGTCGTCAGTAAATCTGTTTGTGTTTAATGCTATTCCAGCTGTGGCTATTTTCATGGCGAGAAATATTCTAATTGAATTATATGTTTATATAAATATGTTTATATTTTTATTTATTTATTTATTTATTTTTAACTACAAAACTGTATTTGGCTTAACTATGTTAAAAATCTCTTCAAAAGAGTTAACTAAATAATAAAATTTCCTCAATGAGTTGAAACCAGCACAATCTAATAAAACATGCTTAATAGACAAAGGCATTTGCCAGAAAAGAACAATTTGGAGGATGTTCCCATAGTATTAAAAACTTGTGTGTCCTCCTCAGTAAATCTGCTTCTTTGATTAGCGGTAAATCTTTATCACCTGTTTTCAAATGGAGTGGCAGTTAATACACAGAGCCGTAGATCACTAGCAAGCTATCCAATATTACGTTCAGTTTTGCGGGTGATTCGTTTGCGATTATATTGCCCAGCCCTAAAGCATCCTGAAAAAAAAAAGTTTCCTCAACTGCTTTCAACATTGATGATACGAGATGTTAGCCTTGGTGAGCATACTTCTTTCAAAAACTTTTTAGGAATGTTATTTATTGACCACACTTCTACTAAATCATCCAAACCATGCTTCATGCCTGCACTTGTTGATCTGTAAGCTTACTAATGAACTGCAAGGCCTTTGTCTGATTAGATCATATTCTTGTTTGTCAGAGCTTGGACCTCCTTCTTACATTGCAAGTGGTTTTCCATTTCATGCTGTCCCATTTTCTGCCATTACTGGCTCATCTTGAGTAGAGCTCCTAGAATTATTACTGCAGGACACCAGGTTCAGTGTTGTTACCTGCTTAAATTACATCCTCTGAATTTTACAGCAGGCACAATAAACTAATAATAAAGCGCCTTTAGACATGAGCCAGCTGTCATCATTGAGTGTTTCTTCTAATGTCCCCTTTCTAGGTCTAAAAACAATGGCTAAAACTGACGTACGTACATAGTTTGACCCAAAAAACATCTTATAAAACAATATTATATGGGAAATTCGTCACTGAATGAACAAAGCTCTTACCATTCTTGGTGGATGAACTTAATACTTCCAGTACAGACGCAGGGATGATAGAGGGGTTTGTCCTGAGTTCCCTCAGATCGACACACCCGACATATATCAGCTGCCAGAAAAAAAGGGCAAAATTACATTTAATACTGATCTATGCAGAACACATTAAACTAAATGAGAATAAACAGAGCGAACACACTGCACCTAACAAAATAATAAATAAAGAATATGTGCTATAAATCAGACTTGATGCGTTTTATGTTGTTCAATTTATACTAATGAAAAATAAAAAGGTAGATACATGCAAGACTGTTCCTTGCTATTTTGCCAATCAATTTCCTGGTCATCTTTGCCCTCTTCTTATAACAACTGTATATACCTTAACTAGATAATACATGAGAGACAAACTCCAGCAGACATAAAGTTCAAAAACAATTGTGATCTCATTTCAGGCAATGTCTTAAATGTGGCATACGTGAATTGACTTAATATACTACGTTTCATTTATTTCATCATATGTTAGGTGCGTTTACACCTGGCCAACACACACAAATAAACCATTCTACGTAAGTTACGAGTTATAATAATTTCTACAACTGCTTTAACACATGCCTAATGTGCTTTTAACAATTCCCATGACGTTCTTTAAAGTCAAAATCGAGTTTAAATTCGTATTATTCGGACGTGCTTGGAGGATGACAGCTGTACTGAAGACCAAGCTGGCAGGAAAACATTTAGCTCGTTAGCTTGCAAAGGCCACATCAGTTACAGACGCGTATTTGGTTGCGCGCCCCGACTAAACCATTACATAATGTTAACGTACTTTTGTCAAAGCGCATTTAAAAAGCAATAACGTGGAAACAGACAGCGGCCACAATGCCTCCGTGTCTAGACAGCTTACCTTCTTCGGCAGTGTCCATCTTGTACGGTGACGCACTGTCCTCTTTACAGTCAACACATAACACACTCCGCGGAACAAACCGCAATATTAGCTCACAACTACGTTAAAATACAACATGACGAAATCGATCCAAGCATGAACCCCAGACCCGACCCCCTTTTCCGTGTAGTGCTCACAGATAGAGCTGATCAAGCTACTTGTTGGTCGACTATATTCCTGCTCGGTTGAACATGTTTGTGGCCTCTGGATCCGAGTGTGCTGCTACGGTTTCAATTTACGTCAGAACAACGCGCATGCGCGGAGAATACACGACACTTTCTGGCGTTTTCCGGTGGTGACTGCGCTGGATTGTAGATGAATGAATTTACATTCGAACTACTACTTCTCGATATGCATCATGTTAGCATCTAAATGGCAAATTTTAGCTAAAATAAAGGATATCCCGTTTAGAATTAATAACAATATTTATCCAGCTGTATATTCCGTTTTGAGGTAGATCTCTGTGCTTTTAAAAGAGCCTAAAACCATTGATAATTATTTTTTTTAATTGTACAGTAACATTACAGTTCTGGCAGGATCTTTACAGCTGGCTAAATATTGATAATAGTTCTGATATTCCATCAGTAAATTTGTTTCAGGTGTTGATTTATGCAGATGGGTTTTCGAAAAAGATGTCATTGATGGTAAACATTGTTAAGAGTGGGTAAATATATACACAAAAGTAAGTGGAATAACAGTAAACCCTCTGTAAACTGTTTTTTAAAATGAATGTGAAAAATATATAGAATCTCTAAAACACTTATCTAAAGATAATCAGGCCCTTAGTGAACTGTATAAAATTCTGTATGCGTCTCTTTCCTTTTAAAAATGGTAAGAATGTTGATTTTTATTGTATTTTTTTGTGTACTCTTATTCTGTGAAGCTGTTTCTAAGTGTAAAGCACTTTGGTCAGTCTTGTGGCTGTTTTAAATGTGCTAAACTTGAAACCGTTTTCCCTTGCAACCCCCTACAATGTTTTTGTTTTGTTTGTTTATTGTTAATTGTGTGTAGATTATATATACATTTATGATTTATGTATGAAGTATGGAAATATTTTTTTTCATATGCATGTTTGTGTTAGCATATATTTTTTTAAAGATCTAATCACTACGAATGCATCATGGTATAGGACAATTTACTATAACAAGAGCACAATGCCATAATAAAATACTAGAGGCAGTTTTTGTGGTGTGCATGTATGTTAATGGGGTGAGGCATGGGACTTTGAATCTTGTTACACCTGGGCATGTACAAACACTCATACACACCTTTTCCTATTTGGGATATTGACTTTTTATTAGCCGCTCATGTTTTGTAGGCAACATTTTGTATGAGGACATGATCCCCACAATGCAAATAAGTTGATCTGGTGGTGTGTAAAAGGCTCTGAAAGGCTTTGTGGTGAATGAAATTTTTTACGTAATGAAAATTAGACACGTTAAGGTTTTTAACTTGCAAATATGCATGCAACATTTTTCAGTATGAGATGTTCTTTTTATAATAAATGTGACATATTCATACTTAATTTACTCAAGGAATAATGTTGGATCATTTACATAACATATATATTCATCTCTATGAGTACTTAAGATGTCCTTTTACTTGATAAAAAAATAAATGTATAGAAAAAGCTTTAAGGCCTGTTCACACTAAGGAGGATAACTATAAAGATAACGATAGGTCAAAAAATCATTCTCAGCTGTTACAATAAATACAAAGAGAAACGATATCTTTAGAATAACTTTCAGAACATTTTTATCCAGCTAATGAACGATGGAAAAAAATAAGTTAGGCTGTTTTTCAAGCTTACATGAGAAAGACTAAATGTTTGTAAATATTATAAAGAAAGAAATGTGTCTTTACAGAAACTTAGCTTGACATTAGTTCATGTCTTTTGCTGTCTCTATTGTTTCTAATGGCAGATTTAAATGTCTTGGCATTATAAACCCAAACGGTATCAATTCCCTCTCCAGCGACATCATCAGGTGTCCAAGAGGGAAATGGAAAGCGACAAGCCACTACTTTGGCTGAAGTCTGGAGCTCTGTCTGGAGCTTGACCTCAAGCTGCTCCATCTGTGGAGAAAACAACAATAATGTCTGTCAGTTTGAAAAAATATTTTATGTGTATACATGTGTGTGTATATATATATATATATATATATATATATAATTAGTCAGAAGATCATACCATTTGAGGAACGCCAAAGATGACCACATTGGAGTACTCTGAAAAACTGACCTATGAAAGAAAGGACAAATTATACTTCACACACATGTGGCATGATTACATACAGACTGTATTGATCTGTGAATACTTCATAATGCACATAAATACACATAAATATTTCACAAAAAATTTTTAAACTACCAAGACCTCTTCAAAAATCATCTACATCATACTATCGATTTAGCTTAAGCAGGGGTAATAAGATTCGTGAAAATCTGAGACTGACATCAATAGTGACATGGATACTTGGAATAGAATTTTGTCATACTGCAAAAAGTACATAAAAGAAGCACAAGGTAAATTTATCCCAAAAAAAAGTTAAATGTAACTTAATGGAAATGACGTCGATGTTGACAGAATTTTATTCAGATCGTGACTGAATTAGATCCACACCTGATTTATGATTTGTCTAGCCTGTTGTGCTCTACGGTGTCATTTCCATTCAAATTTTCAATTTATTTATTTATTTATTTATTGTGCACCCAGTGTCTTAAGTGTTTATTGTTTACTGGTATGTTATATATATATATATATATATATATATAAGGAAAATCAATAAAAGCTTAACTGATAAAAAGAAATGTAGGTACAAATATAATGGAAGATCCACATTTATATTATGATTGACCTGTCCTCACCTTCCAAAGGTCAGAAATATAAAAAGATGTGTTGTGATGAACACCTTCCCTCCAGGCTTTGTAACGGGAATACCAGACCAGCCATGGGTTCAGCTCAAAGCCAACAGCCTGGAAACCAGTTTTTGCTGCAGCGATGACCTAGACCAAACCAGACACATAGAGGATCAAAATACAAACAGACTAACAAACTGTCATAATCTAACATCAGTAATGTTCTACACTTCTATTGTAATAATGGTATTTACACCACTGTATGAAATGGTGTTTACATACTGTTACAAAATCTAAATGAATAGGGTAAGCTTTAAAAGTAACAAACTATCCTTATTAAGATATGATCACCTAGATATGATTTTTTCTTTGACTATAAAATTGCAAATGAATAAATACGTAAACACAAATATATATATATATATATATATATATATATACATCAATTCTTATTTTCTTCACTAAACCAATGAATATCGATAGAAGTCAAAAGAAACTCACTATCCTTCCATCTCCGCTGCCGATATCCACCAGAGACCCTGATCTAGTTTTCAAAACCTTAAGGACGTTTTCGATTTGAGTCCTTGTCGCAGGTACAAAAGGGAGACAAACTTTCCTCAGAGCAGGTGCAACAAACGGTCCGGTCACTGCATACAGAGCGACCAATGACCCTCCGACGACACAAGTTGCAATAATACCGAGTCGTTTTTTAAGAGCACCGCCACCAGCTGATCCCTGCTTATAAGTCTCTGTGGAGGGATTGGATTCTGTACTAAATTCAGACATCCTAAAATGAAATTAACTGACCTTCTGCCCAATGACAGATTTGTGCAATTAAAATATATCAGATATGCAAGTTATGGGCAAGACATTTAAATATACCAACGGCGCAGACATGTCAAAATGCTGACAAATATACAGTCTATATATTCTATAGATATATTATAAAATAACCACAGAACAGTTAGATTATTTCACGAGACGACAGACATAGAGTCGGTGCGTCTTCTTATTTGTCCGATGCGACGACACAAGACTGAAGCGTCATTGGTTCCGCTCTCTTTCACTTACTACATACGGTCATAGAAATACTATTAGTATTAGTTCATCATATGATAAAAAAAATTACTTGAAGACACGTAACGAATTGTGGATGCTAGATTTATACTCTGTTAATTAACTGTGCTTTTATTTGTTAAATAGTGGTGAGTTTATCCCCTGCAATTACTTTAATGTACCAGAGGGAGGCACTATTTTGCGGCCGTGCTTACAAACCTCAATGTCTACGCTCAATACTCATCTCTGATATGATTTGACTTATGAGTAAATGCATAAATAAATAAATAAATAAATAAATGTAGAATGAATAAATGATACATACAAAATACATTTACATAAATAAATGTATCAAATAAATAAGTGAATGAAAAAATACATAATTGAAGAAATAAACATAGAAGTACATAAACAACTAAATGAATAAATGCAGATATGCATAAATGAATGAATAAATTATTTTGTCAAATGTGTAAATTTTAATTGTGCTATTTTTGTGTTACACTACATTTATTTCTACATTTATTTATTTTTACATACATTTAGGCACTTCTACATTTATTTATTTCTTTATTTCTGTGTCTGTATGTTAAAGGTAGGCGGTAAAAAAACAAGTTATTTGTTTGACAAGTTATTATTATATTTATTTATTTTTATTTATGCAGTTCAGCATTTAATTATTTATTTATTTATGTATTTCCATATTTATTTACTTATTTCAGCATTTAATTATTTATTTATTTATGTATTTTAACATTTATTTATTTATGCATTTATTTATGCAGTTACACTAAAGTCATTTCTCATTCTCCTCACTGCTGCTGTTGTTCAACTGTAAATGACAGTTGTAATGGAAAAAATACATTTATAGTATTTAAATGTTATTATGGAGAGGTTGGCAATGTTCACACGCCCACAACCACCCTAAAATGTTGCCAATAAGCAAGGAAGGACAAGGCAATCCAATGGAAAGGCATTTTTTAAAGATTATTTTATAATAAAAATGCAATAGAACGAGACATAACTTGTTTGTAATTTTATGAATAATGTGATATGAGAATGAAAATTGAAGCATGAAGGGTAACAGAGTATAAAAGAAGCACAAATGCTTTCACATAGGCATAAAAGCAATGAAAATACAAATAAACTAAATGAAACCACACAGCTCAAGGAAAGAGAGAAGCCTGTCCCACATTAAAAAAAGACAAAGGTGAAAATAGCCATAGCAGTAATGACGTGTTTTTATGTAATGTTTTAAATAATACCCACACCAAACAGCATAAATCCAAATATTTACATCAAACGTATGCAATGACTTAGTGTCCTAATATCATTTTTCAATATTAGGATTCAAACAAAAGTGCATAACAGTCATCAAATTATATGGACTAGACAGCCTGGGACTAGTCACATACAAAACAGGAAAAGAACACTGACAGGAATACAGTTTTATGGTTCACATATCCATTTAATGCATCCATAATCCATTATGGATACAAAACGGTGAAAATGGAGTGACTAGACAAGGAAATATTGTCTGTCAACAAACATAATAAACAAGTGCATGACTATTACAAATAAAACTGAGACAAAAAGGACAGTAAAGAAAGTAATCTATCCAAAAGCTGGGCTGAAATGCATGGAAAACCATCAAAAGTCATTGGATACTGACCGATGCACAGTTCTGTCCATTGCAGCTCGTCCATGGCTGGTGGTGGGCCCATCATAAAGTTCATCATCCAGGTCGCACTCTTCAGCACCATCGTGCGAGTAGCTGTGCTTCATCACTAGGATGTTCCTGCGGCCAGTAGGGGTGGCTTGCAGAGGAAATGGAGGTTGTATGTTTGGCTCCATGTCTGATAGAATAGCTGCAGCATCTCGGAGGCTGAGATCGCTGCGGCTGCCTCGAGTGCTGGACACCTGGGAGCCACAGTGATGGCCGTGGATGCATTTGGAGGATGTGCGCTGCAGTTTGGGAAAGTCTTCTGGTAAAACATCACCGTCGGATGATGTCGCTTGCCGTAACGTGCACAGCTCGTAGTGGGGGGGTTCGAAGGCCTCATGCAGCAATGTGGGGTCGAATTCATCTCTGCGGATAATGTACTTCTTCCGTGGCTGTTTTATTTGGATGATTATGGACACGGTGAGCAGGATAATCACCACTCCGCAGGTCACGCCAATAATGGTCACATTAGTGTTGTCGAGACTGTCCAGGATAGTAGCTTTTCTTTTCTCTATGCGAAAGGAGCATAAATATTGTATCTGGCACATTGTTTTAAATTAAGAAAATAATAAACAATATACACTGCTGTTTAAAATTTTAAAATATTTATTTTATGCTTGCCAGTGCTCTATTTATTTTACCATAAATACAGTACATATTATGAAATATTGTTATAACTTACAATAACCTTTTACTATTTTAGTGCATTTTAAAATGCAATTTATTTCTGTTATGGCTAAGCAGAACTTTCATCAGTCATTACTACAGTCTTCAGTGTCACGTGATCCTTCAGAAATCATTCACATTTGCTAATTTGTTGCTAAAGAAACATTTATTTTTAATATCTTGAAAGCAGTTGTGCTACTTAATATTTTTTTAAGAAATCTCTTGTATCCTTATAAATCTTTACTTTGATCAAAAGAATGTATCATTGCTGAAAATAATAAAAATAATAAAGATTTCTTAAAAAATGTTAAACAGTAGTTTACATGCACATGAACCGTTTACTCAAAAATGATAATTCCCCTTATCATTTATCTATGCAACTTTCTTTTCTTCTGTGTAATGAACAAAAAAGGATATTTTGAAAAATGTATCTGTTTCTGTGTCCATGCAAAGAATGTCAATTAGGGTCAACTGGATGGACAAAAACACACACACAAACACATGTTGGTTTTTGTGATTTATGGGGATTCTCCATAGGCGTAATGGTTTTAATACTGTACAGACTCTATGTGGTATTGCCCTACACTGACCCTACACCTAAATCTACCCCTTACAGGAAACTGCATTTTTAGATTTTCAAAAAAACACAATTTAGTATGTTTTTTAAGCCTTTTGAATTACGGGGACACTGAAAATGT
>JAUMHE010000043.1:11027598-11063492 GCA_032359235.1 Enteromius mattozi | reverse complement strand
GTCATACCCATGTCATTATACAAATTTGTGTCCTCATAAACCACATAAACATGCACACACACACACACACACACACATATGTTTATAATGACTTGAGGTGAGTAAATGTTGACAGCATAAATGCTTTTACCACAATATTCTTTTAATATTTCATTTTTAAACATGTAACTGTTTACCTTTGCAACCATTCTCATCCCAAGGATAGACGCAGTTTTGGATACCATTGCACACCAGTGTGTGGTTAATACACATGTTGCTATGGCAGAAGAAAGCATCTCCTTCACATGGAGCTGAAGAGCAGAGCAAAACAATAATAATTATAGAAGAAACCACATGACCGTATCATGCAGCTAAAACTGCTGAAATGACTCAGTACTAATAATGCGTTAGTCCACATATGCAGTTAAAATAAGAGGTATATCACGACTTTATAAGTGCTACTGAAATGTGTTAAGATAAAAAAAACACTAAAATGACTCACGCTCGTGGAAGGTGGTGAAGAGGATACGGAATCGGCTCCTGCGGCTGGTCTCGTCGGCCCACATGCGAATCACACCTAATGAAGTCAGCAGCATCACATCATTGGCCACCGTGCTGCAGAATTTATTCTTCAGGTGTTCGACCGAGCTGCTCCCATCATACACTGCCACAAAGTTTCGCTTGCACTCGTTTGAGTTCTGCATCTCATAATCCAGGAAACGCAAATAGATCTGTACAAGAAGAAGCACATTCATATCAGTGTTCTTAAGAAAACTATTTTTTACTTATTTGTATTTTTTTTAGGTCCTTAGGAAAGTAACAAGATCAGCCCTAAGCCACTTAATTGTGAATGGAGTTTTACCTTCGAGCCAGGAGGAGCTCTTATGAACCACCTGCAGTCTACAGCCTCTGTCTGCAACGCTTTGCCCTCTTTCGTGACCATAACTGACTCCACAATCCCCTCTGGCCCACTCATCTCAAATTCACAAACTACAACATCAAAGCACAGTAATGTATCATTGTGAAGGGGTTTTATTATGCAGAGATCAATTATGAGAAAAAAACACTTCACTCACTAGGAAGAGGTGGTTGAACTCCAAGGCCTTTGAAATCAGGATCTGTAAAATAAGCGGAGGAGCGCAAGTGATTAAGGATTTTATAAGGCTTTAATCTGTGTAGTTTACAAGGTCATATAAACCACAAACACATTCATGACTTCATATTCACATGAGCGACATAAAATACTGGCTGAAATATCTTAAGGGGTGGCTTTCTGCTGTTGAAAAGACAGATGAGTGTGGATTTAAAGGCTGGTATATGCCATGCTGTTTGGCATCAAAAAATGCTGGTTATCCAAAACTATCTTTCTGCAGAAGTTGGTTTAGACAAGTAAGTCATGGCGAGGTCTCCAGCATACAAAACAGTGTATATACAGTACACTACTGTCCAAATGTTTGGTCATTAAGACTTTAAAATGACAGTAATGTTACAGTCTCATCTTTTTACTCTTGCTTTTATTTAATTATAATTCTTTGTCTGTCTCATTTGATATTTAGTGTATTACTTTTATTTTTTCTTTCTTCTTTTGTGCAGCACAGTAGTCAACTCCTGTTGTGTTTATTAATGCTTTATAAATAAATAAATGAAAATAAAATGAGATGTAAAAACATCTGTAATGTTAAAAAGTATTTAAAATAAATGCTGTTCTTCTAAACTTTTTATTAATCAAACACAGCTTTTTTCAGCATTGTTAATAAATAATAAGAAATGTTTCTTGAGCAACAAATCAGCATATTACAATGATTTCTTAAGGACACTGTAGACTGAAATAATGATGCTGAAAATTCTGTTTTTCCAACACAGGAATAAAATATATTTTAAAATATACTGAAATAGAGAACAGTTATTTTAAGTTATAACAATATTTCAATATTTTTGGGATAAATATAGAAACCTTTTTAGAAACCGTAAAAAGTAATAGTGACCCCAAACCTCTGAACAGTAGTGTATAGACTGCATAATTTCCCTAAGAACATAGGAAATGTTTAAAAACCGGTGAAATTTTATTTGACTGATGGTTTTAAAGGCAGACAGATAAATAAAACACATGGATGACTTCTCTCCCTGACCTTGAGGGACTTCTGTCCCGGCACAATCATTTATTTTCTTTTCCCATAATAACTGAAACACATAGGATTAGGGAAGGAGAATGATGTCCTGAGGCATGATTGTACGTGGATTAATAATCCCTGCACCAGCCTCACACAGATTAGGCTGCCCAGTGTGACAGAAATCAAAGTAATAAGATGTAGGTGTCTTTACAGGAGCCTGTTTGAATTTCTTTTATTTATGCACACTATTTCAGGCTTAAACAGGTAATAGTCTCTGGCCAGTTTATCATGTCTATCTAGATCTAATTTATCATTTCCAAAAAACAGTCTTTAGGGTTTCAATCTGAAATCATTCAGGGATTCGCAGTAATCCTGTCGTGTTTTCTTACCTCTGGTACAGCTTGGCTAAGATTACTCTTTATGCTGATGTAACAGGACACATGGATGTAGGTCTCTAATAAATCTTTGATTTATGATGTGCTCACACTCACTTCCATTTTCAATTTGACTATTAATTGAATGATGTGAAATATGGATTCAAGAATATCTTGAGAAAAGACTTATAATCTTTTTGCAACCAAACGGTAACACATAAAGCATATTATTTTGGCCATCCCATATTTGCAATAGGATTTGGGCAAAGCTGAAGTAGCAGGACAGAGCTCAGGACATGGAGCAGACTGAGTGTGCTCCTCTGAAGACAAGCTTTCATTAACTGGGATCAGAGACAAACCTCCCCCACTCAGCTGCTGCATGTGTGCCTGCACTACAAATGCAAGGCCATCTGACCTGAGCACAGAACACAGCATTTACCGAAACACAGAGGATTTTGCTAAGAATAAACCAACTGTACAAAACCAATATTATAACTGTATACACATTTTGCTTCCAAATAAATACAGAGTTTATAAGTTTGAGACCACAATTTGTAAATTGTAATTTAAACCTGTAAAAACTTCAAGATGTAAGGTGAATCCTCAAAGTGTGCTGGACATGATCATCAGGTTTTACTTGCATGAAGATACTGACAAATACTTGGAGAATACAGACAAATGCACTGATGACAAAAACACTTACCTTGGGTGAAATTGTACCGAGCTGAAAATCCAGTGGCTTCTAGTTCACCATCTGCCACAAATTTTATCCAAAGGTATCGTCCGCTGGACCTAACATAGGTGGGGCTCTCTTGTCCACAGTAACGGCCGATAATAGGAGAAAAGCTGAAGGGGCCATCCCTGACTTCAATGTGGTCAAACTTACACTCCCACGATGGTTCAATAGCATACTTTTCATCAAAATACAGGTCAATGCATTGCCTTGGAGAAGCTATGACATAATTAAAACCTAGTTAGATATGCAGATGTTATTGATTAAAATTGGTGAAAATGGTAGCTCGCTAACCTTCAATTATGTATATGCATTCTCGGTCAGGAGGATATTTTTCAGGATAGTTAGGAGATGTGAAAAGCCCTCCATCAGGTTCTTTGACCCAAGTACCACACAACCCTGCCGGCGTCACACCTGAGTTGTTTTTAACTGAAGAGACAAAGCATTTCATATTTAAGATATATAAACATCTACAATCACATCAGCACTACTTTTGCATGCAGTCACAATGCCCTTCTTGTAATTGTTAATGAGAGATCATTACCTATAGCTCTCTTTGGTGGTGCTGTTGGGGCTCCAGAAAATCCAAGATTGACAAGACTTGCAACAACTGCAAAAATAAATAATGGCCTGAGACCAAAAATTGTGTTTATACAGTTCTTAAATGTGACCCTGGACCACAAAACCAGTCTTAAGTAGCACAGGTATGTTTTGTAAATTTTACGGGTCAAGATTATTGATTTTTCTTTTATGCCAAAAATTAAGCATATTAAGTAGGATTATGATAATGCTCCATTAAGATATTTTGTAAATTTTCATTTGTAATATGCATTGCTAAAAACTTCATTTGGACAATTTTAAAAGCAATTTTTCTCAATATTTTTTGCACCCACAGATTCCAGGTGTATCTCTGTAAAAATAACAAATCATACATCAGTAGAAAACCTATTTATTCAGCTATGATGTATACATTTCATAAAATTTACCTTTATGACTGGTTTTGTAGTCCAGGGTCACAAATGTTCAAATATCTATTTTTTTTTTTTTTTTTGCAACTTTATCACCACCATCACCATGTTTACATGCTCTAGGGCATATAATAGTGATATACTTGTTTTCGTGTGAACATGCGAACAGAATAACACATTAAATAGGAATATGGCTTAAACTTAAAGGAAACCATGTATGTATTGTTCTCAAGAGGTTACTTGGTCGATGACAATAAAATGAAACACGATATTTATATCCGTTTCTATAAGCATTATTATTTTTACTCACCAACAAGCAGTTTCACCCGCGGCACCATGATTCTCCCCTAGGGTTTCAACTTTGAATTCCATGAACTGCTAATGGAAGTGGCGATGAAGGATGAAACTGAGATAAAAGATATAACTACGATATAAAGCAGTCCGTCTTTATAAGAAGCAGCTTAAAGAGCGAGATCCAAATTGTGTGAGATTCATCGCACAAATTGTTGCCGCTATTCCCCGAACTCAGGGTGTAGTTGAAGACTTGTTTGACGGAACAGGTTGAACGCATCTGCGTCGGTAATCCGCCTCAGTGCACAGAAGACCAGCGGACGCGAAGAGTGAATGGATTAATACGATCCCTTCGTTCATATTTGGCCAGAATATTCTATTTGGGATGCCCTGCCTCAGATGAAGTTTGTCCAGGTGATGTTAATGTTAACCCATGGTTTGCTAACTGGGTGTGATTAAACTAGCCTACTTGAAAATAGCTATGGGACTAAATGCAAACATTGTGCAAAATATGAGTTGTGTGTCGAGTATAACGATCTAAAAAAAAAACCTTTGTTCTTACTTTTTTTTCTCCAAAGAATATAAGTGCATTTATTACACTCAGTAAGGATAGACTGGATTTTATTGACAATTAAAACAAGACTGTATGCTACCTAACGAATAGGCAGTCTGTAGTACAGAAATACACTGTAAAAAAGATCCGTAAAAAATTTACGGTAAAAAACCGGCAGCTGTGGTTGCCAAAAATACGGTATCAATATTTTTTGTTTTACGGTTTTATGTCAAATACCGTAATTTCTAATAATAAACCGTAATAACTGATATAATGTTAATATACCAACATATTAAAGTTGTGAAATCTATTTTGTACCTTTGAAATACACTGATAACTACCAAATGCAGGTGATGAGAGTCACATGATGAACCAAAGCCCACCACAAGCAGCTTTTAAGTAGTAACATATATAGAAGGTGCTCAGTGTCATTCACACAAACACTAAACACCATCATGGTAAGAATTATTAAACCGAAATGTGCAATAAACATTCATTTAACAACATTAGATGTAACCTACAACCCTAATAAACATAACTAAGAAGAAAAACTAAGAAGAAACATAGTTATTTCAAATAAAAAACATCAAATTAAAAAAAAAAAAAATGTTTCCCTGTAAATTTAACAGGAATTTACTATTAACCATTTAACGGGTTTTTACCATAGCTTTTTTACTGTTAAAATCACGGTCATTTTTTTCATGTATGTTTTTCCATGTTTTTTGTTTTTTTTCTTGAGACCTTGGGAACAGTAGCTTATGACTGACCAAACAGCCTCATTTTCATTCTCAGTAAAGTGGCTTCTACCTTAATGGTGTCTTCTTTATTGAGAATTTTGTGATAATATTTATAATTTCATGTAATAACCCAGCTACATGAAATAGCAAGGTTTTGAGTAACATTTACGGCTTTTGATTTAACAAAGTATGTTTTTCTGCCATCTAATTGTCCCCCAAAATCAAGTGATAATTTCAGGGATTAAGCTACATACATCTTAAACATAATTAAATATTAGAGCAAATTACTTAAAATCTTTGCCATTACTCATGGATTAGGACAAATTCACCTTGTTAAAGGACAGCATGTCTGGTTTTGGGATAAACAATTCTTAAAGGGCCTTTCCCCCGTGCAGCCCTGTTGTAACTTCAAAATAATTTTAGGCTAATGTGTGCATTATCATAATTTCACTTATTATTTACTATTAGTGTTTTGGCAGTAGATGTATGTTCTGATAACAATATTATCAATAAAAGTAGGCCTATAAAAGTTTGAAATTAACATGATCAGTGCTGCTGCCTGTGCATTTTCACCCACCAGTCAAAGCAAAGATAATTCAAAGTTAGACTAATGTTGTCTATATCTTACCTGATCATTGTTTATTTTTATTAAGAAAAGAGACAGACGTGATGATAAGACATTCAAACATAACCTGCAAAAATTTCACTTTGTGTTTCACTTTCCACTGTATTGCTGCATATTAGGTGCACCTAATATGTTGACTGTGTTTAAACTAGAAGCACAGAAATGTGGAGGAAAAAATGAAAAATAAGACACTAATATGGTCCCAAACGCCTTCTGCTAAACTGGCATTCTCTGTGGGGCTGCTTTTCATCAGCATCTTGTTAAAACAGAAGAAAGAATGGATGCTGCATAACACAGGGACTGCAAGAAACCTGCTTTAGTTGGTTAAATCTCTCATCTTTCAGTAAGAGTGATCCAATTAGCACACTGCCTCAAAAGAAGAAAAATAGTAATTGAAAAGATACGGTACCATAAATTTGTGGTTGTCAAGTGTCATTTCATTAATCCAAAAAAATCTGCAGCAAATTTGTGTTAAAGAATGGGCTATAAACCCACTTGAACAGCATGCAGAAGCTGGTGCATATTACCACAACAGATTTAAAATTGTTACTGGAAGAAGTGACTCACAAAATGTATCACATAAACAGTTTTGTACTTACAGCTCAAACGTATTTTAGTTTAAGGGTTATGTGTGAATAAATCTGAATTCTGAAAGGAACGACATATGTTAATATTCTATTATACATTCATAACTTGATGTTGCTGAAAGAAAGAAGCAAAACGACTTGTTATCAACATAGCCTATTTATGTTATTATGCAGTCATTTTGTGAATATTGCATTTAATTAACACATTTTTTGCATGTGTGAATTAAAAATTTAAAGTGTTAAATAGTTTAAAGTCCTTTTATAAAGTTATGCTTTAATATCTTTTCACAACCACTGGATGGTGCAATAGCACATCATATTAGTTTTTGAAACACCTAAAGAACACCAAACAATAGGATGTCACCAGTGGACAGCCATTGACCTCTTAAAGAACATAAATTTACATAAAAAAAAAAACCTAAAAAATTTCATCAGTAAATGCTGAGCAGAAGTTTATGAGTATAATTAGACCTTTACAGTATACTAAATACAGTAGTGCTTTGAGCTGTGAAATAGGGTTTGTTGGAATATCCATTCAACGCATAAACCCTTAAAGTGACAGTTTATCCCTCTACAGTATAGATTTCGTAAGTATTATAGTTGTCAGAGCATCGACTGATGATGCATTTATTCTAATTATTAGTCTTTTTATTTATTCTGTGATGCAGAAATTTTGCTTTTGAACTTGATTATAGACTATTGCGCAATGGAAAAAGCACATGGTAAAAATTCAGGGCGTTTTCAAATGAGGCGTGCGCGCGGTGTTTGTGGATGAGAGAGAGTGTGCATGTGAGAGAAAGAGAGAGAGAGAGAGAGGTGCTTTCGTCTTCACTGATCTCCTAAGAGTGCTCGTTAGTATTTTCTGCTCAGAGGTCTTCCACAGTCATGTTGAGAGCCAGGGAACCGGGATCTTTGGCCGTACTGGCCTCCACCCTTCTTCTGGGATTCAGCGTTGCGTTTTCCCTCGGACAGAATGACACAGAACCGGTAGTTTTGGAAGGAAAATGTTTAGTTGTGTGTGACTCGAACCCGTCCGCCGAAGGAGGAGTGACCTCGTCGTTTGGGATATCTGTCCGAGCTGCTGGTGCTAAAGTGGCTTTTTCTGCGGTCAGAGGAACTAACCATGAACCATCAGAAATGAGTAACAAGTCCATGACAATCTACTTTGATCAGGTCAGACCTTGCTTTCACATTTAGGCAACGCATATCTGTGTGTTAAATAGGCTTTAACGTTTCCCCCCCGAGAACATACGTTAACTAAGTGAACAAACACCTTTTTGCAGGTACTAGTGAACATTGGAAATCATTTCGATCTTAAGGCGAGTGTATTTCAAGCTCCTCGACGAGGCATTTACAGCTTCAGCTTTCACGTTGTGAAGGTCTACAACCGGCAGACAATTCAGGTGAGCCTATTTGTTAACATTCAGCGTTATTATACGAAACTAATTCTAAACAACTGAAAGCTAAATTGAATGGCTTGCCACTGAATTATAGCACAATAAAATATTAATAAGTGTATATATTAACTCAGGTATGACCGTGTTTTGAAATTTCTGCTGCTACCTTTGGTTTTACTGAAATGATAACTATTCATTTGACAGTACTACTCATTCTTTAACATAATAGTTACAATATGTTACAGGTTTCATAGTACTAACTGAATAGATATTGATATTTATTTATTAGACACTTCTTTGTATTCCAACTCTAATCTTATCAGTAAGATTTTAATTAAACCGTTAAGTATCATTCTGGCTAATCATTTCATATGAAAAATAAAAAAGAAATTGTGATATGTTACCCATACCAATTAGGATAGATATTTGTATATCTGTACTGTATACATTAAAATGGCCACTTTCAAAGCTGAAATAGATGCCAGTTGTGATAGTAATTAAGAAATAATCAAATTGCAATAGGTATCAATAACAGTTGGAATTCTTTAACTAGTCACAAGGGAATGTGAATACTTAAACCACAGATCGCCGTACGATTAAATTGGAAAAATGATTACCTACTACCAGTAAAAATAAAATAGTTTTCACTATTAGAACACTGACTAGTACCACATTATTATTTTCTAGTATGTATAATAGGCTATTAGTTATTATTTGAATTGTTCCTAGTCACTATTTTGGAAAAAGGAGTTAAAAGTGAAATGGAAATGATACTCGTCACTGTTACTTAAGAATAATTCAAAATATATGTTTAAAGGCACAGATACTGTTTAGTTAAGATCTGGCTTGTTGCATGCATGTGATCACATCGTGTGTTTTCATGTCATTAGGTCAATCTGATGCATAATGAATACCCAATAATATCTGCATTTGCCGGTGATCAAGATGTGACCCGAGAGGCAGCAAGTAATGGCGTTCTGCTTCACCTGGAGCGTGAAGACAGGCTCTATCTCAAACTGGAGAGAGGGAACCTCATGGGCGGGTGGAAGTATTCCACATTCTCTGGCTTTCTTGTTTTCCCTCTCTAATTGAATATAGTCTATTTTAAATGGCCCAAACTGAAGGCCAAGGGACATTTCCATATCTGCTTTCAAAAATAAAGATAGCAGAGTGAACATGGAATGTGTTAGTTTATTTTATTTATTGTTAGGATCTCAAGAAATGTATGTATGTGCGTATGTGTATGTATGCATTTAAGTATTTGTGAGATTCAAAAGAAAGTAGAACAATGACAATATTTGGATGAATTGATGTCTGCATATCACTTTGGGAAAAAGTGGTTTGATATTGTCAATGATATTTTTGCATTCAGGAGCGTATTTTGCACGAATTGTGTTTTGTTATGTGCTTGTCATTTTATTGTATTTTTATTGTATAGCCCTTATAAATTTGATGTTCAGTATGAGCGTAGTAAGTACAAAAAACAGTAATTTCTCTTTAATCGTTGTTGTTTGGCTTAATGCATAGACAAGCAATGATATCTTGCATTTTTATATTACTTGAATGTAAATATACTTATGTCATAAACACAAGGAATGTATTTAAAAACTCTTTTAGGACTCCAAAGTTTCATTTTACAAGAAGGGTAAAGTCTTTTAAAGGGATGGGGAAAGCAACATTTGATCATTTACTCACCGTTGTGTAATTCCCAAACTGTATGAATTACTTTCTTCTGTTCAACACAAAAGAAGATATTTTGAAGAATATTAGTAACCAGCTCATGGTAGCCATTGACTTACACAGTATGAGAAAAAAATACTATGAAAGTCAAAGTCTACCAGCAACCATTTCATTTTTGGGTGAACTATCCCAAAGTAGAGTGAAAGAAGAGAAGAACTCAACGCTGTCCGTGGTGCTGAACAACAGCTATCCATTAAAAACCGCAAGCTTGTTCAGAACGCATATGAATGATTATTAAATGATTATATCAAAACATGCAGTGCAACATCTATCAGTTACATTTGTTTTGGATACTGTACATTGCTACAACTGATGACAGCACAGACCTTCAGTTCCCACTAGTTAGACTACATCTACAGATTCACATGGGAATTTTATAATCTTAAAAGTTGTATTTGAGAGTAATTGTGTGAGTGTAAACATACATAACATTCAAATATGAAGTTTCTCTGATTAAGTCTCTCAACGGGGGCAGTTTTAGGAAGAATGAAAGTAACACCCGCCTACAGAGTTCAATATGTGCAAAATCTGGAAAGATATAGACACCATGCAGATTTGTTGTCTCTCCATTTAGGGCAGGGCAGTGTGTTTCAAGATGCTGTCTTACACAACACTTTAAAGATTTAACATTCATAGCTTTATATATTTTTCAAAGCATGGCTGGGAAGCGGGATGGAAATTAGGTAATTTATTACCATGGGCACAATTAAAAACTGTGAAGACAGCATTATTTGGAGGTGAAATGCAAATGTGATGAGGTATGAGAATGATGTGGGTGTTAAGTGTTAAACAGCAAAATATTCCTTCCAAGAGCAGAGCTTAAAAAGACGTTAGCACATATTTTCACTCGTCAAGACCATGTCACATTATGTTATATCATAGTGCAAGTTATTTCAGGGGGTAACAAGTTGTTATGTTAGATAATATGGCACAGTTTTATTGACCACATGTTCAGAATGTGAATTTTGTAACAATTATTTAAAAAAATAAAGAAAATAATTCCTTGTCTCGCTGGAAGTAAACATCGCCCAAAGGCTAAAAGCTGTCTCTTGCCTTTATCTGACCTTTCTTTTTCATAAAGATGATTAAGAATGAAAACATGACTCAACAGCACATGTCGCTGCTAGGTCACTAAACATGACTTTGGTTTTGGGGAACAAAATGCAGAAAATGTTTTTTTTTTTACATAATTCTTTCATTTGTCCTTTAAGAGCATAAATCTTCTTTCAAAAGTATTTCAAACTCTTATAAATATAAAGGTGAGTGCTACACACATTCTTTCATCATTAGCAATATTTATCCTGCTCATGTGTATAAACATGTCATACTACGAAGTTTCACCCCCAACACTCATGATTTAATTATGGTAATTACTGTGCTGAAGTGTCATGATTTCATAGACTTGGTTTGTATTTACTCGTGGTTTGTACTATTGGGTGCTGCTGAATTAAACTGGCTTATAAAGAATCTGCCTACTGGCAGGCTTTTGTATCTCATTCATATGCAAAAGTGAGGCAGGGTCATTCTACTTTATCATTAAATTGTTTATACTATCATTATCATACTACACATGCCCAATTACGTAAACCAGAGCTGAGAAATTAAACTAATGGAAGAAGGGGAATTATGCTGTGACTTTAAAATGTTCAGTAAATCAAAACTGTTTTAGTTCATTGAAAGCAGCCACCCTTTGTCTAGATTACAGCTCTGGGCTTCGATCATCCATTTCCCTAAGGTGTATCCTGGGATGCTTTTTAAGCATTTGGCCTGGTAAGCTAGACACTTGTTGGCTGTTGCTTCATCACGATCCTGTCCAACTCCGTTTTAATTATTTTTATTTTTTAGTTTTGGAAAAAAAATCATACGTGGACCAGATTTGGCCTCTAACACAATTCATCTATTAAGCATTCAATTATAAATCCTTGAAATAAAATTTTTAGGATCATAAAATAGAAATCCATTCCAAGCTTGCCCAAACTTCTGACTGCAAAGCTCTCTGAATATGTAACTTTTTCTGTGCTTTTGAAAGAAGCCTCTTATTCTCACCAAGGCTGCATTTGTTTAATAAAAATAGAGTAAAGCAGTAATATTGTGAAATGCTATTACAATTCAAAATAATAGTTATAATATATTTTAAAATATCATTTATGACAAAGCTGAATTTTTAGCATTAAATATTGTCACATGATCCTTTAGAATTCAACATGTTGAATTGATGCTAACATTTTTTATGATCATATTTATCATAATTATTATCAATGAAAGAAAGAAAAAAAAAAAAAAAAAAAAAAAAAAAAAAAAAAAAAATATATATATATATATATATATATATACTATTTTCGTGGAAACTATGGCACATTTTTATAGGATTATTTGATGGATAGATACCATTTATTTGTGACCTTGGACCACAAAGCCAGTAATAAGGGTCAGTTTTGGGATTGGGATTTATACATAATCTGAGAGCTGAACATATAACCACTGATGTTTGGTTTGTTAGGATATAGGACAATATTTGGACAACTATTTGAAAATCTGAAATCTGAGAATTCTAATGAGAAAATCACCTTTAAAATAGTCATAACGAAGTTCTTAGCAATGCATGTTATTAAGCAAAAATTAAGCTTTGATATATTTAAAAATATGTATGTAAAATCTTTACTTAATATCCTGATGTTTTTTGAATTTATAATTTTAACCCATTCAATGTATTGTTGGCTATATAACTGCTATTTATGATTTTTAAGGATTTGTGGACCAGGGATGTATTTGAAATGGAAATCTTTTGTAAAATAATAAGTCTTCTCTGTCACTTTTGATCGATTGGATGCACCCTTAATGAATAATAGTATTCATCTCTTTAATATATATATATATATATTATTAACCAAACATTTTCAGGGGTGTATAAGCCTGATGAATCAGGATGAATTGACTAATTTTGTTTCCTGGTTTCTCTACATTGATCTATTAAAATAGACTCGATCACATGGTATAGTGGCTAACAGAATCCAGCAGAGCAAGAAAATGAGACTGAGTTGTGTAAGTTTAGACATGTAAGGCCAAAACTAGAGGAAAAGCCTGATGTGATAATGAGAGCTGCTGGGCTCCTATAGTCTGGCACATGTTTTTTACTTAATTTCTCCAATACTGAAATAGCTTTAATAACAAAATTAATGCGTGGGCTCATCCTAGAGTGCCTCAGATCTTTGGCAGCAAGCAAGACGTATTGTCCTATGGAGAAAATGCTGTTTCTGTGTGTATTTTCGCACTGTCAGGAATGATTTAATGACCGGATTCTACGCTTAACACCCCATTGACAAACACAACCTCATTTGTTAGCTCAATTAAACGTGTTACTTCTCTTGTCTAGGGTGAAAAAAGCCTAAACGACCTACTAAGCAAATGCAAATCAGTTTTCCAGCTCTCCTTTCGTCTCATCCTTTGCCATCGACAGGAGCAGATTTCATGTTGCTGCATCTATCTTTGGCCTGTAACGTGTGTCCCCGTTCAGATGGTAAAGGCACAGCCTCCTCGTCTCTCCAGCATGAGTGCAACACAGGGCCTTTTGATGTCCGTACCCCTTGTGGGATGCATGCTGGGAGAGCCCGAGTGGCAAAGCACCGGTCCAATCTGTGACCCACTGACACATGGCATACGCGGCTCCGTAATCAGCCCAAGTGCTGCAGACTCACGCCAAGCTGCCCTTTAAAGGCAAGAGGGACAGAAACGTCTCCAGAAGAACCCACGGCCATCTCTACCGGGCATTTAGCTGCATCAGGATATCAACTCTCAGCCTGCTGCGTCCTGTGCTGGGGCACACAGTTTAAGTGAGATATGAGACAAAACCAGAGGGGAACAAATTAGTTTGAGAAACTAGATATCTTCTTTCAATCAGTACGATTTTACTGTGAAGATGATGACAAAATGAAAATGTGAAAATGCTTGTAAGAGGCACATATTGTGCTGATGGCACGATGCTTACAGTTGTTGTAATTAAAGCATAATTAGTTGCTAGGCTCCTCTGTGCTTCCATTACACCTGGAACACTACCATCAATCTTCATTACAGCCTAACATAATACCGTATTAGCTCACTGAATAAGCACAGGACTGATCTTGCAATGTTTCTCATGCAACATTTGTTTTATGCTTTGGATCATACATTTATTTACATTTTCATTTATTTTTAAATAATTTGAGTATACATTTATTTAAAGTTCATTTTGATTAAATATTAGATATCTAATTAATATTGGTTAATAACTGTACAATAAAAATGTAAATAATTAAATATCTTCATATGGGATTTTTAAAATAAAAAGAATGAATTTTTCACATATACATTATTATATTTACATGTGTGTTTAATTTATATATTTATTTAAGAATGTGCGCACACACATATTAGAATTAACACTTGTAAATAACCGTACAATACACAGGTAAATACCTAATGGTCTTCAAATGGAAATGCATTCGTATTTATAGCCTATTTGTATATAAATATCACATGTAGGATTTTGAAATAAAAATATTAAATCTTTTAGAATATTTTATATATTTTTTTATCATGAAAAAAGATGTAAAATAAGCAAACACCATATGTTTGTTGGTTTTTAGTATAGTTTTGTTGAAAGCATATTTTAGACCAAACTGAGCCAATACTAACTTTTTATCTTTAAATCCTCAAGACCGTTAATATTGAATATTGTTTAGGTAAAATACAGTGTATGAATATATCAGTGTGTATCCTTTGTCCATTTGCTCCGTCCCCAAATAGATTCTCACTTTATGGCCTCTGAACAGGTTGTTTGAATGCAATAGTTCACTTTGCATGCTGGCTCCATCGCAGACAATGGTTTATTCTGTCAAACTTGGCCAGAGCATACTGACATTACAGCATTCACTTTTCTGCATCTAAAGCAGTTTTTCGTAGCCCATCTGTTGTGATTTTCAGACTGTGTAACAGAGTATGGCCCATCATAAAATTTATGTCCAATCTGTAGAAAAAGTTGGTCATAAATTTGCTCTGGTTTAAAATGTGTGGGACAGCAACTGTGAGAGAGTAATATCCAGCAATCATTTGTAATATTAGATTTTTAAAAATTGTTCTCAGAGGAGCAATTTTGAACGATAGTACAATACAAACAAATAACGTCTAGGGCAGAGTGTCAGGTATTCAAATAAAGTAAACATCACCTCAGAAATGTAGTTATTTTGTCAAACGCTTCTGTTCAGAGAATCTTTAATAACCAACTGACTGTACCAGAGAGCAGTTGAGCATTTGTCCTCTGTTCCTAGAGCCTCCAATTGTCTTGTTAGCTGTAGACCTTGATGCCAACTCTTATGAGAAGCTGTCTCTAAAGGATGTCAGTGGCTGTATGTAAATAATAAATAAGAGCATCTGCTGGTTCCTGTTATGTACCCTTTACTTACTTCTCATTAAGTCAGTAAGCCTGAGCGAAGAGCGCACGCTCCTCACTTCTAGTTATTGTCACATTGATGTGCACATGGCACGCTGACGATGCTTGAATAATCCCATACTTTCAGTTTAGCTTGCTGGTTTTTATATTAATGGAAACATTGAGGTTTAATACAGTAACATTATAATTACACGAATCTCTGGAACTCTAACTAGTCAATCGTGTCATTCAGTAGTGGTCAGACATTTCCTAATATTTAACATCATCATTCACTGCAAAATAATATCAGTTCGCTTACCCGGGTAATAGAAACTAGAACTACTTTGCACCGCGGACTCATTCTTTTATTTCTTACAAATGCTAAAAATAAGCAATAGGCTTACTTTTACATAATTTATTATTATTAATTTTTTTTGTAGTTATTGCTAATATCTACAAGGAGGAAAATTTGTGTAGAAACAACTTTTAGTAGCTAAATAGCTAGTAAATTTGACAAACCGCCTAAATACACAGAATTGGCATAAGTGATGCGTTTAAATAAATACATTTTGAAGTAGAAAGACTAAAATATTTTCTTGTGAAACATATTCCAATAATCTTGGTTTTATTTACAAAAACTTTATTTATTTTAAAGTGTAGATATATAGCCTACATTATACAAGTCATGCATAATGAAATAACAATAAACATGACATTTATGAAATAATAAACACTTTCAGTGAACAACAATTTCAATTGTTCATTGTTCATTCATTCTAATGCTCAAATAAAGAAACAACTGCCAATACTGTGATAATTCACCATCACCCAGATTGTTTTAGGCACCAATAATGCATGTCTAAGTTTTGTTGTGCTATATTATTGTGTTTAAGTATTTAAAACTGTTTTTAAGAGATTAAGATGTCCTTTTTAGATTCCTTTAAATTACGATAACCTTTGCTCGATTTAGTGAGACTTAAGGCAAAGGAAAGATCTCCTATGGATAAAACTCAGCAGGGGATACATTAAATTAATGAGAACACACATTTATTCTTGCCTAGAAGTGTGAATCTCCAACACCTTCAAAAGTGGCAGCACCAAATGAATGTCTTTTTATAAAGAAGGATGCCTTCACAACTTTGTCATGATTGATCATTTCAGACCACCTCATTTAATCACACTTAAGACTTTTATTACAATGAATACGATTTTCATTCATTTATTTATTAATTCAATCCATGACCTTGTCATTGTGCCATAGTACAGGCACAAAATAAAATGTGTTAAATTATCTTGATATCTGTCATATCAATGAGATATGTTCACATGAATTGAGATTCATTTTTAAGTATGTTTTCTGAGAGATTTATATCTCATTTATATTTCACATTTATATTTTATTTATCGAGAGATCACATCTCAGTTATTTAAAAAAGACCAGTTTTTGAATCGTAAAAAGCAAGGCTACCTGCTGCACCAGCCACAAAGGACATTCTTTACTGTATCTAGAGCATTACGGATGGTGCACATTCTTATTTCATCAAAATCATGAGCAACAAAAAAATTCAGAGAAGGGTTGCGGATAATGAAAAATTTAAACTAAGAAATTTCTCTAGCTGGTTAAATAAGCAGTTAGGCTATTAATAAAAAGAAAAAGAGCAGCACTCTTTTAAAAGTTTAAAATAATTTAACTAAACTATTGTTTGATAGATTTTGTATGTCAAGTTTTTTTAGGTAAAATTTACAACAAAATGAAAGTAAGAGAAAGATAGATAGAGAGATAGATAGATGACTTTGTGACTTCATGAGTTATTTTTGCATGTATGATATTTTCATGTAATCAGCATCTGTTTAATTGGCTCAGGTATAGTTTTTAATGTAATCATGAAATGTTCCCTTGCAGTAAATTTCAAGTAAATTAGCAGCAAGCAAAGCAGTGTGTTGTGTAAATGCAATCAAACTGAGCAAGAATCCTCATGAGACACGACTGCATGCTGTCCCACCAATACGCTACCGAAACAACTCACCTGAAACCAGAACACAGCTGGAAAACTACATCTAAAAATTCACAGCCCTTCTGATCTTCTCGCATTTTATTTTAAGCTTAACTTAATTTAATGCTAATGATTTAAAGTGTCGTATCAGCTATGCTAACATGCATAGTACCAAGACCAACAGGTGAAGTCTAGGATATATAACGCCACATCTGGATATGCCTTTAGGGTAATCTTATAAAATAATGAATCTTGAAGTGAGTGAGGTATGGAGCTGCGCAGTACTGTTTGCTTAAGCCACCCTTTTATGTGGAGACACATGGTGTGCTCAGAAAGAGGTCTTCTGGGGTTTCTGACAGATGGCATGGCTCACAGATAAAGACAGCGTCAATGTGACAAAAAGCTCAACTCTGCAGGTCTCTAGTAGAGACCCACTGTAAGGCTGCATATGCCATTGTGATTTCTTACAGGCTCCATTCTTGCTCTTTATGCATTTAATGAGACCGAATCAGAGGTGTTGAATTGTATTAATACATCAAAATGATGCTGATATAACATTTGAACTATCTTTAAAGAGCGCAAGGGGCCTAATAAGTAAAGAAGAATTGACGACGGACTGTTGAATTATTGAATAATAATGCACAGCAACCTCAACGTGCATTATTTTTCAATAATTCAATGGACTAGAGTCAATTATCCTGCATATACCACGGCTACAATGTATTTCACGAGATTTGTCAGGTTTTTGTCCTTAAAACACATCTAATAAAATAAACTGACAACTCGATATGAGGCCAACAGACCTAGAACTACAGCGGTTAATTGGAAATCTAAGAATTTTAGTCATCAAGCATTCAACAGCAGTCATGGTATACAAAAAAATTAAAAATAAAATAAAGATACAAAATTTAAAATGGTGTTCTTCTGTATTAAAGATAAAAAAATTATATATAGGAGAAATACATCAACATGAATGAGTTGTAACTAGCTTTTCCACAAAGGCTGAGGTTGAAACAGCTGCGTAGTTTCAACTGAATACCTAACAGGTGGTTTACAATATTTATTCAGCATCATGCGACATTCGTAGGAGCCCGTGCAGCTTAGATAACATTTCCTCATCATCAATCCAGGACAGAAACGGCACCTCAGGCTATAGGAATGTGATTGGATTGTTTCATCTGTGACATTTTACTCCTCTGTGAAATATTCAAATGTTCTCATATGCTTCAAAAGACACTTGGCCTTGTCAGTCAAACTCACATGAGTTTTTCAGAGAGGACAGAATAAGACCTAATTTAATGCTTAATCTCTGATGTAACATTAGGCTTACGGAATGTATCCCGATATTAACCAAATCATGAACAGAGGCAGCATTTAGTGTTATCGTGTGCTGTGTAGTTGTCATTAGATGAAACGAACAAAACAGACTGTGGAATAGATCAAATTGTCAGTAAGCAGATAGGTGTACACAGGCTGTATTATTTACATGAGGAAGATGAAAGAATTAAGTGACTTTGAAAATGCATAATGGTGGATGTTACAAGCGTTGGTGGATGCATGTCGAAAACCACAATCCTGCAGGGCTTTTTATGCACAGCAGAGTCAAAGGTTGAAATGCGAGTGGTGGGCTACTATGCAAAAAAAAAAAAATTTTTTAAATTCAACAGCAGTACAGATTGTCAGGCTGAAGTTATTGATAAAACAGGCTAAGTAACAACAGTGTGACAATGCATTAAAATTTTCAACTATGAGAATTTAGAGTCATGTCCCCATTATTTTATATGTTTGTGGACTTAAATGTTGTAGTTAGATTTGATTCTCAGATTCCTTGAATGACAAGTGAATTTATGAAGTCTATGTTGTCAAAACTTTTAAATTACATCCAATACAATAGACAAACAGATGCAAAAAGGGAAATTTTGATTAAAACATAGAAGGCATTCACACCGGTAAGTGGAGTGTATAAAGCTCTCAAAGGAGTCTGATGTGAAATTCCAAAGAAACCAATTAAAAAAGAAGGGAGGGAGTAATAAACAGAGCCAGAAATCCTTCACCACCTGTAATAAAGTGTCCTCCAGAGTCTTAACAGGATGGATTACAGGAAGGGTCACAGCGATGTAGGGGATTGACAAATCACGCATTGACAACATAATAGCCAACATATGATGAAATGAAAAAGGAAAAATACTTCTGCAGCTTTCTAAGAGAGTGCTTATACTGGAGTACATTGGATGGGTTAAAACACAATGCGAGCAAGATTTACGCTGGTTAAGACGGATCCAATATGTCTTGAGAAGATAATTGAGGCAGTTACTGAAGATGTTAGATGCCTTCTCAAGTCCAGAGCTGTTTTAGTAACAGACAGATGAAGAAAATCGGGCATTAGCAAAAACACTTTCTCCCATAGCAGCATTATATTAAACCTTATTGTATTTAACACTATGAGCTGGTCTGAAAATAAGATGATTTGTCCAAATAAACAAGAAAAACCATAGGAAAAATGTATTTGTCTCTGGAGACTTTCATAACTGCTTAAGTAATTCATATGTGTGTTCAGTATGTCTTTTTGATGCAATGTGACGATGCGTTTGCAAAAAAAAAAAAAAAATCAATTTCAATTCAGCCAGAAAGTTGTTGGAAGGGAGCTGTTGGCCCTGTGCGGTCTTTCACTTACTCAGCAGTTGCAAACAAAAACTCAAAATATAAAATTGTAATCATCTTGTCTCAAATTGCTTGGTAATAAAAAATATTTAACAAAGAAAATAAGGAAAACGTTGAAAAGTCTTAAAAAATATGCATGTGTGCTGAATGGAGAAAACAGTGCAAAGCCTCTTTGGCAACAAATTTTAAAGCCTACACTCTGCCCACTTGTATTGTTATTTCCAAAACCATTAATTCAAGCGCAGAAACATTAAAATAACAGCACTGCTGTGCCGAGCGTGACATCAAGACAGTTCTAAGCTGAAAAACAGGGAATGTCACAGTTGAGCACAACTGATCATCAATCTAAACAGACTTTAAATGCTACTTAAAAACATTATGTATTTAAAGAGTATTTTAGAAATTTTAAAAATTATATTTAAGCTAAGAAACTTCAGCTCAAAAGTGGCACAAAATAAAGAGAATACAACTTTGTCTGAGGTTTGCTTGCTGCTTTGCAATTCATTAATGAAAGTGTGCAATTCTCTAGGTAAAAGCATAAAACATAAGCATAAAAATAAAATACTGACAAAGGAGAAAGTAAATCCAATAATACATTTAAAAATATAAAACAAAATTGTTGTCACTGCATCTGTTAAAATGTTTTTACTACCATAAACAGGATTTTAAATCACAGATCGAATAAGAGTTTTACATTTGAATGAACAGAGAGATTAACCATATAAAATTTTATTTTGAACTGGAGAACAAGTTCAAGTTACAACATATCAGTAAGCAAATTCTGTTCCCAAAAAGAGATGATTTTAAACTGTACCATCGACATAGTAAATAACAGAAACCTTTCCGTTTTTAAACAATGATATACAATACTAATGAACACTTAAAAGATGCAAGGGGGAAAAGACCAGATGTATTTATAATGTAACTGCATGCCTGTTCAAAGATGACTGTAATAAAGAATAAATCATACAGTCCAAAATCAATTAACTACAGCAAAGATGAGTTTCAGTGAGGCACCTAAACTTGGCATGATGAGCTAAAAAATGCAAACAAAAAGGGGGTGAAAATATGATCTGACAAATATGAGCAGCTAATATAGCTTATTAGATTATCTCCACAGAAGGGTAAGATCATACGTATGGCGAGAGGACATCATTTGGCATACTGTATAGTACATTTTCCCTTTGAATAAGATGCTGACATAACAATGGCTGGTACAACAACAGCTATGCGTTTAAAAAAAAGGGACGAGGAGGAATGTAATCTACGCATTCACAAATGTGCGGCCATTATTAAGGCTTCTATACCTCTGTGCATTTTTGCCAAGAACCTCTAAATGCCCTAAAATAAGCTGGAGGTGTGTGCTGATATTTTATAGTGTGGGATATGAAGAAAAACACTGGACTGTCTTTGACTGTAACAAAAACGAAATGCTACAGTACTACGAGAACATGCGTAAAATGCTCCAACATTGAGATCCAAACACTCTAACGACATTCTGGCACTGCATCTCGTCACAAACCACTGAATTATCTACTCTACCAGACCGACAAACATCATCATCATTCCTTTCAGAATTATGCGCAATTGAATGGTAACAAAACTCTTGAAAATGTTTGCAAAACCTGCTTCGTTATGTCTTCCAAAAAGTGCAAGTAGCAACCGAGTCAGGATTTACTGCGTTCAGTAGTGCTTCTCCTGCAGGTAGTCTTTCATTTTGTTCGGTAAAGGCAATTTCTGGATCAGATCTATCCGCGTGTACTGGCGGATAACAAAGCGGCACAAGTACTGCAGCGAGCGCACTTGCATAAACCTCGAAACGGGATTGGTCAGTCTAACAGGATAGGTGACGGACCCCGGCAAGCGAGATCTGGAATAGCAGAACGCTCCGTTCTCTGAATCCTTGACCGAGTTATCAATCAGATCTACGATTGACACGTGGCCTTCGATGTCAGGTTGCTCGTAGAAGCTGAAACTGCCGTTCGAGTGCTCGATTCGCGTGTGCAGAGTCTTACCCTGTGAGCGAAAGCTCAAGCTTAGAAGATATCGATCGTCTGAGCTGTCGCGGACTAGAAAAGAACCGTCTGGAAGATTCGTCAGCTTTTCTTCAGCCTCCCATCTCGTAATGGGACCCCAATACCAACCCTGCTTGGCTAGTTTCTTCAGTTCAGCCGTGAGGCTAGTAACCACCATGGGTCCGCTGTTTTGCACGGCATCATAGACCCGCTGCACCCCTGGAGCCGAGTTGGGGTCAAAGTTTAGATGGTGCATGACTCTCTCTGCAACCTGAGCATGTGTACCACCAAACCCAGAGAAGCTTCTCTGGAGATAACTATTGGGCAATGGAGGTAGCAAGGGGGAAAGTGGGGCTTCCAGTCTGGAGCCCTGCAGCAAGACATTTGCAGTATTTAAAAAGAGCTGGTTCACCGATGACGACTCCATGAAGATGTCTGGTGACAGGAGGTCCTGGTCAAGAGGTTCCTCCTCCTCCTCTGCATGAAGAGATCTGCATCCCTCAGACTGCGGAACGACGTCCATGGGTGTGGTGCCATCTAAGCAAAAAGAGCGCAAACCCTCATCGTCAGGAAAGAGTCCATCGTCTAAAGGCATTGTGTATTGAATATAATCCTGAGCTGCGAGACCAATGACTACAGGCACGTGTTCATCCATTTCAAGGTGCAAATCGCCATTCTGAGCACCAGATTGGTTGTCTGGCACACGTCTGGTGAGTTTCAACGAATCGCTAGGCTCTCTCTGGAGGTCTAGGAAGTCTTGGCGCACACCGCTGAGAGCCGGACTTAGATCTGAGGAGTTCATTAATGCCTTAACGTCCATTTTGATGCACGTCTCCTCCGAGTTCACTGGTCTGAGAGGCCACGGGGTGGGACTGTAATGATGACAATGGACGGATGTGGAGCGGGAGGAACGCTGGGATTTTATGTCACTTAGAGTAATGGGTGCCGAAGAAGAAGAGAAGGTGTCATCATCTATAGAGCCTACAGATGGAGAACCACCCTTGACCTTTGGTTTCTGTTTCGCTGAAAGTCTCCTTTTCAAGGTGCCCATGAGACCCTCACTCTTAGATCTGACTTTTGGTCTTTTTTCATCCTCGTTATCAAGGTCGCTACTGACGAGGTCTTTGCTGTAGCATCCTCCAAACAGAGAGTCTTCGGCAGAGAAACTGGCTGACAGGTCCGGCTGTGATACGGCAAATTCATTCTCTTCTTTGCCTTTTATATTAAATGATTTTCTTATTGTTTTCAGGCTGATCTTCTTCATTCTGAAAGATCCCCCTTAATGATTGGAAGGGAGGTTATGCGTGATGTTCTTGGGATGAGGGAGATGATTGTGAACACTTACACATAGCTGATCACGTACGACCCACGACTGCCATACCTACAAAACAGAAAAAGAACTTATTAGACTAAAAACAAAGTAATTACATTTAATCATTACAACAATCACAAGTTACTTTCGCTATTTTGAACAGTTAGATGAATAACTCATAACCTTGAATAACTCATAATTTAAATACATGCTATTGGTTTAAACTTTCTATTCACCAAAGAATCCTGTAAAAAAAAAAATATAGAAATTAAAAATGCACAAATATTTTCTACACTGACTGTAAACTGGAGTAATTGCTGCCGAAAATTACACTCTGAATTGCAAAATGAATTACAAATTAATAACAGTTAATACTATTACACAATATTGTTGTATTATTGTATTTTTATTCAAATAAATCAGCCTCACTGTGCATAAGAGAGGACAAAAAATAAACAAAATTAAAAAAATCATAACTTCTGAAAGATGAAGACAAACATTAAGCTTTTTTTTTTAAATAAAATACAAAAACACACACACACACAATACAACCGGCAACATGAACCAATAAAGGAGTTTTGAGAGATAATAACTCATGCTGATTTTAAAAGCTATTTTGTACAATAAACAGTAAAGGCTCACCAGATTAACTCCAATATAATTAAATCCTTATTGCTTATCTAACATAAGCACATGGCACCAAACACCACTTTTATAGGAAAATGTATAACGTTAGGGTTATCAAGGCTGACATTTGCATGTGCTGTATTTCAAAATAATGACATTATTATATTGCACTAGTTTAAATATTTATGTCTGATTGTTGTCTGGCATGTCTAGTGCACACTATGAAATCATCAGATCATAAAAGTCATACAATATGAATCTGCCAAGCTAAGTTATATAGATAAAAGTTCAAAACACTCATTGAATTCATAAATATGAGCGAGCTAACGCTTTAAGAGCAGTTAGCACTGAGGCTAACCTGAACAGGCCCTGTATATTAAACATCACTTCTGCCTAATGCTACAACGATAACCATCAATATTCACATACAAATATTAACTAAACATTACCTGCCGTGGCTTGAATACACTGTCAACTAACAGCAGTTTTCATATCAGTGTCCGCAGAGCTATGAAATCACATTAGGAGACATTATTACTTCACGGCTAGCTGATACCTGCACTTACAAAAACAGCGCAGAAACGAGCTCAATTTCTACAAAGACGAGGAATAATGGGAACTTTATGACCGCGTTTTGCGATAAAGTAACACCGTGCGCTGTGGACGTTTTGAATCGTGCCTATTTTCGGCGTTTGAAACTTTTCTCTACCTAGCTGCCGTTTTCCCTGTCCTGTCTCTTTTCTCTGCCCTCTTTGTTTGCTGTTGCATCATGGGAGTGAACGTGAAGGAGGGGAGGAGATCTCAGATGCTCGTCGGAGCACCACTGACTGCAGAAACCGCATATTATTGAAATAACAGGCTTTTATTTAATTTATTTTATATTCATGGAAGGTCCGTTACCACGTGTTGTATAACCTATTTTGTCAGGTTCATTTATATATATACTTCCAGTTCATATAATTCCAGTTGTTGGCCAACACAATCATATTTTGTAATGTCACCTTGTCTTTAAGTGGTTTATTGTTTTACTGATTAAATAGCACCTAAATACCAACCTTTAGCCTAGCCCTAGTTCCTCTGACAAGTTACGACTGTTACATAAATAGGCTATTTAACATGCACAGAAGATCACTAAAGTGTTTGTTTGTTTTGTTTTTTTGGTGGCAATTTATGACAACTGGTGCAAATGTTTCATTATGGGGATTAACTTTTACTTCATATTTCCTAATATAACAAATTACTTTGTATTAGTTTTTGTGCTTTGAAATGTAATTCTACAAAGTAAAAACAAGAGTTAAGAGTCTATACTTTTTTAAGGTTATGTATAAATACTGATTTACTGTAAAGCTTTGATTTTGAAGTCATAAAGAAAAAATGCAATAAATATATATTTTTTTGCTTTTACATTTAGCAAAATTTAATAATTTGCATTGCTTGTAATTGTGTGATACTATAGAATCATAATTGGAGAGCTGTCTAATGTTAATTTGTTTACATTTTTGGTTACCATTTTGGTGTGTGTGGTGCTGTAGAGGTGTATACTGTCATATACGTCTGTATGCATTTAATTAATTTGTACGTTTGCACAGATAGAAACAGTGCAAAATGTATGCAGATTTGCTTTTATTTTATTAACCTACTGTTAATAACATTCAGTTATTTTAGTAGTTATGGGATTAAGGCATTAATATAATATTATACTCCATAATTATATATATATCAATTATATATGTTTCAAGTTGTCGTGCCTATAGAGACTTTTAGTTTGACATCCAGCTCGAAGATCCAGTCCAGCGGAGACGGAGACAGAACTATGTGGTCAAGGAACAACAGAATTATAATAGATATTTAGACGCACATTAAAAGTAAACTTAGAGTATATATTGACGGTTTGTTTGATATATTTTTGTATTTTATTTTTGCCAATAAGTACCTGGTTGAAAAAGATGCACAAGGTCAGTTGCTATGTGAACTGTGTAAGCTATGTAAATTCTTTATTTCAACCGGGCTGCTACAGTAGGAGCTTTCTCCCATTGAATCCATTTGCTGATGTAAATGATGACGGACCAAGGATCAGATTTGTGCACTCCTGTGAAGGAAATTGAAGTATTAAAAGTTGTACAAAATAAAGCAAAGGATAATGAGAAAGAAGATCAATCTGAAATTACAGAGAGGGATGATGTGCGTCGCTCTGTCCGTAAACAAATTCCAACAGAAAGGATGCTTGCATGTCAAAGAGAATAGTCAGAAAAGGCAGAGAGAAAACTTTTATGCATGCATATGAAATGGAAGGCTGAGGCTCGAAAGGCAAGAGGGCAGCTGAAAACAGACATTCCTGAAAGTCAACTAGCAACACTTATAGACACATTGGAAAATGAAAGAGACACTATGATGAATGCATACATAAAGGTTCGAAGTTATGCAACTCCATCCACTGATACAAGAAGAAGAATTGATGCTCGCGATGCCGTGACAAAGGATATTGTAAAGATTGCTTATGAGAGGATCTCAGGTGTGGATGGAGACTTTGACAGCGAGAGAGTAAGTGAATTGCTTGTTCGAGATTATGCTTGCTCCGTCTAAGGTTCTACCGTTTCACGTATCAGCTCAAAGTCAAGTACGCCCATAAGTCAACCTTCACTGAACCCCATCCTGATGGCTAAACGGATAGAGGCAGCAGCAGAGATTGCAGCAAAGGAAGCGAAATATGCAGCAATAATGGAGGAAAGGGAACAAAGGGAAAAAATACAACTTCTAGAAGAGAAGCAAAGGAAGGAACTTGATGCTCAAAGGAATGAGTTTGAAAGATTACAAGCAGTTAAGGAGGTAAGAGCTGCTAGAGCAAGACTAGAAGTGTATGACAAGGAAGAAACCATTAACTCTGTTAACCAGAACAATGGACTGCAACAACCAAGCATTCCCACACACAAACCTGTATATTCTGCCTCAGTTAAGCCAACACTTAATGAAAGAGTATCATCGCCAACTCCCAGTACTGATGTGTCTTACCTTGCACAGGCTGTCCAAGACAGTTTAACATTAAACAGACTTCCTATGCCAGAACCTACAGTTTTCACTGGTGACCCCATTCACTTTATAGAGTGGAAGGCTTCATTCCAGTCACTCATCAACAAGAGAGAGATCTCCTCAGCAGATAAGTTATACTTCTTGAGGAAGTATGTTGCTTGGTCTGCTCTGAAAACCCTAGAAGTCATGTTTTACAGAAACGATGAGGAAGCTTACCAGGATGCGTGGAAGAGTCTTCAAGATTGCTATGGACAGCCATTCATCATACAAAGAGCATTCAGAGAGAAACTTGCAAAATGGCCCAGAATTCAGCCCAAGGACTCAGAAACTTCTCAGATTTATTGAATTCATGTAAAGATGCAATGCCTCATGTGAAGGGATTGGAAATACTGAATGACTGTGAGGAGAACAGGAAACTTGTGAGCAAACTACCTGATTGGGCAGCAGACCGCTGGAATCGCCAAGCCACAAAAATGTTGAGTGAGACACAAGATTTTCCAACTTTTCAGGATTTTGCCCATTTAAAGCTGAGGTAGCCTGTAACCCAGTCACTTCCTTTCATGCCCTTCACGCTTCTGAAGCTAATAAGGAGAAACATAATCTCAAGGTTAGCAAGAACAAGGCCAGTGTCTTCCATACAAAGATAGTAACACAGCATGAGAACCCGAAGCTCAAATTCACAAAACCATGTCTATTTTATCAAGCCAGTGAACATCAAATTCATGATTGCTCTAAATTCTCTGCAAGATCTCTTGAAGAGCGAAGACAGTTCATTACGGATACGAAGCTGTGCTACGGATGTTTGAAGCTCAGTCACAGTGCGAGACTGTCGCTCCAGACACAGCTATAACACCTGCAAGGGAAGACATCCTACCTGCTTACACAATGACAGCTTCATTAGAAAGGTAAAGTCGTCCTCTGTTCAAGGCCCAGAGAATTCACATGAAAGGGTTGTCACAACATCTTTAAGTGTAGAATCAGGATGCACGTCTCAATGATTGTGCCAGTATGGTTGTCTTCACAAAAGGACCCTGTGTCTGAGAAACTTGTCTATGCTCTGTTAGACACACAAAGTGACACTGTCTTCATCGAATATGCAAACTTTAAAGGTTGACTCATGCCCAGTGACACTTAAGCTCACTACTATGGTTGGGAAGGATTCATTAATATCATGTGAAAGAGTTTCCGGTCTTAGAGTTAGAGGCTTTAATTCCACAGCAGTTCTAGACATACCCTTTGCATATACTAAGGAATGTATTCCTGTAGATCATGCCCACATCTCTACCAGAGAGACTGCCAGGTGTTGGAAACATCTTGCTTCGCTGACGGACAAAATTCCCCCACTTCAAGACTGCAAGGTTGTTTTTTTTGATAGGATCCAGAGCTTTAGCCCCCAGAGAAGTGATTCTTGGCGTGGACAACGAACCATATGCTGTTCGCACAGATCTCGGATGTAGCATTTTGGGCCCTTCCTTGACACATAATGAGTCACAAAGTGGTGTTACCATGTGTCACAGAGTATCTATTAAGTAGATTCCTGCTGTTATGCCAGCTGATGTGATCAAAGTGCTGGAGTCAGATTTCAAGGACACTGAAGAAAACACAAGAGTAGTGTCTCATGAGGACATTATGTTCTTGAACAAACTAGGAGAAAACATCAAGATGAACAAAGACAGCCACTTGGAAATGCCTCTTCCATTCAAGAAAAAACCCTGTCCAAATAATGAGCCTCTTGCTGGTACATCCCTCATCACGCAGTGTATCACTCGAAGAAGCCAGGCAAATTACGTGTGCTTTTCGACTGCTCCACCAGATTTAAAGGAACCAGCTTGAACGATAATCTTCTCACAGGTCCTGACCTGATGAACAGCCTGATTGGCATTCTTTTGTGGTTACTTAGGCTTTCTATGGTGGAGAAATGGAGATTTCAATTCACAGCCTTAAATGTTCCGCATGAGAGTACATCTGTTTGGTGCCTCATTGTCCTAATTATGGACTGAAGCATCTTGCAAGAGAAGGTGAACATCTGTATCCTCTAAGTTCATAATTCATTATGAAAGATTTTTACATGGATGACGGAGTCTCCAGTGTTGAAAGTGCAGAGAAGGCCATCAAGTTGGCTCAAGAAGCTCACCAGCTTTGTGCACTTGGAGGTTTAAGGCTGCATAAATTTGTATCCAATGACAAGGCAGTCTTGGAGACAATACCACCCTCTGAGTGCGCTGTAGACGTTACATCTGTCGATCACTCTCTCTCTCACCGACCAGCCTTTGGAAAGAGCCTTGGGCATTTACTGGCATCTGGAACATGACCGTTTCAAATTCCGCGTCATTCTTAAAGACTAGCCAGCAACCCGTAGAGGTATACTGTCTACTGTGGCCTCGTTGTCCGACCCCTTGGGGTTTCTTGCACCATTCTTGCTCAAAGGCAAGACTGTTCTTCAAGAAATGTGCCGAAACAGTATGGGCTGGGATGATCTCTTTCCTGGCGGCTTGCAGCCAGGTTAGGAGCACTGGAAGGCAGATCTTTTTAACTTGGAGAAGATTCAGGTGCCTCGTTGTATTGTGCCTGCTGCTTTTGGGAGAATCACAAAGAGAGAGATTCATCACTTCTCAGATGCCAGCATGCTCATACCTTAGGCTTGAGAATGAGCAAGGTGAAATCCATTGTTCTTTACTCATGGCAAAATCTAGAGTAGCCCTGCTTAAGTTCACCACAATACCACCGCGGCTAGAGTTGACTGCTGGAGTTGTGTCAGTTGCAGTGAATGATATGCTAAAGGAAGACATGAACCTTGCAGATGCAGAGCATATCTGACTCTCAAGTAGTGTTAGGCTATATAAATAATGAAGCTCACCGCTTCCACACGTTTGTCGCAAATTGAGTTCAGAGAATTCATCACTTTATAATTCCTCAGCAGTGGCGATACATTCCTTTGGATGAAAATCCAGCCGACTATGCATCACGAGGTCTGAGTGTTAATGATCTGGTCACTTCTAGCTGGTTCAGAGGACCGAACATCTCGTGGGAACAGCAAATACCTCCCCCTGTGGATGTAATACACAACTTCTAATTGCTGACACAGAGGTGAAGAAGGCTCAGTCACAGCACACGCAAACAGCGCAAGCAGTATTCCTGCTTGTCCAACTGTCTCACAAGGTTGTCCTCGTGGTCCAAAGTCATCCAAGCAGTTGCACGGCTACTTCGTCATGTTAGAAAAGACAAGTCAAGCAAGCACAGTACAGTGGCAGAACGTGAGGATGCCAAGAGCATCATCATCAAGGACTTACAGAGTCAGATCTATGCAGAAGAGATAGCCTTACTCCGATGCCTTCATTGATCACAATGGATTGCTCAAGGTGGGAGGATGGCTTTGTGATGTTTCTGCTCCTAAATCTGTTAAACATCCAGTGATAATTCCAAGGGAACACCATCTTACAAAACTTCTGATCGCTGATTGTTATGAAAAAACGGCACAATAAGGAAGGGTGTTGACTATAAATTTATCCGATCAAGAGGATCCTGGATAACGGGGGTAAACAGGACTGTAGCATCCTTTGTACGACAGTGTGTGAAATGTCGTAAGCTTCGCAGGCCCACAGAAGAGCAAAAAATGGCTTACCTGCCCCCAGAGATCATAGATCCATCCCCTCCATTCACTTACTGTGGAATGGATGTTTTTGGGCCGTTCATCACCAGACAACGTCGTAAATCATACAAGAGGTATGGACTTCTCTTTACTTGTTTCTGTTGCAAAGCCATTCCATATTGAGATGCTGGATGATCTGTCCACGGACGCCTTTATCAATGGCCTGCGTTTTTTCCTCGCTATTAGAGGAGCAGTTAATCAAATAAGGTGTGACCAAGGCAGTAATTTTGTTGGAGCTAAGAATGAGTTTACCAAGGCCATGGTAGAGATTGACAGCAATCGTCTGGTAACGTCTTTTGCAGGAAAACAGTGTGACTTTGTGTTCAATGCTCCCCATGCAAGTCACACCGGTGGAGTTTGGGAGAGACAGATTAGAACTGTGAGAAGTGTTCTTCGTTCCACTCTGTCCCAGTCATCTGGAAAACTTGATGATTCTTCTCTGCAAACCTTCTTCTATGAGGCCATGGCCATTGTAAATAGCCGTCCACTCACTGTGGATAATTTAAGTGATCCATTCGGTCCTGAGCCTTTAACCCCTAATCACCTTCTCACCCTGAAAACTACCCAAACCGTACCTCCCCCTGGCAAGTTTGTCAGGGAAGACATACAGTATATAGAGAGTATGTGTCTAACATTGCAACAAGACCATGCTGGCTTACACCAAGAAGGAACGTGCAAGCTGGAGATATAGTGTTGGAGAAGGCAGACGATCTGCCCAGGAATGAGTGGCGCTTGGCAGAAGTTGTTGAGACGGTCGTTGATAAAGATGGATTGGTGAGAAGATCGATGGATACGTTTTGGAGACTGAAATCTCGGGAAGGATGGTAAACGTCTGAACGAGCCATCAGTGGTTGAAGCTGGTCCTGCTGCTTGAAGCAGCCTGAAGCCTTGACATATCCTTTGATCTAAGCACTTAATGAGAGAACATGTTTCAGTTCTTCGTTTTTGCTTCATGTTATATATGCTATATATGTGTTTAAGGGTTGTTCATTTCATTTTTAAGTAGATGTAATGTTTTACGCTAATATTCAATGTTAGTGCTTATTGTCTGATTGTATTGTTACATGGCTAATTGTTTTCTTTCATTTTTGAGGGTGAATCCCTGCCAATTACAATATGTTTTTGTATTTGATTATGTGTTTTAGCTCTTACGGTGTTGTGAAGCACGGTAAGGAAAATAAATGGGAAACAACATCAGTGCAGGAGCAAAAATTCTTTATTTCAACTGGGCTGCTACACCTACATTTAAGATCAAATCTGTTTCCAAGACTATTTTTTGAGGATTTTTATGTATCCCTAATATACTCATACTTCTTTGAAGAGACCTTGGAAAAGCAAACCAGGCAGCTCACAGGAAAAATGCAAACGCTCGTGCACTTTTGTTGTGCTTTTGCACATCAGACTTTCAGTTGATTAAAGTGTGGTCTAATTAGTGTCAGTAATATTTTAAAGAGGGCGCCTATGCATGCCAAGGCCAGGCTAATTGATGTCATACTCTTTCTCCCTGTTGTTTTTTCCGCCCTGTTTAACTGACAGAGCTGTGGGCTGTTGTGGTCAGGTGTACCGAAAGCTACAACAAGGAGACAGATACTCTGCAGAGGGATAATTACCTTCAGCAACAAGGGTTAACCAAGCACCTCTTTCACAAACAACACAATGTATTCTGCTTTCACTGGAATGCATTTTACAGCAAACACTTAGGACAGAAAGCTTTATTAGCTTTAGTAAAATTTTATTTTGTATTATTATTTACCTAATAAGTCCTAACATCCAGAATTTTCATATGCAAAATTAGGTTTGAATACAAATGACAGACACATCCGTATTTGTATCATCTATTCTGTGAAGTTTAATTTTCCCTAATTAAATAAAGTGATGTAATCTGTAAACAAGCACAGTTTGGGCATGAGTATTAGACCTACATTATGTTGTCTGTATGTCAAACAAATCTCCCCAGTTGTTTTGAACAGTGACGTGACAAAACCCACCACGACAGCTCGCAGTACTTTCCCTTGATAGCATAAACTGCCTTGAGACTCAATGTCATCTGACATGTTTTCATGCCTCGTTTGGCAGCGAGGCCAGATGGAAAACATGAGCAAGAGTGATTGACATGCTCACGAGGGTCGGAGGTCATATTAAGCAGTCATGACGGGCCATCCTTTTGCGGAGACGTTTTAACAGGTGCATGCAGAGGGCTGGTGAGCAGCAGGACAATGAGTTTGATTGGGGGCGATGGAGCCCAGTGTGAGGGTACGTGTGATGACTCAACCAACAGGCTGTTCTCATTCACTGCAGAAGTCTTCCCGTGTGATGGAGTGAGGTGAATGATGGATCACAAATCAGGGCTGATTGTCGACATAAGGCTTTATTTCATTCTTCAGCGGAGAGAGCTGACCCAAGTCTCCTTTACAGCTCAATCTGTTAACATCAGAGCGAAAAGAGGCACTCCACTCCACAGACTGAGGAATATATTAATGATAAAGGGAAATGTTAATGATAAATCGTGACTGAAAGAGACTAGTGCTCATAAATCAATAAACTGATGTGCCTATAAAAGTCAGAACAAATTAATTGTTCAACTTAATAAACTGCCTACTTTAGACGATATTTTGGTACCCAAATAGCCTATTTGGTCGATTGGTTCTCTTCAAGTGGTTTGACATTGTTGCTACAACAGTACATAAGAGCTGAGGCACAATAGGAACGAGAGCTGTTAGTGTGTGCCACAACTATTGTCATCTGATCCAACATCATTGACTAAAATAAATAAAAAATATAATACAATAAGGCTTTACTATCAAACAAAGCAGTATGAATTGTAAGCACATGGAAAGTGCTCTCAGACAGTTTATTTTAGCAGCAGCGTGCAAGTCATTGTTTGATATGTCTCTCTGTTGGCTTTGATTTTTTCGTATTCCACTTTCCCTGCAATGCTGCAATTAAGATTTCACTTACATTAGTCATAATTGTGAGACATAAAGTACTGTGAGATATAAACTCATAACTGTGAGAAATGCAGCAAAGCATTACATTTATATTCAGAATCATTGTTTGATCTTTCCATTGTTGGCTTTGCTTGATTTCTTGCTTTCTACTTCGTCTGCAAGTAGAAATAATGCTGAAATTAAGATTTTACTGGTACCTCTCATTATCTCCACCAGACGCCAATAGTATCTCAATCGGCTCCTACAGCTGTACCACTGCTTATTTTATTCATACCAACACAACGCCTTAGGCTACAGTTGAAAGTAACTAACATCAGCAGGAATGGACAAGCTTCATTTTCATAGCTTCCTGTACCGGTTCCAGGGTTTGTTTGTTGTTTTGCCCCCTTGTGTATCCGTTTCCTCCTGACTGGCACTGCTACCCTGGGGCCTGTCTGTTCATGATATTAAAATATCTAGGGAAAGGGGGATGCTGCCATCAAGAGGTGTGATAGCATCTCCGTGGAGGAATTAAATATTTAAGCTGCATAAGAATATGGTGTTATGCACTGCTGCGAGACCGAAAAGCTTTTGCAAACTGCACAGTTTTGTGCAAAGAATGTGCAACGTTTGTGCTAATGCAAACCGAACAGAATGTACAAAACTATGTAACAAAATACTCAACCGTCAGTACAGTTAGTACCTTTTAGACATACCCTCACTCATAATGACAAACTGAGTCCGTTTACTGAAATGTTGTTGAATTTATTTCTAAATAATGAAATAAGGTTTTATTTTATGGAGAATACACATCAATTTAGGGAACATGTTAGGGCAATGTTTGGAATGTGCTTAATATTATAGAAAAACAAATACTATGGAATCTTAAAATCTCCTTTTGTGTTCAGCAGAAGAAATAAATACCTTGAAAGTGAGTAAATGATAACAGCAGTTTCATATTTGGGTGATATATCCCTTTAGTTGCTCATTTAATATCTATACCTACTTCAGGTGCATCTCAATAAATTAGAATGTCATGGAAAAGTTCATTTATTTCAGTAATTCAACTGAAATTGTGAAACTCGTGTATTAAATAAATTCAGTGCACACACACTGAAGTAGTTTAAGTCTTTGGTTCTTTTAATTGTGATTATTTAGGCTCACATTTAACAAAAACCCACCAATTCACATCTCAACAAATTAGACTATGGTGACATGCCAATCAGCTAATCAACTCAAAACACCTGCAAAGGCTTGCTGAGCCTTCAAAATGGACTCTCAGTTTGGTTCACTAGGCTACACAATCATGGGGAAGACTGCTGATCAGACAGTTGTCCAGAAAACAATCATTAACACTCTTCACAAGGAGGGTAAGCCACAAACATTCATTGCCAAAGAAGCTGGCTGTTCACAGAGTGCTGTGTCCAAGCATGTTAACAGAAAATTGAGTGGAAGGAAAAAGTGTGGAAGAAAAAGATGCACAACCAACTGAGAGAACCGCAGCCTTATGAGGATTGTCAAGCAAGATCGATTTAAGAATTTGGGTGAACTTCACAAGGAATGGACTGAGGCTGGGGTCAAGGCATCAAGAGCCACCACACAGATGTGTCAAGGAATTTGGCTAGAGTTTTCGTATTCCTCTTGTTAAGCCATTCTTGAACCACAGGCAACATCAGAGGCGTCTTACCTGGGCTAAGAAGAAAGAAGAACTGGACTGTTGCCCAGCGGTCCAAAGTTCTCTTTTCAGATGAGAGCAAGTTGTATTTCGTTTGGAAACCAAGGTCCTAGAGTCTGTAGGAAGGGTGGAGAAGTTCATAGCACAAGTTGCATGAAGTCCATTGTTAATTTTCCACAGTCTGTGATGATTTTGGGTGCAATGTCTGGTGTTGGTCCATTGTGTTTTTTGAAAACCAACATCACAGCTCCCGTTTACCAAGAAATTTTGGAGCACTTCATGCTTTCTTCTGCTGACCAGCTTTTTAAAGAGGCTGATTTCATTTTCAAGCAGGATCCATACCACCTCAGCAGTGCCACAAACTGATCACCTTCATGCCATGCTCAATTGAGGCAGTAATTAAAGCAAAAGGAGCATCTACCAAGTACTTAGTATATACAGGTCCTTTTCAAAAAATTAGCATATTGTGATAAAGTTCATTATTTTCTGTAATGTACTGATAAACATT
>JAUMHE010000043.1:11008535-11027498 GCA_032359235.1 Enteromius mattozi | reverse complement strand
GTTCAGTGCTTTGCTACAATCTGTATTGTTAAAAGCGCTATATAAATAAAAGTGATTGATTGATTGATTGATTGATAGTGTTGAAAACATTTGTGCTGCTTAATATTTTTGTGCAAACCATGACACAATTTTTCAGGATTCTTAAGCTCAAAAAACCAGAATTAATTTAAAATATAAATCTCTTTTTAACATAAATGTATTTCCTATTACTTTTGATCAGTTTAATGCTTCCTTGCTGAATATTATTATTACTATTACTATCATTTTGTTACAAATATCTCTAATTATGTACATACAATATCTTACTGACATAGTGTGAACAATGTACTATTAATTTCCTCTTCAGTAATACGTCCTAACAAGGGTATATTTACTGAGTGCACATTTAGGTTTTTCAAAAACTCTGCATTTGATGGCTATATGAACAAGGCAGAAACATACTTGTGATTTTGTGATAAACTGCAAGGGGTTGTAAGCCTGGTGGCAATGATCTTGAGAGAGCCTGAGAGGGCAAACAGGAAATGAGAGAGGTCAAGGTGAGTGACAGAGAGCTCACTACTACCACTCAACCACATCTGTGCCTGACATGGAGGAAATGCACTCCAGGAAGTGAGATTGAAATCATCACACACACCAGCATACACACAATGTCCTTCTTTGTCTGTGGTGCCTGTGCACCGCCAGCAGAAGTTGAGTGTTTTCACATGAGGCACGTTGGGTTTTCATTCTTCAAGGTGCAGAGGCTCCATCTGCGCCTTCCAGAGTCTCGAATTTGAAATAACCTCACAGCTGTGTTTAGCCAACAATCACAGAAGTTCAAATACATAATACATCAAAACTGAACATTGTGATGGGACCACATGAAATATTTCAATATACTTGCTTTGCAATAAGACACACTCAAGATGTTCATAGTCATAGTCATGACAGGATGGTATAGTAATATTTTTAAGAGAGGAATTATGTGTCTAAATATCTTTATTTTAGATTGCATGACAATAAATAACACAAAAATGTGTCTCCACTGCTCCTTTTGTGGTACATTTTTCAAATTCTTCTAAAGCTATAATGATTTCCTGGCCTGCCAGGTTGCTACAGTATCAAATTCTGAACATATGCAGCATAATATACTGTAAAGCACAAAACACCAATGAGCAGCTTCTGAACACTGATATAAAAATATGTTTACAAAAATATACCTGTAATATATGGCCTTTTCTACACATTTGACATGTTCAGACGTTAACACTTTTGTGTTTGCATGCACAATTGCCTATTTTGTTATTTTAAGGAAAGCTTTATATCTTTATGTGCTTAAAATAACAAATGTATACGTTTTATAAACACATACAAGAATGAATGTAATGGATAAAGTTCACTATATTTACAACACATTATATACATGACATTTTCACACAGAGAAAAAAAAAATAATGGAGACTTTGTTTTCTCAGGGCCAGATGGTGTCAAAGTCAATGTCTTTTTTTCCTGTTGAGGAGATTTTTCGTGACAGCACCGGCCTAAAATCCAGCCCAGCAAGACCAGCAAACCAAATGCGTGGTAATTACTGGCTGTTATGTTACCGAGAGCTCTATTTCCTTACATCTGTCCTTGGACGATGGTTTCAAATGACCGCAAAAACTCGGAACGCTTTGCCTCCTGAGGGATTCTGTAGGCTAAATGGAAGAATAATGGCCAATATTAATCCAGAACCAACAGGATAGAAAGATATATGATTTAAATGCTAGTATGATTCATTAATCACCCTTCAGATACTTATGATACCCTCAAAAGGCTATTTAATGAAGCAAAACAAAACCAGACTGTGTAGGTGGTCTGGTTTTATTTTGCAGAGGAGAAGCAGAGTTTATAAAATTAACGTTCAGCCACCCACTAAATAAAATGATTACGTTATCCAACCAAGCTCATATGAAGGGATATTAGGTAGTTTGTTCTGAAGACCAGTTGAAGCCAAGAAGTAAAGATCAGCTATACAGCAGCAGTAACTCAAAAGCTGACTCAACACACTCAATACCTCTCTGAGGTGATGCCGTTCTGGTAGGAACCCTTGTACTGCTTCCTCTTGTCCACAGGCATTACGTCCAGATAACCTCCCGAGTCACTTCGAATCACACCTGCATGGATAGCTGCCCTGCATATACTGGAATTCTGCTCAGTGGGACAGAATAAAGAAAAATGGCTCATTTTCTACTTTAGTCGTAACAGAACAGTGACCTTCTAATAGCTGCAAAAGAGTGACCCAGAGGAACATATTATTGTCCTTTTATAGCTCAGGAAACTTATGTGAATAATCAATTACATTTAAGTAGCATCTTGGTTTCAGATGATTCTCCTGAAGTTCATCAGGGGAACAAAAAGAGAATTTTTGGCATATAATAATAGCATAGAGCTATAAAGAATAATGTGGATAGTTTGAGTTACATTAAGTTAAAACAGAGAAAAATACAAAGCAAATCTCTTTAGAAATTAACCCCACGTGGAGGGCATTTTATGATGGAGGGATGCACTTAATTGGACTTCTTTAGGACTATTAAATATCAACAGCCATTCACTGCAATTATAAAGCTTGGAAAAGCCAGGCAATTTTTTAATAAAACGCTGATTGTATTCGTCTGAAAGAAGAAAGTCATAGACATAAAATTTATTGAGGGTGAATAAATCATGGGCTAATTTTCATTTTTGGATGAACTATCCCTTTAAATGGCATGAAGACTTACATCTGAATAATAGCGGGTTCCAATTACTCGGGCATAGCTGTCGTACAAGCAATTACGAGGACAATACAACCTAAAAAATTAAAACACATTGTGTTACTGTTGGGCTATTAATGACTAATTTACTGCATAGTGTGCGTAATCCATCAAGATTATTTTACCTTGGACAGTGCCGGACAGGTTTCTTGAAAGGGCAGAATTGTGCCACCGTAGTTTCACAATTAATTGCTTTCACTGGATGCAATAAAATATTTATTAAATGTATTTTCTGACACTGAACATTTATCTCATTAAAAATAATCACATGTGGACTTACCTGGAACATTTGATACGGTGAAGGCATTGGCACTCTGATTTTTCCTGAGGAATAACATGGAAAATGTGAGAACTTTGTTGAACCCACATCCAGCAGCATGAAACCTATGTGACTTACGCCAGAGTCTGAACCCCATTTTTGAAGGATTTTGAGAATCTTTGCCTTCTGCCCACCCTTGTGACATCCAGCCAGCCTCCATCATCATCTATTATTCCAGCATGCAAGCCGCTACCACAGATGCTGGATTGCTGGAAAAACAGCAACATTAATGAGAGAGACCCTGAGCTGACCACAATCCATCCAAAATTAGATAGCATTTAAATACGTAAATGGAAAAAAATCAAATTATAAATCTGTGCATGCCACATTGATAAAAATAAAATGCAAAGCCAATGCATTTACCTACCATGTCATAATGGCCCGATCCAATTACTTTTCCATAGTTGTACAAGCAGCCTGGTGGGCATTCGTACCTGATTAAAGATTTACCAGACACATGATTATTCATAGTAGAATGACCAAATTACATTTCTTTGTAGCTGATGTACGAATCCACACATTTTACCTGTTACAAGTAGTTCCTTTGCACTGATCACGTAATCTAGTATCACATGCTACTTGCTGAGCTGCAAAAAAATAATAGTAGATGTCAATATATAAACACAGAAGAGCTGTTTTTTTACAAATGTTTCAGAATATAAAAGTACATACATTCAGTGTCTATGCAAACCTACTTTCTGATGGCACCCAGTAAAGACCAGTAAAGTCAACCAATGAAATATATCTTGAGTCAGCAAGTAAAATTATCTTACACATCTGGGAAGTACTGATGACTTCGTTCTTCTCAATGTTCTCATTGGGAGAAGGTGTTGGGGTCTCATCTCTGTAGTGTGTGTCATGGCTTCGAACTGGCTCGGGTTCTGGTTCAATATAGTTATTTTCCTCTGTCTCAGGGGTGTAATGATAATGACTGCCATCATCTGAAGAGAGCACAATTTAATTACATAACAATTACATTACAATTTTTAAATGATTCAGGACCTACAGCCGTCACATGTTGTTTTCTTATTTTGTTTTGGGATGAAATATATTTTAATCCAATTAACTGTAATACATCATAATAATGAATCAAATTTGTCATATCAATATTTGGCCTATATACTATGGTTTAGTACCTTTATAGCAGAGATTGTTTCTGCAACCACCACCATAGCTGGGTGGGCAGGCAGAGCAAGGGGTCCCGTGCTTATATGGTGCATGTCCCCACCAGTTACCTCTGTGAAAAGGATGCCACAAGACAAAAGCTAATAATAGTGTTTTATTATAATTATATTATACTGAAAATAACAAAAAAGCTTAACATTCTTACGGGGGAGAGTAATTGCAGACCAGGTACACAGCTTTGGCCCAGATCATGCCCCATACATTCATGTTATAGCACACATTGATGGCACAGCCAATTTTGTTGGATGTGGCCCAAACCAGCTGCAAAAACATCATAATATCGCTGTTACTAAATAGCACATCTCAGCTGATTGCTTTTATCATTGCAAAAAGTAAATTAAAACATTAAAACATGAATGTGGTTTACCTGTGTGTAATGCGTGCAGACGGGTCCAGAGCATCTGTAGGGGCAGTGAGGGTTACACTCTTGTGGATAGGGGTAGCTGAAATCTCTCACCTCATCATACCAGGCTTGGACATGAAATGTCGGAGGTCTGTCTCTAAAGATAATCATATTTAAAGCAAACAGTTAGTGCACTGTAAGAAATCAATGAGATGCAGTTGTTATTTGATGTGACATCAATATTGTTTGTAATACAGCACCTGCCCCAGTGAGCTCCCAGGTTCTGGCCGATCCGGGTCAGCAGGTGAGATGGTCCATGTTCCCACAGACAAGTGTGTGCCCAGTGCTCAGCGCTCCTCTCCAGTTCATTGTCCCACACCTGTCACAGCAAAGAGCCACAACCTATATATCAGTCCTGTATTTACGTGCCTAATGCAATTGACTTCACAAACAATTTAGTTATTTAGAAGATTGACAACCAACCTCTAGTCAATCTCAAACCTGACATTTTTTCATGTGAAACTAACAGTACTGGATAATTTCATACCTGTGCGTGTCTTGTGCATAAAAGATCCAGACTAGTTAAGCCATAAATGAAAATTTTGTCATCATTTAGTCACCCTCAAGTCATTCCAAACCTGTAAAACATTCTTTCTTCAACTGACCATCAAATAAATTTTGTCCATGCAATGGAAGTCATTGGTTCCCAAAACTGTTTTGTTATCAATATTCTTCAAAATATCTGTGTTCAGCAGAAGAAAGGAAGTAATACCATTTGGACATGAAGGTGAGTAAACTACAGAATTTTCATATTTGGGTAAACTATCCATTTAAAACACAAAAGCAAATATTTTCAAGGTCAACAGCACGTCAGAAAAATGTTCTGTTAACATTTTTTGCCAAATTGTCTGCCTACAGTATGTACGTCAATGCATGGTTGCTTAGTTCTATCCAATAGATTGATAGAAATCTACAAGTGGGCCAGTTAGAGTTAAAAACCATAAACAATTTCTGTTTCACTCACTTGAAACAAAGCAAAGCCATATTAAAACAGCCATTAGTGTAAACTCTACTGGTTTAAAGTTTATTGTATGAAAGAATAAGCAGTGTACTGTTCTGCACAGGGTTCCGATTATTTCAATACACAGCAGCTTAATTGCAAATTGCATATACGTAGTTTGCTGCCCTGTGCTAATCTGTTCCATATGTGCAGAGCTGGTACATTCCATTCCATCAGTCCGCAACAAATACTATTCCTCAACCACCTTGATAACTGCAATCTTTTATCCTGCACAATTAATACCCTTAAAAAAAATGAAGATTCCTACTGTTTACAACAATGTTATTACATATATTATGTCGTCAACATGTACTTGAAATTTTTACCAAGAATGTGAATGTTATATTGGTCTTTCAGGTGCATAAAATTGTAGCAAGCTTTCTGCATCTGAGCAGAACATGCATAGAGATGCAAAGCCTGCTGGCATTTTATGTGGCCTTCGAGACCTGTCTTGACATTGTTTATTTGTTGTGATGCCTAATTTGCCGTTACAGCGACCATCTGGGTGCATTCCAAGGGAGATATGCATCCTCTGTGACTCCCTCTACTTCCCTTTCAGAGTAATTACCCAGAGAACTGTGTAGCATGGAGGTATAATGTCTCCTCCTCTACCTGTGCCCCACACAAAGACACATTCTGTTAAACTTTGCTGTGGGATACAGAGCTCTGGGATTTGACAGATTTAACACTGAATTGTTCAGAGTCCCAGAGCACCACAGATGTTATCAACTCAAAAGTAATCGTCTAAAAAGAAACTATTTTCTTACAGCTGATTGCAAGTGTCAGTCATATAAAATCATCCATGTGCAGTGCTGAGAAATGCATTATGTATTTTAGGATTAAAGAAGAACTACTGTGCTGTACACTGGACCTAAGAGCTAAAATAATAGGATGGTCTCTGTTGATTTGTGTTATATTCTATTCTATTCTTTGATTCTTTGAGTCAATATTTGCCATCATTGTTGCCAACTGCAATGCAGTGGGACGAAGCAGCATCTATAGATGGTTCTAAGAAGTATCAGGTCATATTTGGCCAGAAAGCAATGAGAGGTCTGGCTGAGCGCCACATACAGTAGGTGAGCCACAGAACGTGGGAAGGAGAAGCTGCGTTTTGGCCTCCCTGATGGACCTGATGAACTGTTTGTTGTAGACCACAAACTTGACTGTAGTTCAGTGTGTTCTAGTGCATTTGTGCAAAGTGCGGTTATGGTGTGGTACCCATTACCAGTTGGCAGAGCCATGTGATACATTTATAAGCCCCCTCATGACCCCACCAAATGTATAAATAGCCTTTTAACTCACAATTCAATGGGAAAGTTGTCCTTTTACAGGATTTTACAGATTTTCACATTTTAAAATATATTTTACTGATTCTTTCTGTACTTCATGCACATGTAGACTGATTTCAAGTAGGGATGCACAATGTATTGGTATATTATCGGTTACTGATATCAAGGAATTTAACATTTATTTGAAATATTGTTCCATATATTACATATTTAATTTTATATTTACAGTTTTGTTTTGTTTTTTGCTTTTAGATTACTCATGCTGTCCTCTAAAGCTTAATGATGTCTTAATAATAAAATGATGTTTAAATTTAGCAATTTAAAACAGTTGTTTTAGTCTATATATATATATATATATATATATATATTTTTTTTTTTTTTTTTTTTTTTTTTTTCAACATAATGTAAAATTTTAATTACATATAAAAACGTGTTAGTCAATTTATTTTTATTCTCTATTTGGCAGGTAAAAATCAATCTTGACCCTTAATTTTTGTATGACATTATGCATAAAATATATTTTTGTTCATGGTTTGATAAGTTAAGAACATGATTCAGTAGACTGAGGTAGAATCATGTGATCTTACCATGTACTCCATGTTTGAGGCAGGGGGGTACACTTGACCCCTCAGCTTATTATGTAGGTCAAGAATCAGTTGCATATCGCTCTGTGAAATTGCTCTTTTGCCCCTTGACTTGGATTGCCACCACGCCTCATCCTTATCCATGTATTTTTCCAGGATGGCTTCTAAGTGGGTGGCATTGGGAATCACCATGGAAACCACAGCTTGGACAGTCACAAGCAGCACAAACCCACTAAATAAATCTTCATGTCCACACTTCATGTTTTCACAGCTCTCAGTTACAAAATCCAAAGTGGTATCTGTCCTCTGCCTGTGAAATAATTGAAATAATTTTAAAGCACACAAATGTATACTTGTAGCCTGTTTATACAGAATGTTTACATAACGTAATATAACATAATGATGATTTGTGCGCATTTGCATGGATGTTCAGAAATAGATCATTTCACACAAGCCTGACAGAAACGTGCAATTTCAGCATTTTTACAACTGAGCTGATTGTTTCTCACTTGTCAAAGACTTGTGTACGCTTTTGCCACACACATGCAATATTTCATACGGTCGTGTCTTGCATTAAAACTGACCACACAAGTCTTTGAAGTCTATAGCATTATAAGTTACATGAGTAAAACTAATGTTACCTTTAAATAAATGAATATTATCTTTTGTAGACTTGTAGTACTTGTAGTAGGCTAATCTTAATTCATATGACATATTTTAAAATAAATGTTAAGTGTTTTTTATGAAAGAATGGAAGAATTTTGAGCAGCATTTTACCTTTTTCTGTTCAGTGCGTGGATGTTTATCTCCGGTGCTGATTTTATGAAATAATTATTCGTTGCTGTTTTCTATATCAAATAGGCTACACGTGCCCAACTGTTTTGATCCTGCTTGAAGTTTCTTTATAAATGAGTCATCATAAGTCATTGCGCGGCAAAAATACCGTACTTCAAAATGTTTCAATTTGTGAGGCTGCTTTTCTCATTTATAGTGAACTTTTAAGCCACGCCCACAAGCACATCAACACACCCACACCACAGAAGCACATATATCGGTGAAAATCCGCATGGTGCATTGACTTGTTTCTGCTTTGCATTTAAAGTCAACGAAGATTTATGTTATTTTTATATGTGTGCATGCGGTTGGTAGACCTCCTGGTATAATCTTATATTTTTCACCGTTGTTCGGGTTTTTTTGGTCCCCAGTAGTAGATTTTTAATGCGCTTTTTTATTATAAAAATCTGTGAAGGATAGGTTTACGGGATAGAATAGTATATTGTATAGTTTGTACAAATCTATCTATCTATAGCAATGGACTGTACAGTGATGAGAAACTGTGCCACAGACCTAAACAACGCTAGATGGCAGCATTGAGTAATTTTTTCCAAACCTTCACTATATGGATAAAAACTGCACTCCATGAACTCTGAATGCTCTCCACAAACATGAAATTTGAGCTGAACAACTATATGGATTTATTTATACATAGCTCGTTCATCTTGAATTTTATGAGAAGCTTAATTTGTTAATAATCTGGTATTTTCTGGCAAAGTCACTTCATTTTAATCCTGTAACCTTTATAGAAAAAGAGTTCAAACTTACCTTTACTCTACAATGTGCACATCTGCTGAAGAAGTTGGAAAAGTAGGTTCATTTCAATGTATCTGTTGGCCAGGGAAGGACTTCAGCAGGCCCAGTTAATGTATGCAGTGGTTCTGACCTATATTTTGCTGAGGGAGTGAAGTTGTTATGTTTGTTATTTGGTGGTGGAGAGGGGGGAAGTCTTTCAGTTTCTTTCTGCTTACATCCATTGCCAATATTGATGGTGTGCAAAATTAAAAAAATAAGGGTGTGTTGTTGTTTTTTCCCTGAGCAAACATACTATTGGTTCACTATTTCTCATATTTCAGCTTAATCAACATACAGAAATGCTGAGAATGTTTTCACCAGATCAGTCTTGCATAGTGATCAGGAATATTTTCATGTGACTCAAAACTTTAGGCCTGCAGATCTTTGGACAGCTCAGAGTTTTTCATCAGAAACAGACCAGAAAGGCGTATATTAAGCTACAAAATGTAAACAAAAAAGAAATAATACAAAAGAAAATCTGGAAAGTGGATGAGAAGCAAAGCTGCAAAACTGTCCAGGATAACTGGAACCATTTAGCTTCACAGACAAACGTTTACACAATCAACAAAGGCCATGTAGTGCTGCAGCCTCTGAAAGACAATGAGCAACATAGGCCAGGAAAATCTTAGAAATGTGTTTACAAATGAAGAAATGTCAGTGTATATTTGCAAAAGCAATATTTTAAATGCAATGTCAACCTCATGTAAACTGTACCCTAAAACACACACTCACAATAGTAAAGATTTATTTATTAGTATATTTTCAGCACAAAAAATGCATATTGGGTTGAAATAAATCATCTCAGTGCCATATATCCTATTCTGCGTGTAAGGAGAAGGGTATGGGATACATATCCCTTATTTAAAAAAGAAAAGAAGAAGAAGACATCAATAATGCTATAAACTTTGAATGAAGAACAAATGTCAGTTAATATGTCTCAATATATAATATCTCAATTAGACACCAAGAAAGAACGTTTGTTACAATATTCTGGCACAAAAAGTGATATATACAATACAAATTTATATGAGATTATACAATCATTTCAATAGCTTCTCTTTTGCAGAGAACTCGCTATAAAATGAGGATGTTGTGTTAGGGAGAGGTCACAGTAAGGACACAGAGGTCATGTAAGCATTACCATAGCGATGTTACTGTTCAGCAAACATTATGCAAAGAAAATCAAATTCAGAATAACACTCTTTGTCACAGAAGAGCACCATGTCATGATCATTTATCATGAACTGCCAATAGCTATAGATAAAAACCTCACGCACACAACAAAATAAAATATATCTAAACACATATAAAAACTTTACATAACCAAATAAAAATGCTGAAAATACATTTAACATGATCATACATAAAAAAACAAAACAAAACCTTGGAGTGGTTTTTGGTACTGAAAATGAACTGACAGCTTTTAAAACTTCATTATCAAAATAGCTTGGATGTTTTATGTCTAAGCACCTTGGACAAACCCTGATGAAACAGATATTTTAAAAAATAAAGAAATGTATGTGTAAAAGTGGAATATAAACAGTAACGTAGAGTGATCAGCACCAGAAGAAAATATAACTAATCTATTCATAAGCATCAATATGATGGCTGATTCTAAAACAGTCATGTTAAGATTGTATTAACATTAGCACCATTTCTGGAATCGACAGTATCACATACAAAAAAGCAGCTATATCTGTTGTACAAAATTAATATAGATTTAAAAATGCACTCAATAGCATTAAAGGAACAGTTCACCCAAACATTTTCTGGAAGTGTACTTACCTTCATTCGTCTGAGATGGTAGATGAGTTTGTTTCTTCATCTGAACAGATTACATCAGTTGCTCACCCTCTGCAGTGAATGGAATCAGAGATCAAACAGCTGATATAAACATCACAATAATTCACAAGTAATGCACATGACTCAAGTCCATTAATTAACATCTTGGAAAGTGAAAAGCTGCATGTTTGTTAGAAACAAATCCATTAAGGCTTTTAACTTTAAAAACTGGTTTCTGGAAAAAATACCCAAAATCCATAATAATGATTCCTCAAGTGAAAAGGTCCATCCCCTGTTGTCCTTTTACATCAAAATCCACTGACATATTTGTTTAGAACTGCTTTTAGACTATTTTGGCTTGTAAATGATGCTTGATCGGTGAGTATTTATTTTCTGATAAAGAATGTGATTTAGATTTTTTACTCAAGAAAGTAATATTTTGGATAGAGGACTCTTATTTTAACTAGAAGCAAGTATAAGAATTTGTTTATTACAAGCATGCAGATTTTCATGTCAAAAGCCATTTTTTTGTTTTTGATGAGTCATGCGGGGTACTTGTGGATTATCATGATGTTTTTATCAGTTGTTTGCACTCTTGTCTTGACGGCACCCATTCGCTACAGGGCATCCATTGGTAAGCAAGTAATGCAATGCTGCATTTCTCCAAATCTGTTCTGAGGAAAAAACAAATCAAAATCTTGGTTGGCCTGATTTTTTTTTTCTTTTTCATTTTTGGGTCAACTATTCCTTTAAACATATGGCAGACAACTTATTTAAACCAGTACATGAAGTTTGAGTTGATGGCAGGAAAGCACATGTTGTTGCTGCATGAACCTCCGTAGCTTGGAGGACAGGCTGAGCATGGCACACCGACTCTGTAAGGTGCCTCACCAATCCAGTTACCCCTAAAAAATAGGACTGTTTTAAACATATACCACAAAGACGAGCATGCATAACACCTTAGTCATGTGCTGACATTATCAGACTGAGAAGGGTACACTCTGTGCTCTTGTTGGGTGTAATATCTGGCTAGAGTTGCATGAAAAGATAAAAACATGACTAACTTTGGAGAATAATTGCAGACCAAGTATGTTGCCTCCCTCCAAACAGCGCCCCACACTACCATATTGTAACAGGTTTGGATGGCACATCCGACTCTGTTTGATGATGCCCACACCATCTGTAACATTCAGAGAGCATCAGACATTTTACTGTTTGCTTCTGAATCTGAATTATGACTTGCAACCTAACTCACTTGTGTATAATGTGTGCACATAGGTCCGTAACAGCGCATCGGGCAGTGAGGATTGCAGTCATGTGGGTATGGAAACACATAATCTCTGACCTCATCATACCAAGGTTTAACCAGCTGAAGAACGGAGCGGTAACTGGCAGGAGCAGAAACAGTTTGGGTGCAATTTAGAAAACGAGAGAGAAAAAACAAGAAGCATTATCCACTGGACTGCATCCAAAACATGAAATTCTGGTCTGGCCCATTGCCTTGAGTCTTGTTCATTGTTTGTAATTGGATAATGCTGCCAAAGTGACATTTCAAGCTATTAAACAATTCTTTTTTATTCTAAGAATAATAACGATCTTAGAGTTAGTTCTATTAATAGCAAACAACTGTTCACCTCCAAGACTTACTTGCCAGTTCGGACCGAGAGGTTTTGACCCAGATATCGGAGAAGGTAAGGAGGCCCATGTTCCCAAATACACATGGCTGCCCAAGCTTCTGCTGACCTGGCCAGGCCTTCATCCCAAACCTAAAACAATATAACAATTGCGTAAAGTAAATATTAATTTATTGTTTTAAAATTTTTTGAATTCATCAAAAATTAATTTAATCTTGCACACACACGCACACCCTCATATGTTATAAATGTCCACATGAAATCAAGAGAGTGTGATCGTAAAATTCTGTGCACATTAAATAAACAATACCTTTTCAAATCAAAAGTAAATTTACCGTTGGGGTTAAATGGCTTGAAGCTATTATAATAGGCTTTTATAATATTTTTTTGTATCCAGCAGGAGGAGCTGTCGAATGATATAAATGCAGTACCGCATGTCAATCTAATCAGCTTTTTATACTTTTGCTATTGAGAGGTAAAATGCTGCATAGACTATTGATTCTTTGAAAAGAAGGAAAGATGAGAGGAAAGAGTTGGTTGCTTACCATATACTCCATGTTGGCTGCAGGTGGGAAAACATTCGCTCGCACTTTATTGTGATAGTCCAGAATAGCTATCATGTCACTTTGAGAAATGTACCGTTTTCGCCTTGATTTGGCCATGGATGCTAATCCGTCATTCCCTATTTCCGATGTATTGATAGTGATGTTGGTTCCGGTGCGCGTTTCAGTCGCGTTTCTGATAATCCAAGCGCTCGCATCACTGGCTATGAAGAGAAGTAGCAAGTCGGGAAAAAAGTTGATGCTCTTCATCCTTTTTTGCTAAATGATCAGTGATTATCTGCAAATAAAACAATAATTATTCATATTTACATCTCAAAAATATCTAGATATTTTAAGACAAAGACCAAAAAATGTGATATTTGAAATATTTAAAATGACATAAATATGTAAAAAGTTTATAAAGGTTCATAGTCTATAAGTTTTCTGTATCAACATCGTACCGTTGAAGTGTTCGTATCTGTTTTGAGTGTGCAGTGAAGCAGCAGCTCCGTGAGTCTCAGTTATCCTGATGGAGATCTCTCATCCTGTCCACTGCTGCCTCTGGCTTTTATACTGTGCTGCTGTGATTCAGGAGGCAAGCGCAAGGTGCTCTGCTACCCGCCGGTTACCTGAACAGGACACGTTTCCATGCAGCCAGCATGAGACCAGATCTTACACACTACTCTTTTAATAGTAGTAAGAAAGAAAGTCTATCTCCAATTCATGTCCTAATCAACCTGTGTTGTGTGTGTGTTTGTTGTTTTGAACACTGCTACTTAACTAAAAAAATGAATGACATGTTTTTTTGTATGAATAAAAATAATTTCATCAGTTTACTTATAGACATTAATTAAGTGGGTTAGACGCCATATTGAATTCAACGCGGATGAAAACGAAGCTGCATAACCGGTCTTTGCAATGACACGCATATGCTATAAATATATAGCTAGATAGATATAGATATAGACTTATCAGTGTGTCCTATGGTGTCACAGAAAAATGTAAAAAAATAAAATAAAATAAAAAAAAAATGAAGATACTGTATGCTATTTGTAACTCTTAAAATTAAGAAATTTTGTTTATACAATTTTACTGTCACACCATAAGACACATTCCAATTTTATTTGTCAACTACCCATAAGTCATAAATACAATAAAGCATAACCATTCTTTGTGGAGATCAATAGTTTTTTTAATGGACTTAGCTTACTTTCTTAGAAAGTCAGTGAGATATGGTTTTTGTATTACATCTGTTTTTCTTTTTTCCTTTCTTATTCATTACAGATACACTTGTACAGTGTTTGAATCCAAAGAGCCCATTTGCCAGCCTGTGTGTAAAGCCAAGTTAAGAAGCCCTTCAGAGGCATATCGTTTTCTTTGGCAGGTGGAAGCTGAGTAAGAGCAACGTGACGCACATATGACCCCACTCCTCCTTCAACTCTCCTCCCTTCTTCTGCTGAACTGTGAATTTGCAGGTTTTCTTGGAATTAAATGTTACTGCTTATGCATTCTTCGGTCCAGAAGGGAGATGTTTAGCTTTTGGGTAAGATTGTATAAAGGAAACGTCTGGCATTATATCAAGTATTTGCAACTTTTTCACTGGGTCTTTTCACCACAATGGTTATTTTGCTTAAAAAAAGCCTTTCTAGGGACTTGAGATGCAATGCTGTATTCTGTGTGCAATGCATTTTCAGTTCTTTGGTTGGAGTCTTAGTTTTTTGTACTGTATCTAAATTAATCAGTGGTACCCAAACCTGTTGTCTGGAGGGCCACTGACCTGCAAAGTTTAGCTCCAATCCTAAACAGCTTAACAAGGCTCAGGACAATGTTCCGATTTAATACCTTAAATTATTGCCTTAATAAAATGGACAAATGTTATTTCAAAACTTCTTTTTCAGTTTTGTATAAAGGCATTCCAATAATGTGGCAGTGTCACCAAACTGTGTGAACGACAAAAAGTGTATAAAGAAAGTTTACTGCATCATTTTAAATTGCATAGTATCTGTGTAAATTTATAAGTAAATGATACAATAGCATGCAAGAAACCAGGTATCTTATGAATGTTTCTTTCACTTGTGCACAGTATTGTGGTTCCTTGTGCACGAAGGAACCATTTGGGCTGTTTTGAGTTTATGTATACATTTTGCACAGACTGAGCTTCAGCAGTAGTAAAATTATATGAAAGTGCAAGCTTTTGCATATATTATGTATGTTGGCCTATATGCTGATTACATGCTGATAATTACTGTATGAATTAATATTTTATCATTTTACAGTGCATATTCAAATTTAGTGGACAAGTACTGTTTAGCTATAACTGAAGAGTAGGAGAAAGAAAAAAAGAAGGTCTACTGCCAAACCATTCATAACCTTGCTGAGCATTTGTGTGCTCCACCCAATGATGTTCTTGCAAACTGGAAGCTCATAGTCAAAGAATAACGACTTTATTACCCTGTGCCTTCCCATCCCACTGAAACATCCAAATGACAGAGGACCAGTTCCCTCAAGCCAATGGCTTCTTTAAATAATTATTGTTTTTATTCCTTAACTTTATTTGCACAAACCTGCTGAAAACCTGAATTGTATTCTCAGAGTTCTCCAGCAATTAAAAGTAAAGAAATTACATATGGTAATGCTTGCTATGTGCATATGCACTGGACCTATTCATTTAATTTTCATTGTTTTCCATGTCCTATGTGGTCATTCTAATATTCAAAACTAATAATAATATATACAGGTGTGTGCATGCAAATGCATTTTTGTCAAAGGATTTATCAACTGAACCTTTTTAGCTGGAAAATAAAATGACAAGAAGCATACTAATAAATAATTCTATAGGGAGTCATGAAAATCACAAACAGGAACATTGTGTCCATTCACCTTCTATTACATGCAGTATTTGTTCATTGCCATCACTAAACAGTCAATATAAAGTGACAGTTTTTTGTCTGGTTACTTTTTGTTGTAACAAGTTGTCCTTTTTTTTTTCAAATAAAGAACATTGTGAATGAAATGTGTTTCCCTAACGTACAGTTCAAAAGTTCTGGATTATAAAAACATTTTTAAAAGTTGCTCACTAGGACTGCATTTATTTGCATTATATTTATTTTAAAATACCATAAAACTGTAATGTTTTGAAATAGTTTCACAATGTAAAATAACTGTCTTCAATTTTAATATATTTTAATATGGAATTATTCATGTGATGGCAAAGCTCAAATCTCCAGTCTTCATTGCCACATGACCCTTCAGACATCACTTTAATATGCTGATTTGGTGCTCAAGAAACATTGGTCCTTCTTTATATTAGATGACCTTAACAACTATGTGCTTACATTTAAATTAATCATTTGATACAATGCACTTATTCTTTTTCTGATATTTATAATTACACTGTTGATCCATCCTTAACCCAATCTTAAACCTACTAATACCGCCAAACCTGTCCCTAACCTTATCGGTATCCCACCTTATTAGCAGCAGAAGTGTTTTGCAATACAATATGACCACAATAAGTACATTGTCCTTTTTTTTTTTTTATGTAAGTACATAGTATTTAACACCACCTAATATAAAGTAGGACCAATGTTTCTTGAGCACCAAGTCAGCATATTAAAGTGATATCTGAAGGATCATGTGGCAATGAAGACTGGAGTAATGACTACTGAGTGTTGCTGAAACATTTCTTAATTTCAGTGTTAAAAACATTTGTACTGTTTGTAATGCATTTTCAGAATTCTTTAATGGATTGAAAGTTAAATATAATGTAGGATAAATGCTAATAATAAGAACAGAAGTTTGGCGCACACACATCAAAAACAAAAAATCACACAAAATGACAAAAATCAAAGATCATCCAAAATACATTTATTTCTTCAGAGAGCTTTGTTGCATAAGTTAGGGTGACCAATTGTTCATGTTACAAAAGATTTGTGAAATAATGCAACATTTCTTTAGAGGATGTGTCAAAACACCAATTGCTGTTTGATCTCAAACCAATTTTCTTGAAAAAAGAATGTGTTTAGCAAAAATACAATATTTTGTCATCTTTGACATGACTTATTAAACTAAAGTTCATCTGAACGTTCTATTTCATATTAAAATGTATTTTTTCAAAATTAAATGCAATCAATTTTTTTTGTCTGTATATCATTAATGATTTTTTAAATGGATTTGCAATCAAAACCAATACATAAATACATCAATATGGTACAACACAAGCTGTAATTGGCCAAGCCTAAAATACAAAACTTTATTTCATGCAATATGTAACAGTACAATGAGTTCTTGCACTCAAAACTTGAACTGTCTGTCCAGGGGAGCTGTCACTGCAATACATAATGTAAAAGGTTTGGGAAAAAAGAACTAGGACAGTCCTGACAGCTTGTAATGAAAAACATTTAACTCAAAAACAACATTTGTCAACATGCACCCAAAGAGTGTATCGGCCATGGCAAGCAATCTTGTGTATCTGTTATTTGCATAATCAAATACATCTCCATATTCTCTGAATAGTCTTCTGTTGCTGAATTTCAAAACATCTCTGACATCATTTCTTGCCTCATTGTTTACTTACTAACATCTAGGCTCAGATTAGACTCAAGGATGACAGAGAAACTAGCCGAACGTTTAAGATATGAGGCAAATTCTAGTTACAATTAACTCTTTGCTTTCATAATACTGCCATATAAGATTATGTCAGAGTAGAAAGGGAAAAACAGCCATTCTTCTTTGAAGGAAACTTCAAGCACAACAATCCTCTCAGTACTCCATAAAGCACTGGACTACAGCTTGGATATGAAAAATGAGATTGAAGACCTTGCTTACTATCGTGAGTCACTCAACAGAATTTTCCGGAACACAAACAGAACAGCCCTCTAATGCACTCGCTTACACTGCTGCACTGTTTATTGGAAGATCATATCATCATTGTAATGTAATATACACTTTTTGGGCTATTTATTAATGTGTGTGTGTTTATGAGCACTGTAATAAAAACAATTGTATTTCAAATGAAGCACATTAATGTCTATAACTAGGGTTAAAGCTCATGAAGCACTGTTGGGAGATCACCAAAATACATTCTCTGGAGTCTCTATTCTGAAATTAATTAACACTAATATATTTCCTTTAAAAGAGTCATGGTTCAGTGTAGTTGGCTCAGCCAAATGCTGTGATTAACTGTCTGTTTCACATCGAGTGATTTTCTTGATTTAGTTTCTTACAGTTGAAGCTGGTACAGTGGTGGACCTCAGTATTAGCTGTCATTTTTTTTGTGACCACCATGATGCAGTGCAGTGTTTTTCTCATCAGGATTTTAATGGCAAATGATTTATAGGATGACCTTAAACTTCCCACCATAGATGAATCTCACACAACCTACAAAAAAATTATTAAAACCAAATGTGGGAATCTATAATCAAATGAAGAAATCTAAATATAGTGTGGTTTTTATAGTAATAAATGGTTATTTTGTGGCTTGGCAATCTTGTGTTTTGGCAAGATACAGATAATGGAGGTCTAACAGTGTGGAAAAGGATTTCACACATCAGATTTATTTACAGGACATTGCCTGTAAACTCAATGGCCCCGAGTATAATCTGTTAAACGCAGACATATTGACCATGGAAAAACAGCATCTGTGCTACTTTTCTTTAAATAGTGAATTTTTGTAAAATTGATCACGTTGATTCCTGTTGAAATGACAAGAATGAGCAAGTAGCTGTCTTTATGAATCAGACATTTAATTATTTATATACAGTGGGTACGGAAAGTATTCAGACCCCCTTAAATTTTTCACTCTTTGTTATATTGCAGCCATTTGC
>JAUMHE010000043.1:10976267-11000308 GCA_032359235.1 Enteromius mattozi | reverse complement strand
AAGAATATTCAGGAGTCAGCTGTCCATGGCAATCTCTTAAAGATATCAGCACAATAACACACTCAACATTTTTTTTTTGTCAATATTGCACACTTTAGTGAAAACCTGCATCTGAATTGTAAATTATGTGTTGTACAGTAATTTTACAGTTTAATATGGTACTGTAGACATTACCCTCCCCCGCTCATATGGTATTAATTTTATTTTTGCAGGTCTTAAAAAGTCTTAAATTTGAGCATTAAAATCCTGCAGAAACCCATGCCTAAAACCGCCACTGTTTAAAAAATATGTTCATGCGAATCCAAATATGTGTATTTCTGATGATCCCAAATGAAAACTTGCATCATTCGCCCACCTTTAAAGTGAAATGATGTGAATGTGGTACAACGCGAGGGCGGGCTTGTAGTACTGACGTCATCAGCTGGGTGTCTCTCGCCCGGCTTTGGACTCCTGTCTCCTCTCTCTCTCTCTCTCTCCCTCCCTGTGAAGCGAACAGGGGGGAGAGGATCATAAAAAAAGCCAGGAACGGCGACAGTGACAGCGCCTGCGGCTCCGGCGCCTGTGCGCGATCCTCCCTCTCACTCACCGCCAACACTCGCACCGATGCGCGCCCTCAGCCATCTCCAGCAGACACCACCGCATCACAGCACTGCGCCCGCGGTCTGAAATTCACCCCCCTTTTTTATCGTTGTAGTTGTTGAGCATCCGACATACGAGCAGCCATCGAGACGCAAACACATTCATTTCGATCCTTCATCTGAATGACGGGCGGACGGTTCGACTTCGACGATGGCGGCACTTTCTGCGGTGGATGGGAGGACGGAAAAGCCCACGGACACGGCATCTGCACCGGCCCCAAGGGCCAGGGCGAATACTCCGGGTCCTGGTCCAACGGGTTTGAGGTAGTCGGGGTGTACACCTGGCCCAGTGGAAATACATACAAGGGCTACTGGGCGCAGGGGAAACGGCACGGGCTCGGCGTGGAGTCCAAGGGGAGGTGGCTGTACCGCGGGGAGTGGAGTCACGGATTTAAGGGTCGGTATGGGGTACGCCAGAGTCTCAATACACCTGCCAGGTATGAAGGCACATGGAGTAATGGACTGCAAGATGGATATGGGGTCGAGACGTACGGAGATGGGGGTGAGTTCAGCGAAACATCACTTGACCTATTTAATGTTCTTTAAAGTCTTGCGTGTTTGTGATGCTGCTGCCGCTGCCGAGTGAAATCGGGTCTCTGTTTTGTAATATATCATTATAGAACTAACTCTTATGTAGAATATTGTTAGGATTCTTTTTTTTCTTCCATTTTTGAGGAGGATCAAACAAGACTGCGTCTTGAAGCGGATGGGTTATTTCTAGTGCCTAGATTTTGTCCCTAAATCACGGTCTGCAGATTTATAAAGTAGTTTGTCCATGCAGTTGAGTTGATGTATGGCATATAACTGGACTGGTCAGCAGAAGTTGCTCACAGAGGTCAGGGCTAATAATAGTTACATCTGCAACATGTCAAATCAAAGCTCATCTAGCAGACTAGTAGACCAGCAGACAAGTTCTTGTCTCAGCTTAATTCTGATTTCTCTATAAGCAGCATTTGTGCTATATGTGAAAATTCTGTGCTGTTACTTAATTCGATGGAGGTTAAATCGTAAAATGGACATAGATAAAATGTTTAGAATTGTCTACCTGCTAATTTTATTTCACTAGCTCATACTGTGTCAACCTGTATAAATGTCCTTCTGCTGAACACAGAAGATATTTTGGAAAATGTGTGTAATGCAGATATTTGATGGCAGCTATTGACATACATAGGCTAGTATGTTTTCCATGCTGTAGTAGAAGTCAATGGCTACCATCAACATTCTTCAAAATATCTTATTTTGTGTGCAAAGACACACCCCAAGAGTGAATGATGACAAGATTTTAATTTTTTTTTGAGGAATCAGTTACAATGTTAAAAAAATAAATGAAATTAAAGTGATATTTTGGTGCATTTTATGATTTATAAGCATACTTTATATACAGTTTATCAATATAATATTAATATGCAAACATATATACATATACATATTTATATGTACTTTTGTATCAGTGGTAAAATAGGAGGCCACAAGGTGTATTAAAATAGATCAAAATATTTCTATTAAGTAATCATGATAGGAGCCATATGAATTATGAAACAGCAAAAGCATAATTTTAGCACTAATTTGTGTTAAATTTGAAATGTATTGCCTTGTTAAACATAATCTTGCACTGTGTATTTTAAGATGTAAATATTTAATATTATTATATTTTAAATAAATAAAAGTAATATGAAGAAGAATGAAGAATCTTTTATTAAATGTTGCTAAATTACATGATTGAGTAAACAGCATTACTATTCAATTAACTTTTAGATTGCATAGTGATATATTATTAAGTCTTTTAAGAAGAAATTTAAAACCAAGGTAAATTAATATTTGGCAAGGACTATGAAGCTCTGTTGAAATGTGGTGGCGTCAGAGAGTTATACCTACTGTTGAATTTATGAGGCAGGGTCACACATTACCGCTTACTCATAACTCACTTTCATCTTCTGCAAAGAATCCTGAAAATAGTGTTATAGCTTAGCTGGACTGCTGAGACGGTGGCTCTTTTGCACTTTGTATATCATAAGTCACTTCTATTCTGCCGCTTTACCTATAATTGGAATATTAGCTTATCAGCATTACTGCTGTAGAGACAATGGCACATGCAGAATCATAAGGAATGAGTGGATAAATAGGTAAATAAATAAGAGTTATGGTTGGCTGGAGTCAGAAACTTCACAACGGCTCAGATTACTTCCATGTTTTAAAATAGGGCTGTTGAAGCTGTTAGGTCTGACAGGCCGGCATATGAGATATAGGAGGGAGAGCTGTTCACTTCGTCACTTCAGCGTCATAATGTGGATAGGATTACACCTGTATGTTACTAGACTGACAATAATTTATTTAGTTATAGTCTGATGGGTTTTTTTTATGCATTTTAGCACTTTGGATATTTGCTGAAACTACCTAGATGGGGACCCTGGTGGCACTAGGGCTATATCTACTGTATATTGCCTTGTATTTGTCTCAAATAGTGAAGACATGCAAAACTGTTGAAAGCTTTGGGCTCAGTTCTTTAATTATTAATTTTAAAAGAAATGAATAAAAGTGACAGTAAATACATTTAAAATTTTATATTAAATATTCTATTTCAAATAAATGCTGTTTTTTTTATTTTTCAAAGAATCATAGTTTACACAAAAATATTAAGCTGCACAACTGTTTCAACAACAATGATAATAATAAGAAATATTTATTGAGCCCCAAATTAGCATTTTTGAATGGTTTCTGAAGGATCATGTGACACTGTAGAATACTGTAGGCTAGTATTGACTACTGAAAATTCAGCCTTGCTATTACATAAATAAATGACATTTTAAAAGAGAAGACATTTATTTTACATGCCAATATAAATTCACAATATTTCTGTTTTGATTGTATTTTTAATCACGTCAATGCCGCCTTGATGAGCATACTTTTTTTTTTCTTCCTACAAATCTTTCAATGTCAAATCCTGCCAACACAAAACATTTGAACAGTATTGAAAAATTCATGGTTGCTGACGGTAACTTGTCCTTGAAGTGATTTATCTCTTTATTCTTGAATTCAGAAAATAAAAGATATTAAGGTAATATTTTAGAAGCTTTTTTATTAATGATACTGTTTTCGTGGAATGCAAAAAATTAATCAATTAATTAATATCTTATTTTAATGTATTAATTAATATCTTATTTAAATAATCTATTTATTATAATCATTTAAATGAATTCATCATTTAATCTAATTAGCTTGAAAACAATATGACGCCAAAATAAACCATTGCTTTTTAAAAAACATCAAAGCACCCAGACATGTCAGTTCCTCTAGTTTTTTCTTTTGTTTGTAATCCCTGTATTATGTGTTATGCAATATCTAGACTAAAGTGTCTCTAATCCCTTTGCCAGGTACGTACCAGGGCCAGTGGATGGGCGGCATGCGACACGGCTATGGCGTACGTCAGAGCGTGCCTTACGGCATGGCCACTGTCATCCGCTCCCCACTGCGCACCTCACTGGCCTCCCTCCGCAGCGAGCAGAGCAACGGCTCCGTTCTTCACGACCACATGTCCGACAGCCCTGCTGGCACCCGCGGCGGCTTCGTCCTGAACTTCCACAGCGACAGCGAAGTGGGCTCCGGCAAAAAAAAGGGCCTTTTCAGACGCGGTTCTCTGTTCGGGAGCCTCAAGCAGCTGAGGAAGTCAGACTCCCGTTCTTCCATATCGAGCAAGCGCAGTTCAGCACGAAGCGACGCCACCATGAGCCGCATCAGCTCCAGTGACGCAAACTCTACCATTAGTTTTGGCGATGGAGAAGTGGCCGACGAGTACATGCTGACTGAGGACAACGTCGATGCCACCACCACCGAGTCGTACATGGGCGAGTGGAAGAATGACAAGAGGAATGGATTCGGTGTCAGCGAGCGCTCCAATGGCATGAAATACGAAGGCGAGTGGATAAACAACAAACGCCATGGCTATGGGTGCACGATATTCCCTGATGGGACGAAAGAAGAGGGAAAGTACAAAAATAACGTTTTGGTGCGTGGCATCAAGAAGCAGCTTATTCCTCTCAAGAACACCAAGACGAAGCAGAAAGTGGACCGTGCCGTTGAAGGAGCCATAAGGGCATCTGCCATTGCCCGAACAAAAGTAGAAATTGCCACCTCAAGGTTAATACTTCCTATAGTTCAATCCTACACCACATGATCAGTTGCATCTTAAGGGTATAAGTGCAGTCTCATTTTATATCACTCTCTCTTGTAAGTTTCTTCATCTAACCAATAGTATTGCTCACAATAATGACATTGCATCTGCATGTTGTATCTCAAGCTATAGAGGAGTTGAAGGCTGCTCATTCGCCCTCATATGAATGAGTGAAACACGGCAGGGAGGTGACCAGGCAAACAGCTATTGTGCAGAAGAGCCCTGTTGAATAGTCTGTTTGCATGAGTGCCATCACATGCCCCCCCCGGCCATAGCTCTCATACTGATCACATAATCAATGCAGGGCCAACAGGATGTGCTGAATGAAGTCACAGAGGAATCTGGTTGCCAGTCGTAACGTTTACAATCACTTAAACGTTTTTAGTGGAGAAACGCCATGGTATATTAATGCATTGCTGCTCATTCAGACAATTAAAAGGCCTGTACGTTTCTAAGAGAAGTTAAGCATAGATGTAATTTGCTCAGAGGAGGCACTTATGTAACTTTGGTGGCATGTGTAAATCAAACCGCAAATGCGTTTTGAAAGGCAAAGCTGTTTCATTCCTCTGGGATTTAATTACTGTCAGTTCTTTTTATATCTGTTATATATAACACATAATTATCGATTAAGTCACACATGGAATGGTGGAGGAAATGATTGATATTGTTTTCTAAACACAACAACACGTTTTCCCACTCCTGAAAACCACTAAAACGTCTTTTCTTAACTCCTGTAATTCATCAGCACATCTGGCTAAAGGCACACATCGATTTTTGCAAGTTGAAGCAGGTTGTGAAGATCAGTGTGTTAAAGAGGGACTCAATAATGTTGTGCGAGTGGTACCACTGATTCATGTAAGGACATGTGAGCTTATATGCTAGTGCTGGTGTAGAAGTTTTTCATGTGCTTAGTATTAATTTTCCTTTCATTTAAAACACATATTTAGTTATTCCTTTTTTTTATTTTTTTCCTTTTCCCTCTCATCAACATGCATTGGAGAATAGTTAGGATGACAATATTATGCTTAAAGGGACAGTTCACACAAAAATTTAACTTTTCATCAACATTAACTCATCCCTTATGTTGGCCCAAACGCTAGTGGAACACAAAATCTGTAATATATGCATTATAATAGAATTTTATGCACACTCTTTTTTTTATATGAGTGAATGAGGACTGAGGCTTGTTTAAAATTTAAAAAAAAGCATCAGAAAAATTATTTAGTATGAATCACTTTTTGAAAATCTTAATCTTCACCCCTTCACCCTGAGTTTAGTGATCTTAGCTTTGAGAATGAATCATCTTAATTAGTTCATTCAGTTCCCAAGGAGATCTGGATGATTTAGTTTAGTGAATCAGACTGATCTTGTTCTCGATTTAAACTCGCTTAATCACTGATCTGATCTTAGTGTTTAACAACTCACTGATGATTATCAGTGAAATAATAATGGCCTAAATTTTGGTCTATTCATCAAACAAAGCTATTTTAAAGTTTCATATGAATCACTTTTACCTTCTTTTTAAAGCTTAAAATTACAGTCCTAATTCTTTGTAATTTTAGGAGACACCTCCTACACCATTATGCTCCCTTTTGTGTTCAATGAAAGACAGAAAGTCAACCGAAATGTAAATAATGACAGTATTCATTTCTTTTTTTGGTGGAACTATTCCTTTAGAGTTTCTTTATTGTGTTTTTCATGTGCAGGTTTATGTTTTTAGGGCTTTTTACTTAAAAGGCGTTTTGCTTTGCTCTATTAATGCAGTTATTTACTTCTTTCTGTCAGCACAAAAGCGTGTCCTTGTCCTGTTCATTCATTACCATGTGCTTCTTTCTGATAGCTGAAAGAGTATGAATTTTAATGAAAGCTGCTATAATGAGGCTTGCACAGTCCATGTAGCTAATGAAATAGTAATATGTCCTAGAGCTGGATGAATTAAATATCTCTCAGTGCCTTTGAAGATTGTTACGCAGAGAAGTGATAAGAGTTCAGGGAATGTGTGGAGAGTCTGAGAAGGCTTTGGATTGCCTTGAAGGAGTCTTGGGGAAAAAAAAGAGCGAGAGAGAGAAAGAGAGGGGGTTCTCGGGCCTGTGCTCTCTCACACATGTGTGTACTGTGTGTCAGCACTGAGCCTGACTAAATAAGGCAAGGCAGGAGTTGGCTTCTCAATCGCTGACAAGAATATAGTCTTGCAGCCGTCACTGATACAGTAGCCAGTCTTCGTCCTGTTATCATCTGTTAGAGCACTCAGGTTTAGAGCTGCATGTATGTGTGACTGTTTATTCTGTCAGCACTGACTTTCATTTTACAATTCCTGCCAAAATATTAGAGTTGCTACAATTACTGTAAATTATAAATGGGATTTCTATACAGCATTTTTTTGTTATTTTATTAGAAACTATGGTATTTTTGTGGTTCATTTTTTGTAAAAAGTTGATTTCATATGAGAGATTTATGTGTCCTTTGTATCTGGTCAAGGCTTTAATGGATGGGATTACCTTCACAGATTAACCATCTTTCTTAATCTTCTGTTTGTCCTCAACAACAGTTTATGTAGAGGATTGTTTCTTCTATGGTAATCTACTTTATATGATTTGTTGATTGTAAAATATTTTTATTTGACTTATTAGTCCCCAAATTCTATATATTTTGGGTTTATCCATTTTGTGTATTATTCTTGTCCATTTGATGTATTTTAGTTATTATTCAATTAATTTTAATAATTTAATTATTTATAAATGTATTATAAATTCTTATTTAAATGAATTAAATACACTAAAAGTTTGGTATCATTAAGAATTAAAAAATACAGTAAAAATATTAATACTGTGAATTATTATAAAAATTCTAAATAACAGTTTTATATTTTAACATCTTTGAATATGTGATTATGTTCTTGCCATAGCAAAGCTGAATTTTCAGCAATTGTCACATGATCCTTCAGAAATCTAATATGCTGATTTATATAAAAATGTATTATTATTATCAATTTTGAAAACTTTATTTTTGAGGAAACGGGTGTTGCTTTTTTTTAATAATTCTTGGATGAGTAGAAAATCCAAAAAAAACTTACTTGAACAGTAGTGTATGTTGAACGCAGTTTAATAGTGTCAACACATTTATTCGGTATTTTTCTGTTCTGTATGGTTTCTAAAAACTAATCAGAGTACTTTGAGCTGATTAAAACTGGTCAGGGGTGCATTTCCCAAAAGGAAAATCATGCTTAAATATTTTTGCAGGCCTAGAAAGTTTATATAGTTATCAGTGTAGTCCGACACGTCACTGAAAACATCTAACAGCGTAGGAATACGTACAGAAATGTACATTTGTACAGGCTAACTGGACTGATTAGAATCAAGACGCGTGTTGAGTTGCTGTGGGCTCAAGCGGGGAGGATGTGCTCCTCTTCACATCTTTATCTGAGCTCTTGTGTGTGATAGAGTGGGCGAATGTGAGGAGACACTGCCAAATTAAAACCCTCAGAATTTCTGCAAGTGCTCCATCTGTCGCCTAGGAGATGTTCTTTGGCTCAGACTCCAAAGAATATCACATTAGGTCCATTAACGCCTTGGGAAGGTGCTGCTTATTACTTGGCTGACAAATAGTATGTAGATGCTCTCTTAATATTGTGTTAATATTATATATGCCGTGTGTGTTTAGAGAAGCCATGCCTGTAGTTGATTTTAAATAGTTCAGAATTCTAGTCAGTAGTAAGCGATAGATACCTCATGATGTGTATTGAATTCAAAGTTGTATATTTAAAGGGACATTTTACCCAACTATGTCATTTTCACTCACCTTCGTGTCATTTATATCATATATCATGTCATAATAGTACATCTTAAGTATTCTGAAGTCATATAGTAGCTTTATGAACAGTTTAAATACATTTTCGCTATCCCTTTTTTTCACAATGCAAGGTGTGGAGTCTGGAAGTTGTTTTAATGTTTTTTTGAAAGAAGTCTCTTATGCTCACCAAGGCTGCATTTATATGATCAATGTGATGCAGTACATTGTGAAAATACAATTTAACAGAACAGTTTTCTTTTTATAATACATCTTTAATGTAATTTATTTCTATAATGGCAAGAATAACTTTTTTTTCATAACTGTAAAAGCAAAGGTAGCTAGCTCTTGAGACCCAGTTGTAACAGAAATCCAGAGGCCCAGTGAACTAGATGGATCTCCTCAGGAGCTGATCCACACAGGGCTACTTTGCTCTATGTGAACACCAGACACTCAGTATATTTGTGTTAGTGCTACCACACCATGGCATGACTCTCTAGATCAAGCTGACCGTATGTCTTCCTCCTATTTAAGGTTTCATTTATCAATGTTATTGCAATTCTGAGCAGAGGACTGGTACTATATATCACAATTATACTGTACTAAGTATATATATATATATATATATATATATATATATATACACAGTGCAGATCTTATTACTTGAGGTTTGTTTTTTAGAAAAAAGAGAGAGCTAGCTAGTTTAACTTATTCATCCAGAGCTTTAGATTCAATTTAATTTATTCACATCGCTTTCCTTAGAATATGATGAATACAAAGCTCCTCCCCACAGTTAAAGACTATGATCCCTTAAAAGCAAGCTTAACATAACAGTTGTAATGTGGATGGACTTCAAAAGATACTTTGTCTGGAATGTTTCATGACAGCCGGCTGACACTTATTTCTTTATTCAGACTGCATGGTCTGGTGCAAAGAGGAAAAAAATAGTATTGGATAAATGTTTAACAGATAATTAATGGTTGAGGAGAAAACACTGATTTTCATATTTTAGTCTGGATATGTGATGGGAATTTTAAGCAGGCCACTGTCTAAAAGATTTTACTGATAATACTGAGTAACCCTAAAAAATTGTTCAGAATGCATTAAAAGCTAAATGTAAAACAAATTTAAAAAGGCTTTGGATGGCCTTCCAGTGTTTACAGCACTGCATGTCTGTATATAAATATATGAAGTTACTGTATACCTTATACTGTAACATACATCTCTACTCTTTCTTCACTCGCTCATGTGAATATCCTAAGTGTTAATCCAATGGGTTATTTAAGGCCTCTGGCTGATACAAAATACTAAGTTATATTTAAAAGGTTATGGATGAAATATGGAGTCTATTAAATATTTTTATATTTTATATTTATGAATTTGCAGTGGTTTTGAAGTTGGCATAAATCTGTGTGAATATTTCAATAATTTTTAATGGCCTTAAAGTTTACAAAAAAGTTTTTATTTATATTTTTTTGTTGATTTGTTTCTTTTTGATACCGTATTAAGACTAATATATAATGTGATATACTGCTGTTTAAAGATTGAGTACATTTAGTAAGGTTAGTAACACTACTAAGTTTAGTAGGTTTAGTGAGTAATAAAATAATATTTTAAAATGTATGAATTTTCAGCAGCCATTACTATGATATGCTGATCTATTTCTCAAGAAACATCTGTTGCTTAACACATTATTATCAGTGTTTTTTGTGTAAAAAGTAAAATACATTTTTTATTTGTCATTTTTACATTTTTCTGAATAGAAAGTTTGATCGTTAAAAAGTAATAATAGTTTAAAAGTCAATAAAAGCTAAACATTATGTGAACATTATGTGAAATAGAAATATTTTGGAACGTTTCACATTATATTTACTGACATTTTTGATTAATTAAATGAATCCTTGCTACATAAATGCATTCATTGCTGCATTAATTTGATTTATTTAATTTTTTTTTAAATATTACAGACCCCAGACTTTGAAATGGTAGTGTATATCAAATATATTTGTTTTATCTGTTTTATGTCACCCATGTCGCTCAGCCCTAGATGTTTATATATTGACAGAGGACAATCCTGAACTCTTTCAACTGATTGATGCCAACATTTTGCTCTATTTTTTGCGCTGTTAGCTTTCTGTGAATAGGAAAATAAAAGAAATTCGCAGCATAGTAACTTGTTCTTTGGAGTCTCTTAATGAATGCATCTTTGTGTGCTTGTTGTGATCAGCACAGTTGACTTGCAGTCACTGCAGTGGCAGTGGCTGATAGTGCCAGGAGCAGTGTTAAAATGATGTACCCTCCTCCCATATCTTATCGTCCAAGCCATCTGACTCCGGCTCTGTCTCTTTTCTTTACCTAGAACCGCACACGCCAGGGCCAAAGCAGAGGCAGCTGACCAGGCGGACCTGTCTGCCAGCCAGGACTCTGATATCGCCAGAGCAGTGGCCAGAGAACTGTCCCCCAGCTTCTATCAACCAGGTATCCCACCATCCACGTGCACATCCGCTTTCTCTCATGCACACACACACGTTTTCTACACCCTTTTGCCCCTCCCTAATTACTCCCTTTGTGTCCTTGTCTTTGTGTCTGGGTCAAGTGTCTCTTTTTTTCCCTCCCTGTCAAGCAAAGGCAAAGAGAGCAGATGCAATTGCAAATGAGTTGTGAAGGGGAGGAATATCATTTGCATAAATTACTGCTTCTCTGAGCCCAGCTCCGACCGATTTTAATTCCTGCAAATTATTAAAAAATAAATAACTATCAAGGTCAAGAATTATAAATGTGTGTGGTAGATGCTATATTTTATTATACGTGACCCTGGACTATAAAACCAGTCACTGGGGTATATTTAAAGCAATAGCCAAAAAAAATTATGCCAAAAATCATTAGGATATTAATGAAGATCATGTTCCATGAATTTTTTTTTTTTTCAAATGTCCTAACATAAATATCTCGGCCACATATACCATACACCAGTGAAAAGCTTATTTATTCAGCTTTAAGGTGCATAAATCTCCATTTCCCAAAAATGTACACTTGTGACTGGTTTTGTGGTCCAGGGTCACATGTAACTTTTCTTTTTTATTCTAAACAATCGATACGTTAGCATTACCAACATGAAACAAGTTGCTGAATGTCACATGGCATATATATGTATGATATATAATATCACATTAAGTGAGGCCACAGTTCCTTCAACCTCTTTCTGCTCATATAAAGCCTTGTTAAAGCCAAAAAGCCTTTGGCATTTGTCCATACATTACCAAATGGTTTCAGGATAATTCCTAAATGCTCCAAGTGGAATCCTTAAATCCCCGCCCCAACTCAATCGCAGGTCTGCATGGCTGGCCAGTGACGTCTTGCTTATGAAGTTAAATATATTTTACATATTGGGGATTGTTGTGCTCAGAATCCCAGTTGCTTCCTGAAATATTTTAAATAATTAATAGAAATAAAAAATATATAAATAATTGTATATTACATTAGCTCAATTGTCAGTTAATTGCACACTAGCTGGTTTTGAAAGCTCAAGCACAGTGGGATTAAAGATGTTTGCAAAGAATCACACTGGTTAAACCCCACAAGTTTGGTAGCTATTTTTCCTATCCACCTTTTTCCTCAATGCAGAAGCAAGCCTATGTGTGAGGCTTCTGGTTCGTGAGACGCTATAGGTAAATTTAAGTTTTGAAATAAACAAAGATTAAATGTTTCTACTTGGAGAGCTAGCATATCAATTTGTTTTGATGTTGTTGTTTTTGTTAAGGATAAATCTGTTGCCATGTGGAGTTGGGCATTATTCAGAATTGAAGTATAATCTCTGATTTACATTACGTTTATTTGTTTCATCAAATTGAATAAGTTACTTTTGTTAGACTAGAGTAGAGGTACTTCATTTCCCAAAAAACATTACTTGTGGGGTATAGCCAATGGTACAGAGAAGAATCAAAAGTATGGTGTTCCTGTCAAAAAATGTGTTTGCTCGCAGATGTATTGAAATATAGTTTTTATGAGTAAATGCATAGTTTTTTTTGTGGAACGCAAAAGTTTAGCACAATTTAATAAACACTGTATTTTTTTTTTCCATCAACCATGTGTTTTAGTTATTCCATACACTTCATTTTAAATCACAGCTCATGAAGTGAAATTTAGTTGGTTTCTCAGTTCTGAATTTCACATAACCTTGGTCGTCTGCACATGTTTTAGTGAATTATTGCCTAGGGCTAGACAAGTTTAATTCCATTTTGTTCAAAATGACCTTACAGAATGTTGTTGCAGAAACTACGCCTTGGAAATGGGGTAAAAATGACCAATTTTCATATTAGAGAGACACTAATTTCTGTTTACAATCTATTTTTTATTTAACATAATTTAGGCTGCTGCTACTTAAAAGCCACTTTGTAATACAAAAGGTCAGAGATCCTCAATCCTACAGACTTTATAAAAATCACCAGGTTCTTAAATTCTCATTTGTCCTCCTAGAAATATCAAAATACCTTTTCTGCCTCAACAAAGTGTCAACACAACTTACTCAAGGGAGCAATGTAGACTGACTTTTTTTTCTGAAATGTACTCACAGTTTTGTTTGAGAGTGCTCTGTTCTGCACTTTAGCTTTGTAAAAAAGCTGATAAACAGCATGATTTATTTGTAGTTCTTAGCCTGGGCACAGTCTAACGCAAGTTCTAGAAAGCCCATCTGTGTCAGCTGTGAGGCCACTCTTGCCATATCCGTGGTCTGGAGAATCTGGAGAATGACTGGAAGCTCAGACTTCAATCATAAAGCAAGTGGCAAAGTTCTTAATGTCCGTCCCTGCATAAACACTAACAGACTGAGACTTTGAAAACATGAAATTGCATCTGTTGCGCTGGCAGTTTATTCTGAGCTTGATATTCACAAGCAGCACTCTTGAGATGTTTTGTTTCTGGGTATTATGCGTTTGAGCCGTATTTAGATGTATCAAGGTCTTTTTGTTGGACAGTAATAGTTTGATCTTTTTGCTCAGACTGTATAAAATGTAATGTAAAATTGTATTATATTTTTGTTAGACAGTAATAATTAGATTTGTTTTTTACTCAGACTGTACAAAATAATGTATAAAATGTCATAAAAATGTAACATTTTATATTTATAGAAAATGTAAAAAAAAATGAAATATTAAATTAATTAAATAAAAAAAGTAAACTTATTCTGACTTTTTATGCCCTTTTAAGGTCCTGACTATATCAAGCAAAGGTTTTCCAGTGAGCCCATTGAGATTAAAGAAGTACCAGAAGAAAAGAAAGAGAAATCGCCTTCAGGAAGCCCGCACTTTTATCGCAAAGGCACAACCCCGACCCAGTCTCCTTCCCAAAGCCCCGGGCCCACACCACCTCCCTCCCCCCCTCTCAGCAAGAAAAAGCCCTTCTTTAACAGAAGTGCCCCAAAAGCCATCAAAGAAAACAAGCCCCCTGCTGCCGAGAGCCTGGCAGCGGGTGTCACCAAGGCTACTTCCAGGATATCAGACAAACAGGAAGTAAAACAGGAGGTAGTGCCCGTAGCCAAACCCTCCAAGCCGCCGGCGCCGGTCGCCAATGCCTCCAGCCCTGGGAACGGTGAGCTGCACTCCCAGTATCACGGATACTATGTGAAGGCGGAGGTGATGATGCCACCTGATGATCCAGAGGACGAAGAACACCATGCAACGTCAACTGCTCATAGCAGGATGCCCCCGCCTGCAAAGCAGTACCGCGCACCGACCCCAAAACCAGTAATGGCCAAAGAGAGCAAACCTGAACCCAAACTGAAGAAACAAGAATCATTGAAGCCAAAGAGCCTAGCAGAAACTAAGAAAGCCAGCATGGAAATTACGACTGACATTGTTGAGGAGGAGTCAGTAAGTAGCTGCAACATGCATGACATTTATCGGTAAACTTACTAATTTTGGCTATATTAAACTGCATTTTTTTCACAGATGCATAATCATCTGTATTCTTTTAATATTAGAATTTGATAGTACTTATTTAAAATAAAACGAAATAAATAAAAAATAAAAGCAATCATTTTAAATGTTATGTATAAATTTACGCATCACAACATTATAATGTTAAGCATGAGATTTCTAAAGTATATTTATTTAACAGTGTTTTTAAATATTAACTAAATAAATAAATAATTAAAATGATCCTGCACACTTAAATATTGACTGATGCTAATAAATTTTAACATTTCTAATAATGAAAAATAAACGGTATGGTATTAATATACTATATCATACATGCTAATATAAATTGTGTTTCTTTTTGTTTTTAATATCTAATTTAAAATTTACATTTTGGCCATTACTTGAAAATAATTATCCGCTTTTCGGTATTAGAATTCACATTTTTATATTAGTGCCTAATTTAAAATGCTTTTTTTCATTTTATATTTAAACATATAAATTAAATATCTTTTAGGTATTAAAATTCACATTTTTATATTAGTGCCTAATTTAAAATGCATTTTTTATTTTATATTTAAACTTATAAATGAAATGTTGACAATTACTTGAAAATAATTATCAGCTTTTAGGTATTAAAATTCTAATATTGGTGCATAATTTAAAATGTATTTTATTATTTTGTATTGAAAAAAAAAACAAAATATGTATATATATATTAAATATTGGTCACTGATTGAAAATAATAATCAGCTTTTCGGTATTAAAGTTAAAAAATTTATATTGGTGCATAATTTAAAATGTATTTTATTATTTTAAATTTAAACATATATATTAAAATTGGCCATTGCTTGAAAATATTTATCAGCTTTTTGGTATTAAAATTCACATTTTTATATTGGTGCATAATTTCAAATGCATTTTTTTATTTATTATATATTTAAACATATTAATTAAATACTGGCCATTGCTTGAAAATTGGTGCATGCCTAATATTTTCCTTTGCTATATGAGAGCAGGTGCCATTCAATTGCTAACCTCCAGCTTTTTCTCTTTCACTGGTTCTTCAGGGTCCCAACTCAATATTGGTCATACTAGTGATGCTGATAAATATTGGACTGGCAATTATTTTTGTCCATTTCCTCACTTGACGGCACATTAAACTCAGGTAAGACTCTCTCACTCAGATGGAGGATTTTGCAGGTTGCCATAGGCCCTGATCTTTGCCCCATGTCAGTCACCAACTAATGTAGTCTACCTTACTCTTGCCATGTAATTGCAGCTGTGCCTGAATGTTATTCAACATAATTACTTACCCTCTAACTGTTTCGACCCTTCAGTGAGCTCATGAAAACTAGCGGCATAGGCCCCTAATTCTCTGCACTTGCGTCAATGGCCTTTAAAACAAAATGGCGCCAGTCAGACTCAGACACAGGCAAAGGACTGGACGACTGGAATTAGAGCAAATCATGGGAGAAAGACGAAACCCGGACCATTCGGCCTGAGCCAACCCAGTTCCTCTGGCGATGATTTGTGACTCGCTTGGGCTCTGAAAGCTGAAGCAAGCAGTCGTTGGAAAGAAAAAGAATCTGCTGATCCAAGCCGTACCCAGTCAAGTGCATGTCCACCCCGCTGCTAAGGGGAGGGGTGGAATGGGGGGACTTAACTGGATATGTTCGGAGATGCACTTTTAGTTGACGGAAGCGAACAGCTGCCTTACTATTTTACCAACTGACGTTTTTAAGGGGAGATGTGCAGTGGGTTGCCAGTGTGTTTGGACAGCAGGAGTGTGTACCAGTGTCCGCTTTCCACTTGGTTCGAAACACCATGCACATTTTGAAAGGGTCACTTGCCAGTCTTATTCCATTACCCATCTCTACAGCCTTGTCTAACATCTCTTGCTCCTGTTTTGGGAGATTCATCCGTGACATGCCTGTGCATGGTACTGGTTTAACGACTTTGTCTTGACGTTTTTTGTTTGTTTTCCTTTCCGTTGTGTTCTTTATTTCTGCACCTGTAGCTAAGGATGACGAAAATATCCAATGTAAAATCAAACCTAAAACAAATAACAGCACGTTACAGTTTTAACTGTAAATTCTAACATGTCCTATGAAGAAAAAAAAATCAAATCTATTTTTTTTTTTTTTTTCAGAAAATAGTGTGTGGTTTGATTTAAAAAAACAAAAAAAAAACAAATATATATTTATTTATTTAAGGTATTATTGTAAAAGTGTGTGTGTTTTCTTTTGAAAGATAGGCAGTATGTTTGACATTGTACTAGGGTAAAACGCATGGCTTTTAATTTTTTGAGAAATTACTAATTGTGACATTTTGCACCTTTAATCTTCACGGCCTGAGACTGTGCCCTGTAACCCCCCTCCCCCAAACCCCTCACGCTACCCCTTAACTTGACATTTGCAGAGCGGTACCTGCCTCAATATTATGCCTGCTAAATTGTGTTGAATACATTCAGGTCGACCCACTGGTTATAAATGCGAATGTAGAGATGGTTGCCTTTAAAGAGTTTGTAACAATGTTATAGTTTACCTCAGAAAATGTGATTTTTGAAATGCTGTCTTAATTAGGAATTTTTGTGGAAATCTGCTGTTATTCTCCATTATTTTGGTCTGGTGGTGCATGAGGATGTGGTTGCAATTATTGTGCACACGGTGCATTCGCACCAGTATTTAAATGAAAATGTATACATATAAATAGATCTATTTTATATACAAAGTCGGAATATATTTAGTCAACAGTTGAACACTAAACGGGCTTGACTAAAATTACAGCACCGCATCTTTTGCTGATTGATTCGATCATCCTGCGTGCATGGTGTATTCGTCAGCTATGGATGTGTCGTGTGAAGCATGAATTTCAGCAGTAACAGGGTGACTGTTTTTACAGAGGTTTGTCAGACTGCGAGAGTATGTGAGAGGGAAGGAGGAGGGAAGAGAAGAGCATCAGAATGGATGATGGCTTGTCATTTGACAAGAGAGAATAACCTTCAAATATAGAACAGACTTATTTTTAAAGAAATAATATCTTTTAAAGATTTTTTTTTTGTTGCGGGGTAATCATCGTTGATTTACACTCACTGGCTATGTAAATGGCTGTTTTTTCTGTTTTGTTTTCTATTTCTGTTTATATTCCATTCTGACCTGATACATATTAGATGTAATTAAAATCTCCCCTTAAAATTTGGCATTTGTTTAACCAATTAAGGTTTGTTTCTGCTACAAAAAAGGTAATATCTTTACCAAGAAAAGTTACAATGTCTGTATTTTTCTATAAAAAAACAGCTAGTATTTAAGATGTTTTATTGTAAAACAGCGTTCAATTTAACTCTTATGTGCTGTCATGATTTAAGATATAGCGTAGCTCTCAAATTGACAATACAAAAATTCACAACAAGAATCCTAAATACCGAATTCAAGATAAAAAGTTGCTTTAAATCTATGTAAAAGCTAAATAAATAAATAAAACGGGTAATAAAGACCTGCAGCAGCACAAAAGGGTTAAATATGACATTTAAAATGGCTTGAATCTTGTCAATGTAATATCTTAACATTTTTAAATTGGTTTGAATGTATTGTTTTCATTTTAAAGGTTGAACATATGGAAAAAATGTTGCTGAAAGTTTTGATATGAACTGTCCCACACACCTTAATGATACTAAAAGGTATATATATAGATATATATTATTTTTTGGGGAAATTATTGATATAAATTATAATTAAAAAAGTGACTTTTCAAAGTCTTGAAGCATGTCCTGCCATTGTTTTTTCCCATTTCACTGACCAACACCCAGTCCAAATTATGTCTAATAACCTATCATTAGACAAAGAAGAGTTTTTAAATAATTACACACATTAATGCAGAAAATTATTAGACAAAGAGATCAGACGTAACGTCCATGCCGTCTCTCTAGGCTTACAGGTATGTTTTATTTTAGAGCAGTCCTTCCCCCTTGAGTGTGAAAATTGTTCCTTGTCTGGAGGATTGCTGCGGTGATCCTAAGACCAAAATAGTGCGAAGCAGCTGCTGTTGGCTGGGAGAGGGTCGTATTTGAGCACCATGAGAGTTGCGCCAGCCTATGTCGTCTCTCCTCCTCTTCTGAGCTCAATAGAGAGAGTGGAAGGTCACCCACCAGCTGCTTTGTTGTTCTCTTTTAGTATGTGAACATGGACCCCATGGTGGACTACAGTTAATATAGAAAGAGCCTGAAATAGAGGCTCAACCAACAGACATAATACACAAAGTTCTGTTTCTCAACAGCCACAGCCATTAAGCGTCTAATCTCACGTGACATTTTACCTCAGTAACCCTCTGCTGACGCACAAACAGGAAGAAGATCACTCCGAGGTACTGTATGTCACGTAGTTTACTGCCATCGCTTAGTCAGCACTGATGGAATTTCCTCCACCTTCAGGGCGTTGGGTCATTGTTTGTACAATTTCTGTATCTTTCGCCCTGATTGGTTGAGACCAACTTAGATCCTGTATAGTTTGAGAAATATTTTTGTGGGAATTGCCAAGGTCAAACAGTATCGGATACACAGAATTTGTGGCATGTGAATGGAAGACAGTGAGAAACCTCAACCATCTCAAACTACATACACCGGCTCATATTTCACAGGTCATCACTTCTTCTAAAGAAAAGGTTTGTGGTAAAGAGCCATTGTGAACAGAGTGGATCAGAATTTTTTTTTTTTTAAGAAATTAACTATCAAGTACAGTGGTTAAAAAGCAAAACCATTTATTTTCATATATGCCTCAACCCTTTTTTTTTCTTTATTTTTTACATTATAAATTAATTAATATGTAAAGTAATTAATTTAGAGTCTAATCAAGTCCTTTGCTGCTCGAGGACAAAGAGATGATGATAATTTATAACTTTAAAATGACACGTAGTCCATCAATGTATTCAAAATGAAAACATTTTTGGGGGGATTTTTTTTTTTTTTTTTTTTGATAATGAGGCTCCCTAATTAACCCTGTGCTCTTACCCCTCTATTCCCCCTCCCTGCTATTAGATCTAGATTGATAGGCCCCCAGGGTCAAAGCTGCGAGGTCAGCCCGTCCTGAGACACCTGCTCTCTCTTGTCAGGCCTGTAACACCCACACTCCCACTGTGAATATGCCACCTCACACCCAACCCTCTTGACAAGAGCTGTAGTGAACCCAGTCTTACCAGCACACATACTGTATGTCACTCCAACAAATACAGCATGTGCCTGCTATGTAGTGCTCATCAGAGATTCACTTCTTTTATGTCATGTGAGAAATACACAGACGGCTGGAATTGATCAAATCTATCTATCTATCTGAAAGAAATACATTAAGAAATTAAAACAAAAGTGATAGTAGACTTTTATAAAATTACACAGAATTTCCATTTCAAATAAATGCTATTTTTTTTACATTACAGTTACATTACATAAAACAATTATATTTGAATTGTAATTGAGTTTCTCAATATTAATGCTTTTACTGTATTTTTGCTCAAACTATATGCATGCATATAATTTTTTTCTAACTACAATACTGCCATGTTTGTTTTTATATACTTGTGAATTATTACTGTTTGCATTCATTAAGCATAACACACAGCTTTTTAGTTAGTACTTGTATGTGGTTACTCATGTTTCTGTGATCAAGTGTCGTAAGGTACAGTAATGTCTCACACAACACACATTTACAAGAAAGGATTGTGAGCTACTCCCGGCTGATGGTAGACACTGTTGATAAGGCTGTTATTTTAACCTCCTTTAACTATTTCAGTCTGTCCAAACTTCAAACAGGAGGCAGTTCTGAATGAATGACAATACTCAGCAGCTGATAATGCGCCATGCATCCAGGAAGAAGAATCAAGTTCCTAATTGACAGGCTGCTGGGTGGGCCGAAGAGAAGAGGCGGCCTTTACCATTTGGCTGAAACTAAATGTTCTTAAAAATACTACCCGGTATTTTTAAATGCTATACAAACAAACAGTGTTAATAGCTGAACTGAAAAAAACAGAATGAATAATCTAACTTGAAAAAATAAAGCTTTTCCTATAGCCCTCCCAGATATGGATAGAATCTGTTTTTCTTATTGCCATCATTTTTCACATCCAGAGTGACGTTGAATTTTATTGCCAGTTTGTTTTCAAGGTCATCAACAATGTTTATAGTCAGGTAAACCTGATACTCTCCCTATAAAGTAAAATAGTAAACTCTGTTTTATTATAAGATTAAAGCTTTTAGTCTTATCTTTATTATGTATTATCATTGTCATTTAAAGTATAGTGTATATATTTTAATTCATGTAATTTCTGTCAAGTGGATAAAGCATTATGTTCATTACTCACCTCGGGGCCAAAAAGTTTTTTCACGTAAAATGGAAAAGTCTCATGAAGTGTTTCTGAAACAAGGACACAACCTCATTTGTATCTTAGCTGCATCACCGCAGTAAACATATTCCAACAGGTATACCTCCTTTAATGATGTAACAGAATTTTAAATCTTCACAAGGAAAATCTGGCTGCAAGTGATCCAACCACAGCTGATCATTGTAGTAAACAATACCATGATATCCAATACGAGTGACTGTGAACACTGAAAAACAAAGCAAATGCCAACAGGGCATATCCAAGTTAGGTAAGAAGGTTAAATTAAAACTATTTTTGTTATCAACACAAAAACTTACTTGGGATTACTCTGTAAGTTACAGAGTACAAAATCAATCCTAGTTTGCAGGGAGAACCTGTCAAGGACAGGTAGTACAATGGGCCTGATTAAAGAGAGAAGATTAGCTGTTAACAATGAAATAAATGTATTTTTATGTTATTATGTACTTTTTATTGGTTACTAATATGCAGGTTTCCAACAGTAGTTTTTGTATGTACACTATACTGTTAAAAATTTCAGTAAGATAGATTTATTTTTGTATGAAGTAATAGTTTCATTCCGAAAGGATGAAGTGTTAAATTGATAAAGACAATGCTAATCTTTTGAAATTCTTATTCATTAAAGAATCCGCCCCAAAAATGCATCAAGGTTTAAAAACTCAACATATTTAGAATGATTTCTGAAGGATCAGGTTACTGACCCCAGAATTATATGTATATTAAGTGTGTATGTATGCATTGTATATAAGTATTTGATATTACACTTACCATCAAAGGTGTACCAAATATCAAGATTTTCTGAGGAGCATAGTAATCGTCTCTCTGTAGTCTCAGACGACATACAAAATAGTGAAATAAAACAAAGAAAAGCTGAAGGGCACAACCACACCATACCTGTTGTAAACAGTCTCCTTCCCTCACAATAGTTATGCATGTACAAATGTCAAACTATACATTTAAAAAGAAAAAAAAAAAAACCCAATTGCTTTTGACAATGCACTGCTTTGTTGTAAAACGCTATTGGTTTAAAACCCGCCACATGCTTTTTTGGGGGGAAGTGCCAGTGGTTATGTGAATAGGGAACTTTTGAAAAAAGGAAGTTGTCATGAGACAAAATCACAAAACAAGCAAGAATTAAGAAGATTTCATGCATGTTTCAAACATACTGAATCTTATACATCAAAAGAGTCCAGTGAAATTTTTCCTATTGCTGCTTCTTTTTTGTTTTTTACACAGATGCCTGTTTTCATGAGTAAGTATGGTATATCACATACTTCTCATCTAAACAAGGTGCAGTGATATCAAAACATTTATTTATTTTATTTTAGCTATTTCAAGGTAATCAAAACTTTCTCCCTAGAAGGTAAAACAAAATAATGTCATTTAGTTATTATTTTGTGTCTAATGTCATTAATATTGGACAAATAAAGTCCCATATAGTGAAACGTGACATATGACATATTATCATAACATTTCATAAACATTTAATACCTTAATATGATTTCTGGCAATATTGGAAAAGATACGTCATTACTGTTGATTGCTCACCTCAAGGTCATAATATCTCACATAAATTGTAATAATGAAGTGTTTATTAAATAAGAATGTAGTCTCAGTGTGATGCATTAATACAGAGCTGAACCTATGTTTTCATGTATTAAAGTCTGTACTACCCCCTTTGATGATGATTCATATTTTTAAATCTTCACAAAGAACATCCGGCTGCACGTGATCCAACCACAGCTGAGCTTTGTAGTAAAAATGTGATCGTGAACATGGAATGCAAATAAATTCTAATAAAAAATATTCATAATTAACATATGTATTATGTTAAATTGATTATTTTGTATTATATTATATTAATATTTAAGAGTGCAGCATAATTTAGGCATACATTACATGCACAACTTCATTAATATAGAGCATTCATATTTCATAAATTTACATGGAATTACTGTATATGTTAAATTTCCTAAAGAACATGGGGATGCAGACACTGACAGGAGATATAATGACCCTGATTAAAGAGAGTGTTGATGTCATTTTTAATGACTTAAAAACATCAACAGACTGTAATTTGTATACTGTATACTGAAATAGCAAAAGTCAGTCAAGAAAGAATTGCTCTGGGCAAAATTGTTTATTTACCTATTTTAATGATCTACAAAAAAACGTCCATTGAGTTTTAACATCACTTATCTTTTGCAGACACCTGAGGTTCTGAGGAAACTGATAAAACTGAATAACTAAGGGTTAAAAAACAAAACAAAACTGATCTTACCATAGCTGTACCGAATATTAACACTTTAACAAACCAATTGTTTCTGTGCCGAGGACATAGAAGACAAAGACACAAAATATAGCAAAGAAAAGCTGAAAGGTATAGAGGTGTCATTGTTATTCTTATTTAATGAAAAAAACTAGTGGCAAAATCCCTTTGTCTTTTTGTCTACGGTTTTCGTTCCTGAAAGCTGGGATATTCACAAATCACAATCTAATACCAACGGGACACAACAATGCATTGCATTATTGCAAAACTTCTCTTTTGGATTGAACTGTGAATCCTGTTTTTCCCTTTAAGTATGTGAACAAAGAAGTGCCGGTAAACAGAAGTCTGGCCACAAAATAAAATATATAAGGATATTTCCATTTAAATTTAACTTATTTACAGATATTTCACAAACTAAAAACATATCACAAATCTCCAAATTGTGAATTATTATTACAATTTATAATTAATTTTATTTAAAAAAATAATAATAATAATATTTTAAAATTTTATTTATTCCTGTAATGGCAAAGCAGAATAAATGTATTCATTTACTTATTTATTTATTTTAAAAAATAATTATCATGCCTTTTCTGTCCTAATAATAAAAAACATTTTTTGTCCAATAGCCCACCCAACTGCTGAAAAAATCTATTCTTGTGATTAACACTTTCAATTTGCAGAGTGGTGTTAAAATGTAAGGTCAGCGTTCTTTTAGCATCATCGATAATGTTCACTTTCAAGAAAATCTGATATTCTCCCTGCAGTGGAAAATAAAATAAATAAATAAAATAATTCATTCATTTCATAGTTTCCAAAGGATCACATTTTTATTTGTCATGTTCTTCTATCAAAAGCACTGCATTCATTTTATATATATA
>JAUMHE010000043.1:10919386-10974514 GCA_032359235.1 Enteromius mattozi | reverse complement strand
TATAGTGCTGTCAAATGATTAATTGCATCCAAAATAAGTTGTTTACGAGTGTATACTTTATTTATTTGTGATGTATATCTAAATACACACATACTGTATATATTTCGAAAGTATTTACATGTAAATACATTGATAAATTTATAGCATTACATTTTATGTAATATTTATTTAATATATAAACACAACATATATTTTTTAAAATATGTACATGCATGTTTTCATATTATTACATAATAAGTAAACAGTACACACTCATATATTATGTAAACAAAAAAACATTTATTTTGAATGCAATTTATTGCAATTTATCGTTTTATTGTATATATAAATTAATCAGTTTAATGTTCACTCAGTTATTAAAATAAAATGTTTTGTTTTAAAGTGTTAATGAAATCTGAGTAATCTATGGAAAAGAAAAATGTTTATATATATATATATATATATATATATACATACATATAATGAAAATGTGTTCACAATATTTCTATGTATTTTACCTTTCATGTTTGTATTATTAATTTATATTGTAAAAGCAAATCATTACTGTTGATCACTCACCTTCGGCCCATAATATTGTCTCACATAAATTGGAACTGTATCATGAACGTTGTCTCAATAAGATGCATTACTACCCAGCAGAACCACTATTTTAATAAAGTTAAATGTACTACCTCTTTTGATGATATCGCATATTTTCAAATCTTCACAAGGAACATCCGGCTGCACGTGATCCAACCACAGCTGATCTTTGTAGTAAATTAGAGCATGAAATCCCGTACATCTGATTGTGAACACTGAATTACAAAAGTCAAACAAACACAAATACTTATTATTATTACAAAACAATAATTACTTTTTATTATTAGATGTAATTATTATTAAAAGTATTATACAGGTAGTGAATAAGCTTGATTACTATGGGCAGGTGCATAATATTATATTTACATTTTTCATAAACTTACTTGGAATTACTATAGACGTTATATTGTACACTGACATTCCTAGAGAGCAGGGGGTGAGAGTTCTGGGTGAAATCTATTCTGAGGTTCTGAGGTAACCGATTAAACCGAATAAGTAAAGTGCTGGGGGGAAAAAAGATCTTACCATTGTAGCTGTATCAAATGCTAACAATTTCTGAGGAACAAACTAATTGTTTCTCTGCCGAGGACATAGAAGCCAATGCCACAATATAACAAAGAAAAGCTGAAAGGTATAGAGGCATCACTGCTGTTCTTGTTTACAGTGGCAAAATCTCTCTGTCTCTTGTCCTTTTTATTCCTTTATTTTATATCAAGATCTAATAACAATAGGGCACAACAATGCATTGCATCAAGCAGTACTTCTGCATTTTTTTCCCTTTACGTACCTATAATTATTTGAAAAAAGAAGTGCCGGTAAACAGAAGTTTGGCCACAGAATAAAATCTTACAGGACATTCAGAGGATTTTTGCTTTTAAATGTAATTTATTTACACTTTCACAATTAAAACAATATTAAGAATCTCCACAGCAGACTGGAACAATCACTTGATATTTAAAGAAATTGTATAGAAATTATAACCTCTCATACCATATCACACACACACACTAAACCATAAACTTTTGAACAGTAGGTTTATCTTGTGTTTGCTGGAATTTTCTTTTCCAACAGCCCTCCCAACTGTCGAAAAATTGCATTCTTGCTATCAGTACTTTTTACTTGCAGAGTTATGTTAACATGTAATGTCAGCTGTTTTTGAGCATCATCAACAATGTTCACATCCAAGTAAATCTCATATTCCCCCTGTGAAGAAAACAAAATAACATTTGTTCCCAAAGCACTACATTTTCATTTGTCATGTTCAAAGCAACACTGCGTTTACATTTTTTACTAGTAAAGCTACTGGAAAATCTTGTTTATAATAAAATGGATACAGCCTTATTAAAATCTCACCTGAAGAGCCAAAAATGATTTTCTTTTAAAATAAAATAGACAGGTTTCATGCAGTGTTTCTGAAACAAAAGAGCACTTTCTCATATCCACAACCTCATCACTATAACAAATGATAAAGTGCAGTAAACATATTCATGTAGTACCTCCTTTGATGATGTAGCAGATTTTGACATCCTCACAAGGAACATATGGCTGTGTGTACTCAAACCAAAGCTGTCCTTTGACGTAAATACGAACATGATATCCAGCCTGAGCAACTGTGATCACTGAGTAACAAAAGTTTCAAAGTTAGAAAGACATAAACAAGAAAAATGGCGTCATACAGTTTTCAATAAAACATTATTCCAAGCTGCATAAAGCATAGTTTGAGCTATATGCACACTTCCCACTCATGGAAAAAATACAAAATGTAACTTACTAATTGATTATATATATGTTTGAATGATACATGTATTATTTTCTCATATATATAATGCTTGTCTTTTATTCGCACCATAATTAAATTAAAAGTCTTTAATAAAAGGAAAATGTTCACTGAAAAAGAGTGGGAAGCCTGATAATGTATATGCATTACTTAATGTAATGATTTAGAAGTAGGCCTATTCAATTTCCATCAACTTACTTGGGATTATTGTATAAGTCATAAAATACATCTTCACTTTTTGAGAGCAGGGGGAAGCAGTCAGTGACAAGTAATACAATGGCCCTGTTTAAAAAGAGAGTAAAGAGAATCATGAAAGAGTAAAAATGCCTTTGAACAATCATTGTGCAGAACTTAGTAGACATGTGTAGTGTAGAGGGAAAATCATAAAAGGACATGGTATGATGACATGACATGATAATGGGGCAAAAAGAGATGGGAAGGAAATAATATTTCAATGTTTTACATACTCTCACAAAACTTTTCCCTGGGAAACTCACTATTCACTCTCAAAACATTTGTGCTGGAAATACTAAGGTGGGAGATAAAAAACTGTGAGAATGCAATAGTTCTGTGAGAGAACGCAAAAGCAATTAAATTATTTTTCCATCTATTTCATATTTTTTTGCATTATCATTTCCATTTAGGACCTCCATCTTCCAAGAAGACAGCCTATACTAAATGACCAGTTATTTGTAAAATTAGTTTTAAGTAATAGTCTCGTTTCCCTACGTATACAACTTTCTTTTACTGAAAATGATTTAAATGTCAAATACTAATACTGGCTTTGAATAGATCAAACAGAATAATTAAGCAATAAGTGTTGTAAAACAGCAAATGAACAAATATGTTATCCAACTCACCTTCATAGCTGAACCAAACGTTAACTTCCTCTGAAGAGCAGAACAACCTTCTCTCTGAAAAAACAGACGACGTACACGGCAATCCCACAATATAAAAAATAAAAACTGAAGTATTCAAAAAGATCATTATTGTTTTTTTTTAGTGGATAAATATCTCTCTGACTGAAATAACTTATAAATATTTGTCTAAAATTATAATAAAGTGTCAAGAGTAATGCACTGCATTACTGTGAAACATCCCCTTTAGATAGAGAGGTCACTGGATTTTCCTCTATAAATAGCACTGGATGTGAGAATAAGGAACTACTAGAAAATAGAAGTCAGACCATAAAATAAAATAATGAAACAAGCAAGCAATTTAGAGAGGTAGGGCAGATGGTAAATATGAATTTTCATTTATTTACACTTTTGTTGCATTACAACTATACTGGATGACATGCCAGCCTGCCAATATTTAATACATTACAGGAGTCCATGTTGATGAAAAGACATTTGGGTTTTCCACTAACACTGGACAGATTTAGCTTGGACAAATTAACTTTTATCTGGGTTGTTCAAGTCATCTGTGTCAAAAGAGAAGGGCCGGTCGTAACCCATGAGGTGGTTGTAATCGTGGGGCAGAGGAAAAAGCACTGGGTTAACCAGCATTGAGCGTTTCTTGGCATAAAAACTGGTGAACATCCGACTGACATCTGGGATAACAACATCGCTCTGATGGAACACAGTCCGTTTCTCCACTAGAAGAGCGTTGTAAGTGATGGCCGTGTACTCGTCCGTCTCCTTGTTGTGGTACAGACGCACTACATAGCCTTTGGTGATCAAGTGGAGGAGAACAGGAGTCAGAAATGTGAAGACACCTATAACGCCACAAAACGCCACCTGCAGTGCCAAGCTGTTTACACCAATGCCTGTCTTCATGAGGACATACGGCATCACACAGAGACTAAACATGCTGCTGGAGTAGGAGAAAAACTTCACACCTACAACAAAAGAGCAAATTTAACTTATGTTAGAGGTGTTTTACAAGTATAAATGCTGTATCTTCTATATGCCAGGTGATTTACCAAGGACAGCCTTTCCCAGGTTGCCTGTGTAGATCAATTCTCCATCTTTGGGCTGGACTGGTAAGGGTTTATACCATCTAACAGCACAATACGGCAGGACCTGCAAACATTCAAAACTATTAAGTATAGTATTTCTAGAAAAACACTTCTCAATAAAGTGTAGCTGATATTTTTCAGAAATTATTATCATTTTTTAAAAAGACGCAAATGTTTTAATTTTATAAATAGGTCACGTGGATGTACATTGTGCATTTTTTTTTATGTTTATACAGGACAGAATTTTTTTTATTTTATTTAATTTTACATACTTATATATATTTATTTTATTTTTTATAATTAAATTAAATAAACTACAATAGCTATTTTATGTATTTAGGATCTTTTTTGGACTCTTCTCTGCTAATTTAAATGATAAAAACTAAAATAAATAACAACCGGGTTTTTTGTCCAGTCAGTCTCCTGGGTATGGACAGTCTGCACAAACAATTGAACAATGCACAGAAAGATTAACATCAAATGGCATATTTGGTAGCCTTCTACTAGGTACCTTTTTTGCATGGACTTTCAAAAATGACCTTCGGATCTCATGCAGCAAATGTTCCTGCCTCCCTAAGAGCAGAGCATGACTGTGGCAAATATTCCCATTGTTGTGTAATGTCGGACGAAAAGCGACTTGGAGGTTTCTGATGATCTGTTGCTGGTTTTTTGACAGACGCCGAAACCCCTGCAAAATCCCAAACTGATACATTTTCTCATACGGACTTTTTCCACTTCCTCAGACAGCAGCAAAACGTCAAAAACACCGGAAGCAATTTTGTCTGCGAGCACACATGCAGAATATCTAATGATGGGCTACTGAAAAACCACACAGGTATGAATAAGTATATATATTACACATTACACCCGAAAGACACCTCAAACGAAAACACGCAATTCTGATGTATTATTCGTTATTAAATCATATTGATGAGGACTCCTATTTTGTAATATCTATATCGGAAGTGCATTGCTTCTCTGCCGAACAAATGTTTCCTGTTGTCGGCGGTGACAACAGAAGCAGCAGCTGCCAGAAGCTTACCGGAGAAAAAAACTGAAAAAATTGCCCTAACCAGCTCGATCTTAGTGAGGTGAGACATTATATCGTGTATTTAATTATGACTATTTTTAGTCTTAATTCGTGCGAATGCTGTCTACTCGGTTATTTATGGAAAAATACATTTTGGACGCTGTGCTTCAGCTAACTCGCAAGTTAACTCATTGCCTATGATTTATTATAGTGCTTGAATGGCCCAGACTTTCACAAGACTAGTAAAGCTGTTATATTTGTGTGCCAAATGTCAATATAAATAACCGATATTTTTTGGTTATAAAGTAGATCACACAAATATTTGTATATCGTGCTGTTATTAGCGTTTCATTGTGTTTCTGTGGTTGATTTCTGTTCATTTATAACTGTTCATTTCTCTCTTAATATTTCAGAGACTGACAACAAAAGGGGGTAAAAATGGGTAGGACATTTTTAAGTTTTTGTTAACAACTTAAAATTGCACTTATCCTGGACCTAGTGAGTTTGTGTTATTGGGAGAATAAACCATGTGGTACTTTTAAAATACATTTCTTAGAGTAAAGCATATAAATACTTTTGTTGGTGGCTTACGCATATGGTCAAATTAATCCATTTTAGACGGAGAAGAAAAAAACTATGGTGGCTGTGAGGGGCCAGATGCCATGTACGTGAAATTGATCTCCTCTGATGGCCATGAGTTTATTGTGAAGAGAGAACATGCTCTGACGTCTGGAACAATCAAAGCTATGCTTAGTGGTCCTGGTGAGTATTTGTTGAGAAATGAATGAATAACAGTAGATTATGTTCATTTAAATGACATCTGACTACTATATTTACAATTAGTAGCGCTGCATTGTTTTTAGTGTAATGTATTTTTTTAATTTATTATTGTTGTTTTCCTTACTGACATCTGCCCAACATTTGATGTTTTATGTATTGTGTGTAATTTGTCTTTATTTGTGTTAATCTTAATAAAGCATTCAAGTAACATAGCTTTGTCTGTTTTCCAGGCCAGTTTGCTGAGAATGAAACAAATGAGGTCAACTTTCGAGAAATCCCATCTCATGTTCTTTCTAAAGTGTGCATGTACTTTACATATAAAGTCCGCTATACTAATAGTTCAACAGAAATCCCAGAATTTCCTATTGCCCCAGAGATAGCGCTGGAGCTGCTGATGGCTGCCAACTTCTTAGATTGTTAAACATAAAAAAGAAACACTCATATACACATCTGGATGCAGAATAAATATGAAAAGCAAAATATTGGTTTATTTTATTGCTTTAATACTTTTAGGTTTGCAAACAGAGATCTGGTGTGCTAAATTGGAAATATAACTGTGTTTGGTCATTTGTTATATTAAGCTGTAATTTTCCCCGTTTTTTTTTTATTTTATTGGTTGATATCTAAGTTATTTTGATTTTACATTTTATTATTTTAAGCTTTGATCCAGTATTAACTTGGTAATTTATGTATTGCAAAATAAAGATGCATGAAGTTATGCTCTCATACTGCATATTTTAATGACTAAAGTCAACCTGACAGACATGTAATTTTATAATGTATATGTTTGTGTTAACAAGTAAAAAATTTAGTTGAAATAAATTTGTTATACCTTTTCTGCATGTGGATTCATCAGACAAACGTCTTGTAATTGTCGTCAGTAGTCATTCTTCGGTTGTTTAATGAATAAAATAAGCTGTTGTTGAAAATATTATGTTCTGCTTTGTGGATTACTTATGTGCAGGTAACCCTGGGATAGTTCACCCATCATTTACATACAAGTTGTTCTAAACCTGTAAGAATTTATTTCTTCTGTGGAATATCTTGGAAGATATGTTGAAGAATGATTTTCTTTTTTTTTTTTCCCAGACAGTGGAAGTCAGTGGGGGCCAACAAATGTTTGGTTATCCACATTCTTCAAAATCATATGTTGTGTTTAACAGAAGAAAGATCGTACAAGTTTGGAACAACTTGATGATAATATTTGGGTGAACTATCACTTTAAATCAAACAGTGACTTCACTTATTAGGTGAAAAATCCTGAAGAAGAAGTTTAACTTTAATAGTTTAAATTGAATATTTTAATTAAATACATTGAATGACTTTTCGGGACACTTTATAATCTAAAATTAAATTTATTTACAGCTTATTTAATATTTTCAAAACCTTGTATACAAGACAAGCACCTGCAATTCCGGCCAAATTAAAGATCTGTTGTGTTTGTGAATTTGAATCATTAATGACTCCCTGTGTTTAATAAAAAAAGATTGATATAAGAAAATAAAAACAATGATTGTGTCTCTAACTGGTCTGCTTAGCTAAAAACACTTCTTTTTATATTTATATTTTATATTTAATAGTTTACACTTTGCAATAATTTGCAGTAATATTTCAGTTAATATTTAAGGAGAAAATAGTGTGCCAATAAGCACAGTCTATCTAAATGATGCGTAATTCGGTTAATTTGCACGTAACGTTACAATACAGCTGTATTAGATTTTCATACGTAAAAAGAGGATTTTTAGAGTATTGTCGCTAGTATAAGTGGATGTTAGCATGTTCACCTGTAGTACCTCCCCCTAAACATTGTTGCAAACTCTTAATGTTGTTGTTGCATTGCGGTTCCGTGAAAAACCCGATCAGACGTCACTCGGCCAATCGCCTCTCTACAGGGGCTTTCCATCATGGCGTCGATGCAGGTGAGTGTTTCTCTACATACACCAGCAACTATTTTCAAATAACAGTGTAAATCATTTTCACACATAGCTGCGACACGTACCGAGTTTCGTCTAGGGTTCCTGCCAGTGCTAATCTGAACCCAGGACAGTCAGCGGTTTCATTTGGACGCACATTTGTTTACTTTGTAAGCTAACGTACAGTCAGTCTGACAACCCACAAACTCTGTGCTGTCACATCACATACTGTTGTAGCGGTGGAAGAAGATACTTCTAAAGAGATGTGAAACAGGAATTGTGCATCAGAGTCCTTCCGAAGCTGTAAATAATGGTGTTTAATCGCTAGCTACTATAGCAATGCAACTCGTTTGACTAGCTCGCTGTTAGCAGTCTGTTTGCTAGTTGTATTTTTTAGCACTTTTCGGGCAATAGGATGTGATTGAGGAGAAGTGTTTAAAATTATACTGAAATAATACTTTGTATTAAAATGATAAATTAGTGGTTTAGAATGAGGGATGTCATGTTTTACTTTGAGCTATCCCTTAAATCAAGTTATTTTTATTTTTCAGAAGCGATTACAAAAGGAATTGTTGGCATTGCAAAGTGATCCACCTCCTGGAATGACACTTAATGAGAGAAGTGTGCAGAACACAATCACTGAGTAAGTTGTGAGACGTGTAAAGACGCTGGATTGTATTTTGACAACCTGTAACCTTCCCTTGATCTTGGCATGACATGAATATTCATGTATTTTCTAAATACACGTTCAAGATTTATTTGTGAACAATTCATTCATGCTTTTTTTTTTTGTTTAAATGTTTTGACCTCATAAATGTTTAATCAGTATTTCACCTGGATCTTCCAGTGAGAATGACAGAAGCGTGAAGTATGTGGACTTCTCCAAAAAACATAATCATCTTAAACTCCTCCCTTTTAAACCCAGGATTATCATCCTCCACTTTTGAGCACTAAAGTACTACTTTAGTCATTGCAAACCTATGAGACTTTAATTCATCTTTGAAACACAAATTAAGATATATTTTAATGAAACCTGAGAGATTTCTGTCCATGTAACCAAAACGTTCACTAGTAAAAAAAGTTTATAAAGAAGTTGTAATGGTTATCAATTTTAACAGTTTGATCCAACTCTTTTGTAGAGACATGATCACTTTTATTCACATATAAATATTGATTTACACAAACATAGAACACTTAAAAAGTAGTAAACAAATGCTTAAACACATTTGCATAACATGCATCTCTTTATATACCTTTATAATCATCAAAGTCTTGGAAGAATGGACTTTCAGTGGAGGGACAGAAATGCCCAGGTTTCATTAAAATATTTTGAAGATGATAGTTTGGGCTTGAAATGGCATGAGGGTGAGTAAATGATAAATTTTAATTTCTGGGTTAAGTAATTCTTTAAACTATTTAAGTTTCTGTACCGAATGGGTTAACACACACACAAACACACACACACACACACACACACACACACAGGATTGTGTTCTTATAAACACAACTTTGTGTTTGTCCAGGTGGTTTATAGATATGGAAGGTGCTCCAGGTACTCTCTATGAAGGAGAGAAGTTTCAGCTCCTCTTCAAATTCAGTAGTCGATATCCCTTTGATTCACCTCAGGTAAACGCTGAATCTTTTCAAATATATTGATTGTTTCTTCTTTTTTTTTTTTTTTTGGTCTACATGACAAGGCTTGTTTCTAATATATATTTGTTTCTAGGTAATGTTCACTGGAGAAAACATACCCGTCCATCCGCATGTCTATAGCAACGGTCACATCTGTTTATCTATTTTAACAGAGGACTGGTCACCAGCTCTGTCTGTGCAATCTGTGTGTTTAAGCATTATTAGCATGCTTTCAAGCTGCAAAGAAAAGGTAAATTTAACCTTTCAATTAACCAAATTGGAGAAGGTTCATGAAATTCATTTATTACGGTTGTCTAATGAACTGTTTGCTTTTCAGCGACGTCCTCCAGATAACTCCTTTTATGTAAAAACATGTAATAAGAATCCAAAGAAAACCAAGTGGTGGTATCATGGTAAGTGTATCTTCTAATAAACTTCTTTTCATGCAAGTTATTATTATTAGATATATTATTGTCTAAACAAAGTTCAAACCCCTTTTTTGCTTTGCTCTGTCAGTGTGCTAAATTAACGTCTTCTCCTTTTGTTTTGTTTTTCAGATGATACGTGCTAGTATCCACGTCATTTTGATATATAAACAGACTTTTCCAAGTACATCAAGTACTTTATGATACAGTCTTTGTGTTAAGACTGAACCAGCAGACCCTGGAATGGTGATTTATGTATGGATTAGGAGTACACTTCTGCTGACTGGAAAAGTGCTTAAAAACGGCAAGAATGTTACCCACCCGGCAAGTATGTTCTGATGGAAGCAAGATGTGGAGCCTCTTCTCTTGTTTGTTAGATTTATGTTGTATTGTTTTCTTTCATAAGCCTCTAAGGGTTTGCACCGATTGTGCAATAATAACTTCAGTGTGGGTTTGGAATAAAAGGAAAGTCAGTGCAAATCAGAAAACCAGCTACTGTAATGGATCAATCATCAAAAGCAGAGACAATTTATTCTTGCTTGGTTATGCACTGTGAAATTCGAACAGGGCACATTTTTACATGTACTTTTATTTAATATTTTAGCTGTATATTTTAAAACAATAGTTTCTTTTAAAACGTAAGCCATTTTAAGTTGAATATTGTAGCTGGGTGTGGTGTATAGTACTATTCTGATAAATGTCATATTTACGGATATGTACAGATTTAATGCTGGGTGTTGATCATATGACATGATCTTAAAGGGTATTTGGAATTACACAAATGCTTTATGGGTTAGGATTCAAGCACTGGTTTTATAGGTAGACCCCCGTTTTGTGTAGTTAAATCAAGAAGTAACTTTACACATAATCACTTTATCTTTTATGTAAAGCTCTATCTAGTAATATTAAAATTGTCTGTTTGATTATATGATTTATCCTACTGTGCTGGGACAGGTTCTTTTGAAAAGATGACTTTTCCAAGCCGTTAGCATTAGAAAAAGTAAAGTCTGTCTTCATTGTTTTGTTAACTTTTATTTAACTTTATTTAAAAGAAATGTTCTTATTAAAATAATATATTTTGAAATGCTGTCATGTATTTCAATTGGACTACTTTATAAATGTATATTGTGTGGCTTCAAATATTGACTTATGAAGTTATCCTTAAAACCGGTATACAAACTTTGTGTTTTCTAGAAGTCAGTTCTGTCCATTGCACACACCGCCATTAATGCTAGTTTGTGATTGAATGCTGATCTGTCCACTAGAGGGAAGCACAGTCATGTAAACGAAGGTGTTACATTCATATTAATGTTGGTTGCAGGAATAGAAACGAAACTACTGAACTCAACTACTGCTCATAAGTTTAGAGTTGTAGGCTGCATTTATTTGTATTACAGTTTCAAATAACTGTTTTGTATTTTAATACATTTAAATATATCAATTAATTCCTGCACTCTCAGAAATAAAGGTACAAAAGCTGTCACTGGGGTGGTGCTTTTTCAAAAGGTACAAGTTTGTAGCTAAAGGGTCCATTTTGGGTCCTTAAAGATACATATTAGTACCTAATAGGTAAAAAAGTGTACCTTTTGAAAAGTGACAGTGACAGCTTTTTTAGCTACCTTTATTTCTGAAGTGTGTGATGGCAAAGCTAAATTTTCAGCAGCTTAACTCTTCAGTGTCACATGTTCCGTTCATTTTAATATTCTGTTTGAATGTCTTGATGGTAGGTGAATTTCTGTTTTTGCTATTTGTAAAAATGGTATCAGAAGATTTAATGTATTAACAATATTAAGGTATTAGTATAAGGTTAGACCGTTAAACGGTACTAGCATAGTAATAGTGTAATTGTAGCACATTTTACTCTGTATTTTTGTGTATTATGTTGTTTTGAATGAAAAATGGGGACCGGTAAAATAGAGTCTGGATGAGTAACTGGGAAGACAATAGGTTATTTCAGATAATTATTTTCATATTATTATTATTATTATAAAATTGTAAAGAAGGAAGCTACAAGAAGTTGTAACAGTATCCAGGCATCGGCAGGCATAAACTAGTCATCAAGAATGACTCTTACTATGTTTACAGTGTGTGTATAACTGTTTTGTTTTGATTCACTGAGAAAACATGCATCTAAACTAACAGCAGTAGTGAGTCCTCTGACTGAGTCATTGGAATTTTCTTCTCCGTCAGACAGAAATCCACTGGTGAATTAAATGCTTTAGGATCTTCCTATCTGCTCTCTTAAAATGTGTCTGTGACATCACTGTTGTGGCAATGTAATGGGATCATCCAAATTAACATGGTGTGGGAGTGTCTGTCATTTCCTGGTAAAGGGAATGGAATTGACAGTGTATCAGTAATCTCTCGTGCATGTTCATTTTCAAGGAAGTTAACAGGCAAAGGCTAAACCTGTTAGTCAGAGGGTGTAGATTTTGGGGAGCCTCATGCAGGGGAGCTGTCAGCTTTTCTTGGCTCACTGTAATTGAGTTACTAACATTACTGAGATAACAGGGCAATGATGCAATCACTCTGATATAAACTGAAATGTAGTTTTTCCTTTTGTTAAAACAATCTTTAAACATTAAAAAATAGCAGAAAAGTTCAAATTTAGTAATTTGATGATTATCTAGCTGGAACTTAGAAAGTAAGTTGTTTCTTCAAATGACCTGCTGTACAAAAAGAGCTACAGAATGTATAATTGATAGAGGTTCAGATATGTGAACTAGAGCAATCAAACTCAAAGCAATTCTTGAAGCAAAATAATTATCAGTGCATAATTAATAACTGATACTACAGATTCCAGTGAAAGCACATCAAAAACGCCTTACAATGGGCTGCTACGCATCAGCCATTCTTTCTTTTTTGCTGTCATCTCTAATGAGGAATATGCTGCATCCTTTTTGAGTCTGTACAAGGGGCTCTTTATTGTTTGCTGGTATTTAGGCTGAAAGTGGAGTTATCTAATCCACAGAGAGGCGTCACTTGTTGGCTTTTATTCACTGAGCTGTCAGTGAATGAACTGTCAGATTTTGTAAGGCTGTGTAACATTGGCAGCGTTTTTAATAATCTTTTTGAAGCAAGACATAGATGTCATTTTGATGATTTACTTCATATGTAATGCACAGCACTCCAAAGGTATGGACTAAAGGGTAAACTTGATTATGAACTAATTCCAGATTTGACTATCAGACAATTGAGAGGAATCCCATTTTCCCTCTGACCAGGAACAAGCATATGTAGCCTATTTATAATCTGTTTTATGGCATTTGAATGTGATTCCCTTATTTTATCACTCCGTTGATAAATATGCCTGATATTTCTCTCCTACAGTCACTGGTATTTCCGCAAAAGAGTGGGCAGGGAAAGACTCATATCACGCTTTACATAATGTAGTCACATCCTCTACTTTACAGTTCTATACAGTTCATCACTGTACAAAATGACACTGATTTTAATGGTAAAAATTGAAAATGCAACGGTAAAAACCTGTTAAGTGGTTAATGGTAAATAACATAAACTGACATTCCCAGAATTCCCTGCATTGAATTTCAAGTTTTTTCCTTAGAAATAACTATGTTTCTTAGTTTTTTCTTATCAGTTATGTTTATTAGGGTTGTATGTTACATGTAATGTTGTTAAATGAATGTTTATTGCATATTTCAGTATAAGAGTCTCACCATGATGGTGTTTAGTGTTTGTGTGAATCACACTGAGCACCTTCTATATATGTTCATATTTAAAAACAGCCTGTGATGGGCTTTGGTTCATTATGGGACTATCTCATCACCACCTGCATTTGGTGGTATTTCAGCTGCTAGTCTTTTACTGTATATTTTACTGATTTCTTTTTATAGTGTACAATACATTCATTTTGAAGTGTAGGTGATAGGACTATTATGGGGGCACAAATTACTTTTACATGTAATAAATAACATTGTAATCAAATATTGCGATTAAAGAACAGATTTGGGTCAAAGATGTCCACATCAAAAGAATTTTTCAAAAGTGATTTTATGTCCATAGAAAGCACATTAAATGTAAGTTAAGTGTCTACTTTTAAGGTTTCAAATAAGTTTTTGGAGAATAAAATGTCAAAATTTGGTTGAAATAATGTTACATTGTCATTCAGTGTAACAATATTTATGTAGAAATTCAACCATCATGCTTATTCTGACTTTTACATATTAAAATGTATAAAATTATAAGGAAGAATATAAAATTTTACGGTGTTTAAAATGAGTAAAAACAACAAGAAGACAACACCAGTTTAAAGCAAACATTTGTCTCAGATTGCAAATACATTTGTCATAATATTATATTTTTGTATATATCATTTGCACACAGATATTCAAAACCTAAAGCTCTCCTTTCATGAGCTTATATATGCATTTCTGTGCAAGAGTGAAAGTAAGCATTAGTGGCTGTGAACACAGTATTACACAGTAAGAAAGAAAGGAAATACATTGTTTGCATCCATTGATCAGAAATCACAAACAAGATATTAAAAAATATTTAGTCATGTTGTCAATATGACACTCTGTGATGTAAACTATGCCAACAGTTTGGATGACAGTTACTGTACTGAAACGCAGAAAGCTGCACTTCTTACAGTATGTATGCCATACATCCATTTCAAAAGTGCAAATGTACACATTACTATATGTGTGATATTAATTGAAAGAGACTGGATAGGATTCACAGTTACAATTTTACTATTGAGAACTATATAATACATTTTGACCAACATCACAGTCAATAGGCGTATTCTAAAGCTATGATTGGTTGGCGATCAGTGAAGAATAGTTTGCACGTTTGCAAAAAAAACAAGCCTCGTTCTTTCCCTAAGAAGCCCTATGATTATGTTCAGTTGCATAATACTTTTCAGATGTATTTCAGACTCATTTATAGTTAAAGAGTAAATGTTTAACATACAGAATTTTTTTTCAAAGGATCATTTATTAAAAAGGTGTATTATCACTGAGGTTATAGCCATTTATTAGTGGTTAAATTCTTTGGAATGTTTCTTGCAGTTGAATGCATAAAGAAATGGGATGTACCATTTAAAGTGGAGAAAATAGATTTTAAGCATGGATTAAACCATAGCCTTGTTTGGAAAGCTGCCATGAATCTGAAAATACAACATTTAAACAGAAACCAAATCACCTTCATCACTTAGCAGCAGGCAAAAAAGAAACAGTACATGATTAGTTTAAAAGCTGTTTATTCAACAATAAAGCACCTGTCAGCAGCAACACATCATGACCACAAAGGCAACAAGAGGAAATACTTTCATTACATAGTGCATTTCATAGTGTTATTAGGAGGATAAAACCTCTAAAGTGACAAAGTGGAATGTTGAGAGGAGAGCAACAATACTTGACAAATAAAATGTGAATACATAAATAGATGAAAGGCCTTAAGCAAACCTTACAGTAACGCACAGCATTTCATAATTGAAGCGAATTGCTACATAGTGTTCTACATTGGTATTTATTGAAACCTCAAAGTTGACAGCAAATTGTCACTTGAAAAAACTTAATGTACAGCTTTCAGCGTTCCAGAGGAACTAACACAGAATTTAGCAGAATTGCTCATTCAGAACCACTTAGATTCCAGTCTTTGATTCATTGTTGTTGGTAGACTCCTTCCGTTGAGCCAGAAAGGGGTACATGCATTTATCAGCCCCGATAAATCTGTACATGCACACAATGGCATCAAACGGCAAAACCCTACCAAACAGGAGAGAGTGAAGACCGTTATAAATAGACAGATTAAATGAAACAAGAATATTCAAGTTATGACATTCACTTACGTTTTCATGAAGGTGACCATGTACATGACTCTTGGCGTGCAGATCATTGGTTGATCTGTTAGTATGGCTCTCATGGCCTGTTTGACACAGTACTCTGGCTTTAGTGGCGGAAACAATGGTGCCATTTCTTTCCTGTTTAAAAAGAGGTAAACAATTATAAGGGAACAATTAAATTAAATCAAAAACAGAACACGTCTTGCCATCAGAATGCAGTAAAAACCACAAACCTAATTTTGCAGCCATTGAACATGCCAGTGTCGACTAAAAAAGGACAGACAAGCGTCATCTTTATTCCACTCTTATCAGCTGCTTTCAATTCATGGCTCAAAGACTCATGGAAGCCTATGGCTCCAAACTTGCTTGCACAATAGTCCTGCATTGATTAAAAAAAAAAAAAGTGCCTTTGTAACATACTGGGAGACATTATACCAGATAGAGGAAGAAAAAAAAAAAAAAAGATAATAAAATAATAAGAATTTCTTACCTCCACACCAGCAGTGGTGAACAAGCCCAGTGAGCTAGCTACAGTTACAATGTGTCCGTGATTAAGCTCAAGCATCTTGGGAAGGAAAGCCTTTGCAGTCTGTAAATATAAGCAGAATCAGAAGATGAACACAAGATGTGAAAAGAAAAGGCGGCACACACTATTGGTGTCGATTTAAGCCATATACTGACCCAGAAGTGAGCATGGCAGTTGACCATCATAGTCCTCTCGATAAGCTCATCGGGGCACTCGAGAAGATGACGTCCTGACACAACTCCAGCATTGTTGATCAACAGGTCGATGTTTCCCACCTCTTTGCGCACCTTCTCTGCGATCGAATACACACTCTCGCGTTTACTGACGTCGCAAACGTACGTGTAAACTTTCGGCTGCAACAGAGGCAACTCTTGAACACTATCTGAAGACCCTTTGAAAAGAAAAAGATTATGTAAGAGTATTGCACATTTTTACCCGTTTAACCCGTTTTATCCCATTTAATCCCAGTAATAATTATATTTAGATTCTGAAGGGTCTAAAAGGGTTTCTGATGTATTGAACACAGTTGTCAGCTTAAAATAACAATTTAAGGATTTAGTGTTTTTAAACTTACTATTTATTTGGTCTTAACTGACCAGCTGAGGAAATCTATGTAAATTCCCATCAGTTATAATTAATAAAACAAAGTCTTCAAAAACTAGGGAGTGGGCTAACTAGGGAGTACACATGTGTTTACTTTCCAGTGAACAAAATGAGTTCAAAAACAAAAAGTATAATGTTGATACTTTCCAATAAAGTTTCATTTGTTGTTATCTGACTGCATTAGTTAACAAAAGAAAAAACTAAAATAAACTCTAAAGCATCATTAACCTTTCTTAATATTTAATGGAACATGAACCAACAATAAACAGCATTTATATGTGGTATTTTATTAACTAATAATGCATTTTATTAACTAACGTTAACAAAGACATACTTTATCAAATGTATTGTACTTTATTACAAAAAAAGTATATAAGAAAATAAAACACCACACTTGTGAAAAACTAAAAATGGCGAGAAAGTGTCGTTTACCAACGTTATTAGTAAACTCACCAGCAAAGGGCTTGATTTCACTGTAGATTTCACGCACTATCTCTGCGGTCTCTTCGTTGCCCTCTCGGTTGATGTCCCACAGCACAAGGGTCGCTCGTCTCCGGGCAAACTCCTGCGCAAAGAGTCGCCCGAGACCGCTTCCAGCCCCGGTAATAACACAAACTTGGCCCTCCACACTCTTTTCCCGCTGAGGAATAAACCATTTAGCACCGGCCAGTACGAACGACCATATTATTTTAAAAGTAACCACGAATAATTCAGTTAGGATATTCATAATGTACGCGTGCCTCTGTTTCCACTCGCCGAACTAAACAAACTACTGCGACGTTCAGTTGCAACAGCAAAGCAAGAAAACGAACCGCAAACGTGCTCAAAGAAACACCCTATCGATGCTTGAGTAAAATCTGGATCCCGTCACGACAGGGTGAATTCTACCCATAACAGTGCGTTTTTGTGTCTCGCCAGCTCTTTAAATATGATCGAACTTCATAACTTTCCATGCGTGTTTGTGTCCGCCTGCTATGCAAATCATTCCCAGCGTGTGCGTCATATCTAATTTCCAGCCTGTCTACATCTCAACTCGATGAATTCTAAAAACAATACATTTCCATGAGTAGAAAGTGTCTCAAAAGTATTTTCTTTTTACACTTTTATCTTTAAAATACAGGCAATCGACATGGAGACCTAATACGTAGCCGGAAGTTTGAAGGACCTCGCTTATAAGACGCCACCGCGCATGCGTAGAAGCCTCTTTTACTGTAGGGATAATGGCGGGTGAAACGTAAGTTGGATACCGTGCTATTTAAATCCTTTTCCATCGGATGAAATATTGCTCATACTGTATTGTTTAGTATCTAAGTGAGCAATATGTGTATATTTAAGCATTATGATGGGAAAATTGCGAGCAGCGGGGAATGATGAATCAATAAATTGGATGTGAATGTCGTGTAGTCTCTGCCTGGATTGAATCTGCTCAGCAACGTGTGAAAAAGCAGTTCGCGTAATAACATTAAAATGTGTCCGACTGAGTATTTCTGTACGTAAATACCAAAATGAGGTATTAGGGTGTGAAATACTCTTCTTCGAGCCAAAATGTACTTGCTGTCATTAGCTGACTGCTAACTTGAGGCAAAGACATGATGCTATGCTACACGCTAGTGCTGTTCTTATTAATATAAGTAGTCTAGTAGTCCAAAGTTATGGTATTATATACTGTTTATAATATATATCTGGGTTGTGTGGTTTATACTTAAAGTATGCTTTTATAAAGCGTGACAGTTGTCATTATAGTCTGGTTTGCAGGCCTTACGTGGATCCCAAGAAAATGACACATTTTACAACTTTTGGTTTTTCCTCAGAAAAAAGAAGGTTCCCTCAGTCCCTGAAAGCCTCTTGAAGAGGCGACAGCGGTTTGCTGCCATCAAGGTTGTCCGTAAGAAGAAGGCGGCAGTAGACAAGAAGGTTAGTGGTTTAGACTTCACCTGCTTGCTTTGTTGTTTCAAAAGAGAGGTCAAAATAATGTTGAAGAGTACAGCGTAAAGCCAAAATTGAGCATGCATCCCTTCTCATGTCCATAGGCACGCAAAGTCACCAGGAAGCTCATCTTCAAGAGAGCTGAAGCTTACCACAAAGAGTACAAGCAGATGTACAGACGTGAAATCCGCATGAGCAGAATGGCTCGCAAGGCAGGCAACTACTATGTCCCAGCTGAGCCCAAACTGGCTTTTGTCGTCAGGATCAGAGGGTACGTTTCTGTTTTATCTGCCATGCTACAGGCATGTGTCACAGTTGTGGTTAATGATGTTGCTCTTTTTTCCCCGTCTTATCGACCGTGGTGATTCCTCTTGAAAATAAGCCAAATCCTCTGAAACCACACCAAGTATTTATTATAATGAAGCTCTTTTTTTGGTAAGTTGTTGATGGAGTACCTTGTTTGTCCTCAGTATCAATGGTGTCAGCCCCAAAGTCCGCAAGGTGCTTCAGCTGCTCCGTCTCCGCCAGATCTTCAACGGTGTCTTTGTGAAGCTGAACAAGGCCTCCATCAACATGCTCCGAATTGCAGAGCCTTACATTGCCTGGGGGTACGTAAATGTTTTGGGATGATAATGTATAACTTGTGAATGTCTATGGTGCATAGACAGCTGTTTTCAATGTAGATAAATGATTCTTGAGCTCCAGATTAGCATAATAATAAAGACTACAGTGATTTGCCATCACTGTAATAAAATGCATTTTAAAATAACGTGTATTTTATATAGCAATATTGTAAATTTTGTACAGTTTTACTTTATTTTGAATTAAGTAAATGCAGCCTTGGTTAGCTTGAGGCTTCTTTCAGAAGCATAAAATGAGCTAACTACTCATTTTAAATGGTAGTGTATACTTGGCTTCTTGTTTCTTGTGCTCCTCTTTGTTACTCCAAACCAATTTAATAATTTTTTCTGTTTAATGGAAGAGGAGGAAATTACTTTTCAGTATCACATTATTTTACGGTTCCCCTTATTAGTTGCTTATTAGCATGCAGATTAGTAGAATATTAGCCATTTATTAGAGGTAAGCACATATTAATGCCTTATTCTACATCATATTCTACATTCCTAATCATATCCAATACCTAAACTTCTAACTACCCTACTAACTATTAATAAGCAGCAAATTAAGAATATCTATTGTGGAAAAAGTTGTAGTGGCTTCAGAAGTTTTCTAATAAAGTGCAAGATTTGGTGCTTTGTCACTTGTCATTCTCTATTTATTTTCGTTACATGGAGTGTTTGTTACCTCAGTCTATCCACTGTGTATAAAAGAATCATTTGAAAGGAAGACATTTAATTTTTCAGTTACCTGCATGTTAAATATTGTGTTTCTCTGCTTGCTAAAATTCCATATTGCTTTTGTTTTCAGTTACCCCAACCTTAAATCTGTGCGTGAGCTCATCTACAAGCGTGGATATGGCAAGATCAGGAAGCAGCGTATTCCACTGACAGACAACTCCCTTATCGAGAGGTCCCTTGGTAAGGATAAGCCACTGCACACTGATTGAACATTAGGTATTACAGAAGTGTTTTGATTTGTTTTTTTGAAAACAAAGTCACATGATTTGTATCTCTCCAGGTCGTTGCGGAATCATCTGCGTTGAGGATCTCATCCATGAGATCTACACTGTTGGAAAGAACTTCAAGTATGCAAACAACTTCCTCTGGCCATTCAAACTGTCCTCCCCTCGTGGTGGCATGAACAAGAAGACCACCCACTTTGTTGAGGGAGGTGATGCAGGAAACAGGGAGGACCAGATCAACAGGCTCGTCAGGAGGATGAACTAAGACCATTAGGTGAGCACCTGACCTCAGAAGTCTGACATTTATTTACATTTTCATTCAGCTTGATCTTGCAGACCATATCGGAGATGTGTGCAGTTTCAGGATATTAGTAGCTTGTAGAAAGTGTTATCTGAATGAGGTGCTGTTATTAATCAAGTAAAACGATTGTAGTAGAGTTCTAGTACTTGCATAGTAGGAAATTCTGAAATTGTGCAGATTTTTAGAGGTTTGAATATCCTCTTGAGGCCTGTTGAGAGTTAGACCCATTTAAAGTAAATGTCAGGGTGGAAAAATCTTTGTTCTTATGTCTAACCGCCCTTCTCAAATCAAACTTTTAATATAGATCTTTTGATTTGTCTCTTACAGGTTTTTGGAACATTTCTGGTGTTGGTCTATGAGAAAATAAAATCATTTACACAAACACTGGTTTTGAAATGTATTTCTTGGCATCTCTTTATTGTGACACTTTAGTCTGCTAATGTGGTATACTGTAAAGCCCATGTTTCTTAAGTCTTTAAAAAGATGCTACATCTGTGTGCCCTCATCACATCTAATGAAGTGTTTCTCCTATTAAACCATGTAAGGATGAGGTTGGAGATCTACTGATGTTTTTATCTGTAAAGAATGTGCTCATAGTGTCCTGTACAAACATTTATTGTTTAATGGTTGTTCTAGTTATCTGGAACAATGCAGTCACTAGTTCAAAGAAAAGATGTACAACTATAAACAATATCACATTGATATATCAACTAGGATCCAAACTTAATGAAAAAAAAAAAATATATGCAGAAATGAAATTGGAATGTACATACAATAGTCAAGTTGTATTAAAGATAAGATGATCATGCAGCGCTTTAGTTATGTTCAGTGTTCTGTTCCATCACCTTTTGATTTGATAACCACAAACAATGAGATTTCACATACAGAAACAGGGCTTTCAAGATTACATTAAAAAAAAAACCTGAGAACTCAATTATATTTGCATATTTTACTCTATAAAAATTAGGACTTTCTGTACATACTTGTCTGAACCAAACCAAAGATCTTAACGCCTTCTCATAAATGACTGTTTATGAAAAGGCACCGATTTGAATACTTAAAGCAGGGTTTGTGTTCCTGCCTAGATTTTTAAAAATCACGATTGACATCACAACTTGTGTACCTGTGTTTCTACACACTAAATGTATGTAGCTGATAATGTCTTGAATGTACAGTTAATATACAAATCATACACTCAAGGTTCTGCATTGAGCTGTTGACATCCAATGACCTTCTTGTACTGCACCTCGAGAGGAACGTTAAAATGACATTCTTTGATGTACAATATTCCCATCCAGTCGAGCTGACGTCTCGTAGAAATAAAGTGCCGTTTCCTTCATCCAGCAGAGGGCATAGCTGATTTACTATGGCCGTCATGGGTTTCCCTCAGCTGTTTCTGAATTGAAGGCAATTTAAAAACAACGAGCTTTCCATACAGTTTCTCAGATTCACTGATGTGGAGAGTCGCCACCGCAGTAACCATGCTAAACTATTTATTTCAAGAATGTATGTATTTCTAAGTAGACTATGGCTCAACTATAAAGTGATGCAAATGGAAACACTTGAACCCGTGTTTCACTGAAACAGACATGCTCATATAGATGTCAGAATATTTAGTAGAATGACCTGTTATATTTTGGTATGTTTTTCCTTTTCTAGTAATTTCTCAAAGGGATGGTATAACAAAAAAAAAGAATTTGAATTGATCCACATTTGCAGAGAGAACTAAAAACTTTGTGTTTCTTCATATATGACCACTGAGGAATAATATCAACTGAAGGCATATTTTGGTCAAAAATATTATTTCAAGTTAAATGCTGACTGCCAATTTTCACTGGTAGCACTTTGGTCAGAACTATTAAACAAAAATGTTACAGTGGTTAGTCTTAAAAAATGTGAACGCACACCATCTTCTCAGTGGGCTGTAAATGACAAAGAACGATTTGTGGTATCTTATCACAGTTGTCTGAATCAGCCTATGATTTGAAAGATATATGATTCAGCTAACTAATCCTTCACGTGGAGGGTTGTACTGTTTCAAAATAATGATAGAATAATAAGAGTATGATTTGTTTTTTAATGTCCTCGCTCTATATGAATATCACTAAACTCTTGTCGTTGAGAGCAGACCTCCTCTCTCAGGATCATAAAGTCAATCTCTGCGGCTATGCAGTCCGATAGTGTCGAAGAAAGACAAAAGAAAATCCCCTTCACTACATCAGTATGCCTCTTTCTGTCCACATACTTTGATGCATTCGCTCTGTGAACGTGAACATGTTAACGCAACCCATTGCATTACATGCTAGTTTCACACGGCGGTGAGCGACCTCCCTCCCCTGAAGACTTGAGAATATCAGGTGAAAGGAGGTGGTTGTCTACCTTCTGTCCACTTTGGATGTTGTCTTCTGCTCCGATGGCACCAACCGTGGCAGAAGCACAGTTTTGTGCACTTTTAGGGGAGGTGGGAGTAACGGCAGCTCTATCGATGTGGTTTCTCCCTCTTTGGCTATCGGAAGACGACAGGCTGAACCCTGGAGAGCTGGTGGCTGCTTCACCTTCAAAGCCTTTTCCTGGGGATCTGGGACTGTGCCGAGGAGAACCCGGCAGCAGTAATGGATCAGATACTGGTAGCTTTGGTGTCAGTGTGGCCGCATCATCTGTCACGACTAAGTGCAAGTTGGAAGCCCCCTCATCTGCAGATTCGGTGAAGTTCACTTTGAGTCCCTTGGCTTTGACTTGGTTTCCTCGTGGAGGGCTCCTCACATTTTCCCCGCTCGGATCAAAGCTTTGGTTCTCCTCGCCCTGCGACATGGCGCTGCTGTCTGACTTGCACTGTACAAACTCGTAGAGGCCCTCTTTGATGATCGTGGCCTGCTTTGCTTTCTCAGGAGCCCGTTTCTCCAGGGAGGTGATCTGGCTGAGGTCGAGCGGCGGAGGAGCGCGTGGATGCCTCGTCTGCGCTCCTGCGAAATTTGGCAGTAGCGCGCTTCTCTCTACCTCACTGATGTCTGTGGCACAGCTGGCGAAACTGTCAATGCTGGACAGGCTTCTTATCTCAGTGACGGGTCTCTCTTTGTGCTGTGGTTCGCACTGCACTACCTTCATCTCCATCTCTTCTTCTTTTACAATAGTGCTTGCTTTGGAAGGTCCGCTGCTGCTCATGGAAGAGGCGGCCGTCATCTGGTTGTACATTTGCTCCAGGGATTTTGCGTTCAGACGTTGAGGGCTTGAAGTAGGTTTAAATAATCGTTCTGGAGAAGCCAGCTGACCTATTTCTTGATATTTTGGGTCATAGCCTTTGGAGCCTAAATCAGAGTTTGGGTTCTTCTGATAGTTCCAGCGACTAGGTGAAAGATGATTGTCTGCACCCTTCTCCTCATTCTTTTCTATCACAACATCTAAAAGTTCCATGTTGCGAGTGAAGGCATCTTTCAAGTTCATCGACACAATGCTTCCGTTCCTCTTGGCCCTCTCAAGTGCTTCTCTTCGTTTTATAGCCTTTTCTTGTCGCTTCTGTTCTTTGTAGAACTCAGAGAAGTTGTTCACAATAATGGGAATGGGCAGAGCGATCACTAACACGCCAGCGATGCAACAGAGACCACCCACTATTTTGCCCAAAAGGGTTTGGGGATAGATATCTCCATAACCTACAGTTGTCATAGTAATCGTTGCCCACCAGAATGAAGCGGGAATACTGGTGAATTTCGTGGCATCTTCATCTTTCTCAGCAAAGAACACCAGACTGGAGAAGATCATGATGCCCATGGCTAAAAACAATATCAGCAGTCCGAGTTCATTATAGCTTCTTCTCAGCGTGAACCCAAGAGACTGGAGACCAGTCGAGTGTCTCGCGAGTTTCAGAATTCTCAGGATTCTCATGATCCGGAAGATCTGAACTACCCTGCGCACATTCTGGAACTGCAGGACACTCTTGTTGGATTCTGTGAGGAATATTGTGACGTAGTAAGGAAGGATAGCCAGCAGATCAATCACATTGAGTGGCCCTTTGAAGAACTTCCACTTGTTGGGAGAAGACAAGAAGCGGAGAAGGTACTCCATAGTGAACCAGGCAATGCAAACGGCTTCAACGTGGGCCAGGTTCGGGTTGTCGTTGGATTGTCCGAATTCATCAATCACTTGTAACTCAGGCAAGGTGTTCAGTGACAGTGCAATGGTTGAAAGGATGATGAACAGAATTGATATTATGGCCAGAATCTGTAAGAAAAATAAAAAGGAAAAAAAAAACAGAAGAGAAGAGTATTTAGTATTGCAACACCATTTACTCCATATATAAAATCTGAAGTCACCACTGTTTAGTCATGCAGTATATACGAAGAGTACATTCGCAAAACATATAACTCAGTTTTTAACAATTCTCAAAAATAGTTTTTTCATTGTACATTCCAGTTGATCTAAAATTAAACTGCAGTTGTTGTTTTTTTGACTAGATGAAAAAAAAGGTAACTAACACAATAAAATAATAAAAAAATATTATAACATAATTAAAAAAAACCATGACAAAAATACTCTAAATCCACATCAAAATAGCCCAAAGGCAGTTTTGTAATCGTAAAAATAGTGTCACAGATATTCAAACAAATAGTGACAGTTCTTGGAACATATAATAATTCTAATAATAAAGCAAAGGCTAATGGGACTAAGAGCAAACAAAATAAGAGAGTGAAAGATACTGTGCTCTCATTATTAGGATAATGTGATCTGCATCATCTGTTCTCTCATTCTCCTACTGCACATCAATTCACAAATGGCTTTGACAAGCACTTATCGATCAGCTACTTTGTTAGAATATGGAGGTTGTCTCGTGAGGTTATCTAAATCTTCTTGCAAGGTAATCAAATAACCCTGATCAGACAGAGTTACTTGTCTGGCTATTATATTGCATTTCATCAAATCAATTTCCCTGTTTGCTGCATTACAGGTAGAGGAAACATCACATCCTCAGAAAAAAAAAGCATTAACAATGCAAAACCTTTGAAATGATGATGTCAGTCTGTAAATGCTTTCCATGTAAGTGTGGCTTTCTGATAAAATTTTGGGACAATGTCCCATTTTTCAATGTCAAGATTAATCAAACTTTTGGAAAAGGTCCTACTTGAGTTTCTTAAATAAAAACAAACAAAAAAAACAGACATTGATCAAGAGATGTTTATAAATTGAGCCTTAATATGCCTTAAAACGACTATCAATTTTAGGCCTCTTCAGAAATCCTTCAATGATATGAAGTGGTTTTAATGATACTTTTCATACTTTTTTTACTTTCACACTTTTGTATGTTGAAGTTTATAGTTTACATATTTCAAGTTTGAGTTTTAGGGAACTCATTTAGACTATTGTACTGACATTATGCCCATATTAAGTCATCCTCAAAGAAGTAACAAACTATAATGCACTACACAAGACACTGAGCAACAAATTGAGAAACTGTTACTCATTCACTGGACTTGCATTAAGAGGGGATTAATAATGATCCTGGGTGCAGAATAAAACAGCTGACCTTGACACGATCCTCTCATTGCGGGTGGCATAAATACCATTATGAAAGAGATGTCATAACACATTTCTAAATATTCAGCACAATTTTTCTACTTCATGATATTACACCAGAATTAATCACACCACAGACAAATATCAAGACATATTACGCTCAATCCAAATTGTTCAACTCTCCTGAAAACATCAATGCACTAAGAAATGGATGTTTTTTTTACTAATTTATAAGTGCTGTGACACAATTGTGAAGCCCAATATTCTATAATAGAATGTTTTATGTTACAATGTTTAAGGAAAACTAAAGAGATTACTGGTTGATTCTTCCCTTGTGGGGGGGGGGAGGGGAAAGACTGAGTAACTGCTCCTAACCTTTCTATATCCTTACTATAGATAGAAACTCAATCCTATTACAATTATCCTGAAATGTCCTCCCACACAGATGACAATGTGAACACCTTTGCAAGGTCCATACGTTCTTAAACAAGAGTGAAAAATGTCACGATATTCTGATTGCAACAATAGCATTACATTACAATGGATGCTTTTTCAGCGTGAGTTCATAGAGAAGGTTAATTCAAGAGTCTTGGTGAGGGCTTCAATGATGCAGTTCAAGAAAAGCTTAAAAAAAGGCAAAATCTAAAGCATCTAAACAGTGTAACTTTGCTTGCTACATCAATGTAATTTGTAAAGTAAAACAGAGCGCTTGGTTGGCATTGATTACCCAAGTATTGAGTGTTGCTAGAGCACGTTAAACAACTGATAAGCCAGGCTAAAGAAAGGTCGGGGTCAACAGGAAGGCACAAATGAATGCGTACGTTTGCTGCTTGAGGTGTTTGACATTGTGTAATGCGGTAGAAGTAGAAGGAAAGGACTCTGAATAGCTCCCAGGGAGCCTGTAATTGCCATCGCATGACGCAGGGATTGTCCCCGCCAGGTAGGGTTGAGTAGCGCCTGGCTGTGACCAAGAGACCTAAAGTCCAGTCAGAGGTTGAGGTACCCACGAAGATAAGAGTAAAAAAGGGCTGATTTTAATCCCTGGCGAGAGGGTCACTGAGGTAACTCTACAGGACATGTGCATGTTCATTTCTGCATCAAAACTAATTTTACAAAGGACTGTATATAAATGACTGTATTTAAACATTTTTGCTACAGTGCAAAAAGAAAACACTAAAATAATGGCTATATACAATATAAAACTGAATTTAAAACACTAAATGCACAGGCTTCCTTTCTAAATAAAACTGAAAGTAAATTTGATGGTTCATACAGAAATTCAGGGAATGCAGAATGCATTTCCTGTCATTTATTAGTTATTCAGACTTTTAAGATTTTAATAATATTTAACAATGTTTTAGTGATGTTAAAGTGTATGTTGCCTTTTTTGCCATCCATAAATATTAAAGTAACTTAAACCAGATAAACACTTTTAACATTTTTACATTCCTTTTCTGTCAAAATGACTAAATAGTCAAAAAAACAAATAATTATATACAGTAGTTAACATTTGAAGTGGAACAAAAAATCTTGCCATGAGACAAGAACGCATTTTGGTTTTTGCTTTTAAGACAACTTTGATTTAAGGTTTCGATTCACTTCAAATGCGGACTACTGTATACATGCTACCATCAAAAAGAGCTGCCTGTTTACTGCTATTAAATTTTCTAAAAAACATCACAGTCACCCTGCTATTATCAGCTGTGTCAGACCTGTACCAGCTGATGGAACCGCACTAAAATCAGAGCAGTTTTCTGACTTTATGGTTACTTTAAGTTTGAAGGACACAAATTCCCAGCCTGATGTGTCGCTGTGGTCAAGTCATTAATCAGTTTCACTGAGGTTCTGGGAAAAACATTTATATCAAGGTACATCATACGGGCCTCTGTTTAATGCCTCTGCTGACACATGCAGTAGGGCTGTATTTGTTCTCAACGCAGGAGAGACAGGAGTGATAAGTACTGAAGGAGAGAGGCAGGAGGATTAGTTAACTGTCCTCATCTGCGGATCTGTATAAACGTGATTACATGTGATCTCAACACAGGGAGATTTCTGGCATTGGGCCAGGGCTTATGTGTGCAGGGAAGCACAGGAAGCACCATAAGATCCTTCAAGTCACCTAACCCTAATTACATTCTGTCTTAGAGAAAGGGGACCTTGCTGATGTCACAAAGTTGTTTGTTTACATTTGTTTAATGTGTTTCTTAAAGGATGAAGTGCTTTTATGTTTTTTTGAGTCTGTGGCATTGAGAAGCACTGACGTGTTCTTTTTCTGTTTTCACAATGACATGAAATGTAGAGAAAAATATTAAAAATTTTTAAAAAATAAAACTGAAATTTCAAAACTAAGTCTAAAAATTGAATTTTATAGGAAACACACTATCTACATCAGAAGTGGGCTCTCTGCAAACTGAATTTCTTACATTATTATTATTATTTTCATTTTTATATGAATGACTTACATAAACTTTTTGGAACCTATTGAATCTTTCTGAAATGTTTTTTTTTTTGGCAGGTAATGTTGTTAATAATGTCATTATTTAAAAATAAATGTATTGTCAAAATTGTACAAAGGTGATTCGAACCAATATTATCTTATAGTAAACCCAGACACAAAATGATCACAAACTGACAAATAAAAAAATCCACTGTACATAAATGTGTTTTAAGTACTATTACATTTTATCTATATCAAACTGTAATGTATAATTAATGTGTTATTCATAAAATTTACAAGCAATTTTTTTGAAAAACATGGACATGAAATTATGTACGAAAATATTGGCTGCAACAATATTAGGTTAACATTAAGTAATTTTCTCTATAATATAACTGCAAAACAGTTGCATTTGTATGAAATGAGAGAGTAAATCTATACAGAGTGATTCAAGAGACATGAAAGTAGAGACAATTTCATTTGCTCAGGTGAGCAAAAAAAATAATCAGCATTTTCATGGATGATGGCAAAAATTTAGGAAACATCTGACCAGTAGATGGTGCTATAGACCAGAAACGAGAATTGCATTGAAACCATATAATAAACACGGAAAAATCAATCATTTTTGTTTTCAGTGTATAATTTTACATGATCTTTTATCCCCTTTCATGGAGTTGCAGTATTTCTTATCGAATATGTACAATTCCAAGAGACTGCAAAACCAATAATATACATGTTATAAGGACAGGGTGAAATGAAATGCACGTCTGGTTAGGTATCTACTAGAGCATGGAGTTCAGCTGCTTTGGTCATTGGAGCTTCTGACTTTTATGGTGAAAAACATCTGGCTGATTATTCTCATTCAAATACACTGCCCACAGCATTATTATCTTGGCACTGAACCAAGGATCTGAAAATAATTACAAAAAAACATATATATAGATAAAATGTTTACTGAAAGCAATCTGGCCGAACATGAGGATTTGTCTTTTAATCTTCAGGGTGAGGTGGATTTACCTGTATTTTAAAAAGTGGAAGGTTCAAGCGAGTCAAAGCCCAGGAAAACAGAAACATGATACATTTTTCTATGAAAAAAAAATGTAAGTAAGCGATTTTATCTGGAAAGAACTAATGAATTTGGAACCGCTGATTCATGTTTGAGAGCAGCACCATGGACAGCTCCTTCACTCTACAAACCACTAATCCAGCCAACGGCCTGTGATTCAGGAGTTAAAGTGTTAAATCCATCTTCTTTTATCTGCGAACCTTGGTCTGATGCTCGAATGACTCAGTAATGTGTTCTCTCAGAAACAATTACAACAGGCCAAGCTTTCAGCACTTCCCTCAGAGTAGGGTGAAATGTGTTGTTTGCACAAACAATATTGTCACCCTTTGCTTGATAGGCTGTTTTTTCTCTCTGTTGAACTACTTGAGAATCATCTTACTAATGTATGGGGAGGAAAACATAAAATTTAAATAAACAGGATACTTTCAGTCGTCATTTGATGTTTCAACTGTAAGGCAGTGTAAAACTCTAAACAAAGCGTCCCAGAAGACACCTCTCTTCCTGGGAGAAAGTGAAGGTTAAATTATTTCTGGAGAACATTGTTATCATTACAGCCATGAGAGGAAGAAGAAACTCTGTCTGGAAACCCAAGAATGTCTTGATCGATACTGAAGGGTTATTTATAAAGGAGTGTCATGGGATCTGTTTGATTGTGTGTTTTTTATAGGACAGGTTAATTTGGAACTTAACTCCCACATTTTTCAAGTAGCTTTTGCTGAGTAAGAGACACACTATCCAGGTCCCCTATAATGCGAAACGAATAGAGGCTCCGACACGCGTGAAACCAGCTGAGCTACAAGATAGTAAGATGACTACTCTGTGTTTGACAGTGTCTTTGCATGCGCGGGGGTGGGAGGAAGCAGGGGGTCATGATTATAGTGATTAGTCAATAATGTGGCCCTGATGACTGCTTGTGATTTACAGGCTAGCCCTCAGCCTACCACTTACTCGCATGCAAAATATTCAGCCGCACAAGTGGGGTAGGCAGGCAACCTCTACTTAAACACAGTGTACAGCCTACTATTCAGTCTGTCCAACTGCCACAGACTATTTTTAAACACAATCTAAGATATCTGCCCTCATACTAGATCCACGAGAATTTGTCTGACATTTGTCCCCAAAAAAGCAGTTCACAGAACGGAAATCACAACTGGGTTCAAGGTGAGTTTGAGCTCAGAGGATAAAACTCTAAGTCTTATCCTACAAGACTGGCAGTGCTCCTGCCCGTGGCAGGGTTTTAGCTCTTGTGGGTTGGGTAGGTGGAGCTAATAGCATGTATTTTGTTGTCACACTGTATGAATAGCATGCACATTGCCTACGAAAGAGCATCATTAGCACAACAGCATGAGATCTGATCTGCTCATACAAAACTTGGCTGATTGCTTTCAAGATTGCTTCTTTAATAAATAATAAAAAATAAAATAAAATAATTATAATAATAATAACAATAAACTAGAATTACATTAAATATAAAATAAAAATATTCTAAATAAAAAAGAATAATCATTGTCTCTGTGTGTGTGTGTGTGTGTATATATATATATATATATATATATTTATTTATTTAAGATATCTATTATATTTGTGTGTATATATTACACAGTAATGACCTAAACTGAGTCTTGAGATGCATAACAATGAAAAAGAATCCAATTACTTGATCACTGACCCAAAAGTCAATATAGATTATAACATGAAGAGACAGGAGGAAATCTTCCATGCATACATGCCCTTCAAAGCATCAGTCCAAAATATAACCAAGATTATATTTTTTCATCGAAAATATCACTGTATTTGTTATCTGATAATATTTGTTAAAACATCCTGCATTTTAATAACTCTAGATTTGATTTATGGTCTTAATATTCCCATTGACTATTCTGATAAACATAATATTCTTCTAACATTCTCAGTATTGATCAACCTCACTGAAATGATTTTGTCTAGTAACTTTCAGATTTGTCACGTAAAAACATAATTTTGTTGGCAATGCTTTCATGACTTAAACTGAGGCAGTTTGGCAGATTCCTGTTCTTGTGCACCTCTGACATTGGCTTCGCATTTCGCTAAATACCACAAAAGGAGCTTTGTTACACCACAGAGAACCGTCTTTGAGACACCCTTTAAAAGTTTTCCAACTGCTTAACTCAAACTATTCAATATCTGCATGCGGCACACACCTTTTTTTGTACATATTTACGTCTGCTTTTGAACATCTGCATGTATGCAGTGACTTTAAGGATTAAGGATAAGGAAAATATTACCGCTGTAATGAAATTAAAAGTCATGTTCAAGTCATTCCATTATTAAAACAAGGTCATACATGCTACAAAAATGCTAGACGCACTACTGACAGACACGGTAGTTATTGATTGTTGGTCACTCTACATTAGTAACTGGCTTTAACCCTCAATGAATCTTCAATTACAGGATCAGATCATGTCAATAACTTGAGTTGAATCGAAGGTGGAACTGTGGCTATTTTGTTTGTTCAATACTCCGATTAAAGATAAATCCCTTTAGGTTTCTCAGGCTTAACTACATAATTGTGTGTCATTGTGGGGGATGGAAACTCCTCTGATTAGGCAGAGAGGCTAAAGGACTTGTTCCACTGTTCAACGCCCGCGTTGGGCCTATGTACAGTACTTTGCTCCCTTTGGGTCACAAGCTCAGCACTTCCTTTTCAAAGCACTGGATTACATAACATGACAATTACTTTTAATTCAGAGTTGTCTATTCTCATTTGAGGATATCTCAGCTTTGAATTTCATAGCTTTAACCTTCGTCTGAACTCTCACATGGATTTAATAACTGAACTGGAAAGGTTTTGCTATTTTTTCTAGATTTCGTAAAAATCATATATAGACTTACTACATACAGTAATACAAAAACTTGTAATGATCTACTTTTAGATAAAGCGTTCCATTGTTTTGAAAAACCATTTTAATTGTAAATATAATTAACTCTTGTTTGAAATTTAATTCAATTAAATCGAAAGTATATATTGTTTCATACCACATTAAGCATTCATCTGTCTCTTTACAGCACATTATTTGCATGAAAATAGTTCTGCTTAGTCTATAATAATCATAAAAGGAGATTGATTTACCTTCCTCACTTTACAAGTACATTGAGAAATAATGCCTTTACTGAAGTGGACAAAGGGTGAATTGTTTTAAAATGATTAATGCAATCTCACTGTAGTTAATAGGATCTAACAGGCTCTTAAAAGAGCACTGGATGTAACCTTTACTCATCTTCACATTTACTTTGTCTGCTGACCTCCATGCTGTGATGGCTGAGAGGGGAGTTCACCGGGTATCTCCTTGCACCCAGAGTCTCAGCCAGGACCTAGGCCTCTTTATTTAGTAACAGAATCTCCTCAGACAAAGAGCTTTTCCATCTTTTTCCCTTTCTTCCCCTTCCCCATCCATGTGTTGGCGCAGAGAATTTCGTCTCTGTCCACAGAGCTGAGAGCATAGAGTATCATGTCATGATCAATTACTGTAAATACACATAAATTATTCATACCACAGACAGCTCAGTTCTGAGGAACAGTGATCTCGTCAAAACAATCTGCAGTGAACACCTCTTTACAGATTATGGTATCTGATATGATGTCTCATAATATCAAGTATAATTCTTGATAATAATTCATTTGAGATTCATAAAAATGCTATCAACTTTTTAAATAAAAATACATGAGAGGTGTATTTTTAAAATAGCAATTTATATGCAAAACAAACATATTTATGCCTTTTAGTTATATATCATATATTATTTTTATAGCATTTTTTACATAAAACATTTTATTTATTAAATGAACTAATCTAAAAACAAAACGATTTTATAAATTGTATACATTTTATACAGTTGTATTTTGATCATATTTTGTGAAGTGATATTTTGAATAAATAGTTTTCTGTTTGAGAACATCTTATATCTGAAATATATTTTATAAGCATTTTAGTCATAGAAAAGTCACTCATGGAGAAAAATAAACATTTCCAATTAATTTAATATTTGCAGTAGCAAAAATTCTGTATAAGATTCTGAGTAGTAAGGAAATATGTTTTCCGTTCTTTCTTTTTTTTTTTTCTTCTTTCTTTATTTATTTAGAAAATAATAGCTTGACTACAATTGAAATAATCAAAACATCTACAATGAGAGGAACATGAGAGTGCAAATTCAACCAAAACCATTTCCTGAGGTATACTGTATCATGATGTCGCTTTGCATTGCTTAATAAAGGCTCAGGAGGTTTATAAAACAAATGAAGGTGATGTGACAGACGAGCTCTTTAAAGGAGCTCGGCCCAGCCATGTGATGGAAAGGGTTAGAGTCCTCTGACCTTTTGAGAGGACGCACACCACACAAGTCCTCCGAGATAAGCAGAGAGTCAATGGGAAACTAAACAGTTAAACAAGAATGAAAAACCCAAATACACCAGATACCTCACTCCTCAGCCAGCACATCAAACCATGGAGATGCTAAAAAAGTTTTTTTTTCTTCAAGACAAGAAAATGCCTGGTTATAATGCTCATTAAAAATAAGTTCATCTACCCATGTGATTCACAATGCTCGTCTTGGCATTTTGAAACAGCAGAAAAAGTCAATGTCCCCTGCCGCTCTTAATAACTTCCGCAGGGTGGAAAACTGCCTTCACTAATTGATTAACTGCTCTGGCTAAACACGTGACCACATTACACACTGTAGCCATAAGCCAGACAAGCCAGGGCCCTCAGTCTATTTGTAGGAGCAGACTAGGTAAATCACCAAAGGAGATTACGTCTCCATTGCCTCACAGAGAGTGGTATATGCTGACCGCTAAACTAGCCACTGTCTTTTCAACAACCCAGCAACTGTACAGTTGCAAATATCTTTCCTTTTACAGCTTAATAGAAAACATAACAGCTTATTTGCTGGTACTTGAAAGGATAAACACATTGTCATTTTGCTAAATAATTAAATGAGCTGACATGTCTAAAAAGCAAATATCTATGTATTTGTAATATGTTAAGACATAATATTATACATTTTGTTTTTGTTTAGTTACTAAATTTTCTTAATTTTTGGTAATTTTACAAAAAAAAGTAATTTATATTTAATAGTTACATATTGCATAATCCACTAATTTATATTTCAGCTGAATGTATTTTCTTACTTCTTAAAGTGCATTTTGTAATATATTTTGATATTTGAAACCATATATTGACATTTTTAAAACTAAAAATACATTTCCTCGAACTGTGCGGTTGGGCTAGATGTACTACATGTTTACATATATAGAATATATGTAGAATACTATCCACTTGAAAATATCTTGCCTGTTGGCTGGAAAACGAATTATATATATATATATATATATATATATAAAATGGGAATGTACTGTAACACATCATGCCTCAAATTAAAGTATTCCTGCAATATGCATGAACATGCTTTGGGAAATACCTCCTCTATAGCCCACCAGTCATTTCCTGCTCAAAAAGCAGTGTCCAATAACCAAACCACTGAGCCCACAGAAGGTGCAGGTCAAGGTTAGGAACCATTTGCCATTAATCTTGCAGCTCACATGCGATTAATCATGACTGGACCCCTGCAATGCAAAGGGGATTGCTCGGTCCTCCCTAAAACCCTGACCCAAGCAATGCAAACATTCAGAGCTAAAGTAAAGTGGGGTTTACTGAAGAGAACTGCTTTGTAATTTAATATACTGCAATATATTGTTAGCACACATCTACAAAACCTTCTAAATAGGCTTGTTGCAATCGTGCCAGTTTTTTTTCCTTCTCAAACCTCCCTCCAGTGAACAGTGGTGATATGATAAACTGAACTAAGCTGAAGGTGATTTCGGTCAATACAAAGCTGCTTCTGGCCTGTCAGAGCAGACATTATAGCCAATAGGTGTAGGCTGAATGGAAGCTTGTGTTTGTGCTGACTCACTCAAACAATTGACTGGCAACAAATCATAGTGGCAGTGACTCAACCTTCATCTTCCTCTCTGAGAGCTGAATGTGCTACTCCACCTGCCCAATCCCACTTCTACAAATAATGCCAATGTAAATCTGTCAAACACAATGAATCAGAGACAGATATGATATACCTTGTCTTTTCTGGTCAGGTAACAGTTGTTGACAAATATGCTCAAGACAACATGTGGATAAAGTTTAATTTGATGTTTAGAGCTCAGTGAGCTGGCTAGTGGGAATGTTTATGAGTATTACCATCTGTCTTTTTTCTTTTCCTTTTTTTTAGCCTTCTTTTTAAGACCTATCATATCAGCCTTTACTTTTTGTTACAGCGCTCTAAATGTTAAACATAAATGTATGGAATAAAAGTCTAATGTGATTTTAATATATATTTAAAACATAAAAAATTTAAAAAAGTTCAAATGTAATCATTTTGCATATGATCAACTTAATGAGAATGTTAGTCACCATAATTCAAACGCTAACATTGTTTCTGTTTTGATGATTATTATACTATTATGGCACAAAATGCCGTTTTGTTCAGGATTCTAGTAAGTTTTATCAAACATTTTTCCATTTCTTCAAAATGCTTTTATTTACCCCTTGGAAAGTCTATTTTCTCAAGAGCCTAAAGGGCAAGAAAAAAAATCCTGTACATTAAAGCATTTCACTAATGGCTCTTCTGACTGCTTTCCCTGTCTGTATTCTGGGAAGTAGGCGATCTGTGTATTGGGACTGGGCAGTGAGTGGAGACAAAGCTCCTAAGCAGCTGTGAAAAAGCATTTTAATATTCTCAGCAACCTTCTACCGGGACAATCTAAGTACTAATGTGTAAAAAAATATAATGAGTCAAAACTTACTTAAATCCACAATGAGAGATATTTAAAGCACCATCTTTACATTTAACAGACCATGACAGTGTTTTTGTTTTATTGACTCTTTCTTAATCATTCTAAATTAAGTAATGTGTGCGCATATCAGTCATCCGTGCAGCATCACACCACATCAGCAAAAAAATACAAATAAATAAAAAGCAAAAGCAAACATCTCTGATGGAAAATACATCCAAAATAGTTTCACACTAACATGCAGGAGCATAAATCTTTCCTCTAGCAAGTCATATACCACAAAAAAATTCTTTTGTGGCATAAAAGCCTGGGCTAATATGTCAATCACGACAGCCGGGGAAATGCATATGGGATGCATGTATTTATAAATTTATCTCTGGGTTTCATATTTCATGATACGCACTGCTGGCATCAGTCTTAGAATTTTGCAGTCCAAACGTTACCCTTGAATTTGCCCCTAGTCATTGTAAGACAAATTAATAATTCATTTTAATCTAAATATTTGAGCTAACTCTCTTCAGTTTTTTTTTTGTAAGTGCTGGTTTGTTGATCTAATGTTCTCTAAGATGCTCAAATGGAACATCCCAAATGAAAATGTCATAAATTAATAATTAGTGTGGCTAATAATTAAATAATTAGTGTGGATACACTCTGATATTTTGTACTGTGTTTGTGTGGGCCATGTGATTGCCCTACCTTGGCCGCTACAGAAGAGCTCGGTTTCTCCAGCAAATCCCAGAGCTTCTGCCTTTTGTCTGGACAGCAGCCCGTTTCCACCTGATCTCCTTCCTTCTCCCTGAGAGTTTCAGCCTCTCTCCTCAGCTCTTCATTCATCTGCTCCTTCTTCTGATGGTACCTTGCCTGGCAACACGATTCCAGATAGATCTCATCGATGCCCCAGTAGTCAAGCTCCTGACCGAAGGACAGAGCGCACATCTCTTCCATCATGTGTAGCTTGCCAGTCCGGTAAAAGTTCAAAATGGAGGAAAAGGCACCTGGGTGCCTGTCAAAGAAATACTCATTATCATTTAGACTGTAGTCGTCGCAGATCTCCATTAAGGTTTCATGGGTATTGCAGTCTCTGAGTTTCCCCAGACGGGTTCGTGGCAGTCGGTCCAGGGTTCTCCATAGCACCTCATGGACCAGCCCACCCACATTGATCCGGACTCTTCTGGATCTGGCTTTTGTCCGGATAATATCGATAGGTTCTGGCGGGAGTGAGCCCTGTGGCCGTGCGACTCTCTGAGCTCCGAAGTTTGCCCTCTCAGACATGACTGCTACTGCTCAAATGTTATGCTAATTCGGATGTCAGTTAGGAGTACTATGATGAATCCACCTCAGACAAGGCCCTCCATGGTTGCACCTGAAAATCAAAGACATTTCAGGACATCTTATCATGTAACAGAAAAATCTCTTCAATAATATTTTGAATAATGCATAGGCATATGATTAGAAAAAAAAAGTGTGTTCTAAATAAAGCCATTAATACAATAACAATATCAATTTATGGAATTCCATGCATTCAGATCTCCAACACTATAATGACCCTATTTTATGCTCCAAAAAATTAATGGACCAACAAACTTTGCAGGCTAAATCAAGTCTCCATAGCACACAGTTTTTAGAAAGTAGAGGATTATTAAATGAGGAATCTTAACAAGGGCTCTGGACTTCAGCAGTTCTGCTGTAATGGGGTCAATGGATTCATGCAGAATATGACTTTAGCTCTACTGTGTAAACATATTCTTAGCTTAGATGAAAAGTAATATAATGTAGGTGCTATAACCGTCCAGAGATCATTGAAGACTAAAAGTCCTGAAACCACTTAGTTTTAAAATATTATAATACCTTAATATGTTTCTTGTAGTTCTTGTAAACTACATGCAGGAGGCCATTTTGTTGTCATGTGACTAAAAAAACTGGGTGTCAAGGTCATTAATTTTTTACTTAATTTTACTTGCATTTTTAAAATAGCATATTCTGACATTTTATGCAGAGGCATGTTTTGGAGTAACATTAAGAAAACGTCTTCATAGTAAAAATTAAAATAATAAGAAGAAGAATAACGATATAAAGCGACAATAACAAAAAACAAGAACAGTTTAAAAAAAATCTATATAGCCTACAAATCTTGAAAATATACTTATTATTATTACTATTCCACATGGCATCACTATGACATTGACAGTCAGTTATTGTGTGTTAAGTTTATTATTATTATTATTAGTTTGCACCTTTGCAATGAAAAATGTATTTTCTAAGAACTTAGCACATGCTGTTTCTCTATCTCTCTCTATATATCATAATCTCGAACAATGACAATTGAAATGTTCTTGTGTAGCATTTGGATGTCAAGTAGGCCATACTTTTGGCTCTGAGGACAGACGGTAATGCGATTGAGTATTTAAGAATGTCTTGATGATAAATCCCGGTAGGACTATTTAGCGGGCTTCTATTTCCTGCTCTTAAAAGACTTCGTAACAGCCGGCTATTTAAAACTCCCAACCAGAGAGGAAACTATATAGGCCAACATTTCATAATGCTGCAGCACTGCGATGTACCAAAACTATAATGTCCTGTTGTGTATAGTTTGCATGTGTTAACACCCTGCCATAATAGATCCGCAGCTTTATGCTTTATCCCTACAAGGTTAAATTGGTGTGCCCTGATATTAGCAAACTCACTCTATAAACTCTCATTTCTGAGGACATGTCAGCTCAACTACGGTGCATGAGACAATGCAAAAATACTGATGTGAGACAAGTTTGTTAAAGCTAAAAAGATGATTCTTACAAATTAGACGCTAAGAAAATATCCAACCTTCGCGTCAAATTTGAGTCTTCCGCTTCCAAACTTTGCATTTCAAGCTGTTCAGGAACGTTCAGAACAGACTAATCCTTAATCAGTAAGGTAGAGGCTGTACTTTCCAGTGCACCTGTCTCAGGACAGCTGATCAAACACTCATCTACACGAAGGCGCTTCTGCGGTTCTTATTAGATAATCAAAAAACAATTTTGATATGTATATAAACTCGAGTCGAAGTTGTTGTAAAGCAAACTAGCTACATCAAGCAGAAAAGCCCTTTTTCTGTCAGGAGCCTTTATTTCTGAGAGTGAAATCTAAATAGCTGGGACACGCTGAGAGCAGCAGAACTGTTAATGTTCTGGCATCTGTGGAGTTTACTGTGCCTGATGAAAACAGTGCAATCTTACGCGCAACTATACAAGCGACCTCGTTTAAAGCGAATAAAAGCAGCAAAAATCTTACCTTCCCGCCGTTCACCTCTTGTTCCTTTACCTCTACAACCAAAAAGAAGTCGATTAGTCTGTTATTTCCCCATCCATCAGCTCAGGGAAGTGAGGCGTCAGTGGTACCCATGCCGAAAGGGCAGTCGTTCCTCTTCATTCTGTATGGACCAAATCTCACAAACAACTCGCGCGAATTAAGCACGAAGTTGGACAAAACCCCGAAACTGCTGATTATTCTCGCCACGAAGCCATGATAGCGTGTTGAAAGGGGAAAGCGGTGCGCGTAAAGAGTGTCAAACGCAGCGCTCAGCGGAGCAAAGACTGAGCAGGAGTGTGCGCCCCGCGCGCTGCATCACAGTCCGGAGGTGAAGCCTAATTGGATTGAGCTGTACATCACCAAGGATAGCAGCAGCATCAGATCTCTCCGTCCCATACAGGAGTCGGTGTCACTGATCTCTAGCTCTCTGTCATAGCAAGTTCAAACGAGGTGGGGACATGACACAATGGAACACGATGATCCACATTTGGAAAAGGCTTAATATAGAGCATATCAAGGAACCTGATATCGGTTGCGTGGTATTTGAGATGATATTTAAGATGATCCTATAGAACCTAATCAGGGATCACTTCACTGAAAAGATTTAGATCGCTCGGGATCTATCTATGGCAATGTTATTTTAATATCCAGATCTCCAAAAGCACGTACTTTCTCACTGACCTAAAACCTTCGAAAACTAATGACATGGAAAAAAATCCTCTCTGCAGAACTTTTAATGAGTTAAACACAAGACCTCTGTTATGGCCATTAGTTGTAATAATAAGACAGCATGGGGGAAAGTGCTGTATTTCAATTGGCCACTGGATGGGGATATGATCCTTCTTTGTTCTCTGTGCACTGTCTCCCACCCCTTCACCCCTCCTGCACTACAATTTGTACGCATTACTTCCTGTCAGCATTCTTCTGGGTAACTTTCACTAAGTGGGATTCATGCCCGTGCCCATGTCAACAGAGAGACTGTCTCCTTCTACCCCCTCCGTCTTGTGGACGTTTTGAAACTCCTAATAGCAGCAAATCCATTAAAAACAGAGGGTATGGTTTTAGACATGCAAACCAAACAAACACTCACAGCTAATAAAGGTCAAGAGTTTTGAGAGCTTCTGCTAAGAAGGAAGACGAAAGTATTTCAAGTGTCATGTTAAAATAAAGTGTGAAGTGTGCAATGTTTTTAAATTTCAAATTTAATGATTTTGTAAATACGGAAACAATATTATACTGTATAAATGATAGTTTTTACTTCTTTACCTGATATTGGCCAATTAAAATGTTTTAATACTGCTCTAAGAGATTTATATAAATCAGTGATTTAACATCACATAAGATGTCATTTCGTTGTAAAATGCAACATAACGCAGGGTTTTAAAGTAAACATTTATGAACTATATAATGTACTGTTCAAATGTATTCCCTTTACATTATTATTAAAATTGCTGTTATAAGTAAACAAACCACCTTGTAAAAGCCACCTTGTAATTAAATTATTTATAAGTATAATAGAAAAATAAAAATAAAAATTCCAGAATTCTCTACAACATTTTTTTGGACTGTATTTTATTTAAATATTTTTTTCTTTATTAATTTTGTTATCATTTATGTGTTTTTTGTGTTACATTTTCTGGTTAGATATTTATTTTTATATTCATTTTTCTTTACTGAGGTTATTTTTCAACTTGGGGTTTATTTTTTAAGTTTAACTGGGTCACTCTTTTTTTTTTTTAAATAAATTAAATTTGAAAAATCATTCTTTTTCCTCAAACAACAAAGCTATTAGAGACCAGACAGTTTAACGCTTTCTTGACTGTCCCACTAATGCCATTGGAACAAAACCTTCAGGCAGATGGTCACCTTCTGTCTGGTCTGAGGTCGCAGTTTCTCCCTCTCTCAAACTGTAATGCAACAATGGAATAAAAAAGATGCAAGGATCAAAATGTCTTGGGTGTTGATTTTAACAAACTAGAGAGGCAAACCTTCTGTATTTGTAACAGTAGAGCCCCATGAGCTGGTGAGCTTTCATCCGAAGCTCTCACATCGTTGAGAAAATCAGAGTTTATGGAGAGTAACTCAATACCCTCCAGTCTCTGAACAGAGAGAAAGAGATTGTAATTAGTAAAAGCAAGATGAGTCGGCATAAAAAAACATGTAAATGTAAATATAAAAATATCAGCTGAACATGTAGTATATTACATTATAGTGGTATGATACTCTGTTAAACTCCATAAAATTAATGTAATTAATTTTAAATTAAAGTTATGCTGAATTAATTTAAAATCACAACATGATTGTGATTTCTGATGCTTCCATGTGAAATCCTGCCAGAAGTCCATCCAGTTCCTGTCTGTATCATGCATCCTGCTATTAGGTGCTGGATTGTCTCAGGAGGACCGTCCCTATTGATTTAGAGCTGAGTGCTTGTTCTTGTCCTGCCATGATTAGAGCCTCATGCTTTCCACCGGTCCTGCTATTTTAAACCAATTTCCCAAAGTCAACCATAGAAGCTATAGTATCTGGCAGTGGTTCATCCCATTGAGAGGTCTGTTTTCTGATGGCACTTCCTCGCATTATTCTCAAAATCTACAGTCTAGTGTCCCTCAGAACTTCAACACTGGAGGTCATGTGTCAGGATGGTGGTCTTGATACCTTGAAAAATATAACACAAATATGCATTTCATTTTTAGTAATCGAATTTGTCTTGAATGAAAATACATTTTGATGTATGTGAAAAATGTTTTTGAATTCGGAACATAAACATAAAAATAATAGCAGTGAAAAAACAGCCCTTATATATACACAGTTGCGCAGGATACACAATAAATAGGTAAATGTGCTTCATATTCTGAATTTGAATCTAAAATTGAATAAAATGTGAAATTGTTAAATCAAAAGATTAAAATTGTATTTTATTGTTAAATATACTCCAATAAAATTGGTTTTAATATTTCACCACTAAATCATTAGATTAAAAACAATAAAACTAGCCTATTCTGTTTCTTATCACACATCTGCCAATGTTTATAATTAAGATAAGATCAGTTCATAAAACAGAGAATGATCATGGAACTAGCTATTAAAACATTATGCAATACCTTTTAATCTTACAATGTAAAGAAACTGAATCCAATTGGACTATATGGAGTCAAGAGCACTGCTGCTTAGGTAACTGTAGGAAACGTTTATTATGTTTCAAATCAGAAACCTTCAATTTGTCCTTTTAAATTAAAGGGGGAGAAAAATTATGAGGCCTAGTGTAAAGCAAACATCTACATGTGACTAAATGTTTTAAATTAGATTAGACATGAGGTGTTTGCTTTATCAATAAAAAACATCCTTGTATGACTGGTTTGTTCTCTTCCAAATTACCATAATTACTGTAAGTCTATTATGGATATGTTATTTAGTTTATAAAATGTTTGTATGAAGCACATTTTGTCATATTTTGTATGGAGACACTACAATGTTGAATTGCCAGGCTTGAGGACAAATAATTATCTTCATGAGCAATAATGGCCCATGAACATAACCAAGGGTTTAAGCCTCTTTAGTACCAACAGGAAATGGACCACTCCGAGGGTAATATGTCACCTCTTAACTCCTAAATCCTTGATTGATATTTACAAATCTCACAAGTAATGCTTTATTTATTGAATTACCTTAAAAAAAGATGGATGATGTAAATAAAATATAATTAAGATGAATTTAACAGAATCACAATTATATCATTTCATACATAAAACTTAATAATGCAATATAACTAGTGGAACTTGATTCTCATCATCCATAAACTGGTTTTTGCTCTTTTCTAAGTGCACCAGTAAGTCTCGTATAATAGTAAAGGCTATATCGCTCTCTCTCTCTTTCGCTCTCTCTCTTAGTGAAACAGTGTAATCTGATAACCAGCACACATCTAACCACACTATAAAAAACCCACTCACTGACAGCAAAAAAGCCACACTCAAGCCAATACAGAGGAGATTCCAAATAGGTAAGAATGGACCTTATCAACAGACCTTCAACAACAACTTTTTTGTTTGTGTGTATTTTATATCTGGTGTTCTGATCTGTTTCATAAAATTACGGTTTTGTTTGACGCTTGTGTGTTTGAAAGGCAATCAGATGCTTTACTCTGTGTGTGAGTGAGTGTGTTTTAACAACAAATGACAACTTATCTCTTGTTTTTCATGGTTTGCGTTCAGGATGACTAAAAAAACGACTGAAATGACACATACCTCAAGAACTGAGTCAAAATCTCGACAACAGTCATACGACAGCGTGATGGACGGGGACGAGAGCAACCAGATATCTGCTAATGTTTTTGAGGTACTCTGCTTGCATAAATTCACATTTTTATTGAGAGACATATTTACACATAAACACTACCGCTCAAAAGTTTGGGGTTAGCAAGATTTTGAAAGAAGCCTTTTGAAAGAAGTCTTTTCTCACTCAGGCTGAATTTATTTGGTCAAAAATACAGTAAAAACAGTATAATTGTTTGAAATGTATATTGTTAGTTAAAAAACATAAAAATGTAAGTACATTTTCAGTTTTAATATATTTAATGGCAAAGCAGCCATTACTCTATTCTTCAATGTCACATGATCTATAGGAAATCATTCTAATATGCTTATTTGTTTGCTTAAATCTTTTTTTTCTTATGATCAGTGTTGAAAACACATCATTATTACATTTATTATTTATAATTTATTTATAATATTTTTGTGAAAATAGTAATTTTTTCAGGATTCTTTTTAAATGTGTCCTTCCTAAATATTATTCTTAACAGAAATAAATAACTACAAACTTTAGAATTTTATAGAACATAAAATGCAGGGGAAAATATTTTATGACTTCCCAGAGAGAGAAAATCATGTGCCATGCCTTTAGTTTGCCCTGTCTGACAGTACTGTGAGATGACAGCTTGTGCAGGTGGTCTAACGTTCCTCATGACTGAATTTTAAACTCAGTGGAGTAAGCAAGGCAACGTAGATGCTCTGGAGAAGCACACCAGGTACCTGGACATACGTGACAACATCGGTGCCAGCCCAATGCACTACGCCGCATCCATGGGACACTTTCGCATCATCAGACTAATAGTGCAGTACACTGGGACACAAGGTACACAGAAATGCACCTTTAGTCATTGATTGAATTAGCTTAAATTCAGGACAAAATATGAATGTAAAAAACTAAACAAAGAATCTCATTTTTGACACTGCAGAGCTCAATGGCAGGGATGAGGAAGGGAATACACCTCTTCATTGGGCTGTGCAGAAGGACCAGCCAGGAAGCTGCTCTGTGCTTCTGACTCTGGGAGCAGATTCTAACATCCTAAACAACAGCCAACTGTCACCGATACATATGGCTGTCAGCCTGGGTAAAAATTTTGTGTTAGAGGTGGGTCAACCTGCTCACAGCATAACGCAGCATTAAAACAGCCTCATTATATTATTGTCCATATTTGTCTTTTTCATTGCAAGCAATATACTTAGCCTCTCATTGTAGGTAACATCAATGCACTTTTGGCTTTAAACAGCAACTTGTCTCACATAAACAAACTGATGTGAACCTGGAAGGGGACTTGGGAAACACCCCTGTCATTTTAGCTGCTTCTTTGGACAACCACGAGGCTCTGGTCATACTGGTAAGTTGGATTGGATGATTTAAAATATTCTTTGTTTTTGTTTTTGATGATTATATAACCATTGTCTCTGCTTTAGTACAAACATGATGCAAAGTTCTGTCGTCAGAACAAGCTTGGCCATTTTCCGATTCATGCTGCTGCTTTTGCTGGAGCTAAGAAATCCATGGAGGTCATTCTTCTGAAAGGTGAGATGTTGTATCACCAACTGTGTATTCTGATCCTGGAACATAATATTAGTACTTTGAGCCCAAAAACCTTTTCTCATTTTTCACAGGAGAAGAAGTTGGTATATCGATTGACACCCATATCAACTATGTGGATAAATCTTGCAGTAGTCCACTCCACCTGGCCGTTCGTGGAGGAAATCTTGACGTCATTAAACTCTGCATTGCATATGGAGCAAAAATTGAACAGCAGCAGGTAATGAAGGATTTTATCATACCATGGACACCAATAGACAATGTCTAATCTGGTACTCTTTTACATATTTTCCCTTTACAGTGTGATAAATCCACTGCTCTTCATTTTGCGTGCAGTCAAGGTGCCACTGAGGTTGTTAAAGTCATGCTTTCGGCTTATCATAAAGTGTGTGACCTTATCAACATCACTGATGGAGCCAACCAGACACCACTACATAAGTACTTCAACTATACAAAACCTCACTAAACAAGACTAAACAAACCAACATATCTGAGATATCTCTCCTTATTTACTTTCCATTTGCAGAGCAGCCATTTTTGATCATTTTGAACTTTCCGAGTACCTCATCTCACAGGTATGTCAACTGCAGATGTTTCTAAGTGAATAAACCATGCTTGTAAAATTAAACATGAAATTCTGGCAATTACAGTAAAGCTGGATATTTTTGTTCCAGGGCGCTGACATTGACTTTGTTGACTGCAAAGGCCATTCTCCACTTCTTCTGGCAACAAGCTGCGGAGCATGGAGAACTGTCAATCTGCTCCTCTCCCATGGTAACCTTAATAAATGAATATCATAATAATAATATTTTATTATTATTTATAATAAGAGTATTTTTTGTTTTGTTTGTTATCATTATTGTATATCTTATAACAGTGGTTCTGTCTTTTTTTAATCCTTGTGTTATGTTCTTGTTTCTTTTTAAATGGAGACAATATTTAAGTTTTTCAGAAAATGCTAGGTAATGTTATTGAATTGGACAAAAGCTTTGCTCAAACAGGCTATAACAACAAAAACTACATTTATATATATATATATATATATATAATATGTTTTGGGATTTTTTATCTTTTCCCCACTTTGTTACACTTGTGATCCTAGTCATAAAAGGCTGGCCTTTTAAAAATTGCTCGTAAATCTGTAATTTTCAATAATAATCGTAATGAGGTTCATAAGCTCAAATCAATGAGGCCTATGACCCATCAGCTCCAAAAAGTAATGCAAAACCTGTGCTAATCGAAAGAAAACAAGAAGACTGAATCCATGATTTGGTGATAATATAGCAAAATGTAAGATTTATGTCAGTTTTCAAAAGGCCTATGATTTTTGAACTGGAAAACTAAATTATGATGATAATAGGTTAAAACATTTTAAGTCATCATGAGGCCCTCTGGGACTTTAGCTATTTTATTGTAATAGCCTACTCTAAATAATGATCAGAAATAACACTAAGAAACACCAATAAATGTGTTTTGTAGGAGCTGAGCTAAAGAAAAAAGACAAATCTGGGTGCAACTTCTTACATCTGGCCATCTTGCAACCCAGGGGTTTGAAAAACCTGCCCACAGAGGTACTGCAGGTAAAACCTACAGGGCTTGAAGAGACTCATCTTTCACTGAATTACTCATTTTCACAGCTTTATCAGAGATCCTAAACTTAAGCCACTGCTGCCCTCTACTGGTAGTTCCACTAAAAGACACTACGTGATGTTCACTGAAAGTCTCCTTTGGTTTATCCGCAGCACGAGAGTGTGAGAGAGCTTCTCAATGATGAGGATATTGAGGGATGTACTCCTCTCCATTACGCCTGTAGACTGGGAATACCAGAGTCAGTGAAGAACATGCTGGGATTAGAGGTCTCACTGGACCAGAAGTCCAAACAGAAGAAATCTGCACTTCATTTTGCTGCAGAGTAAGTCTGTTACTGTGAATATTCATGAGAAAAGAGCACTTGCATTTGCCAGTCTTCTCAACAAACTGAAGGAAAGCTCCAATTAAATATAGTTTTGAGCTTTATTTTCTGTTTCTGTTGAGATATGGGAGGATCAACACATGCCACAGAATTCTGGAGATGGTGACAGACACCAGACTGCTCAATGAGGGGGATGAGAAAGGACTGACCCCGCTGCATCTGGCCTCTCGTGGAGGTCACGTTAAAGTAGTTGAGCTTCTCCTACGCAAGGGGGCGCTGTTTCACAGGTACAAGCGCTCCACCGCTTGTCCGGGGTAAAATATAATTCAGCCAATGTAAAAAGTAGTAGTATCTAGCTCAAGGCTATATTTTTAGGTATCACTTTATATCTTTCGATAGTCCACTTTCCACTTTCCACTAACAGTAAGCAACTTTGTAACTACATGTCAACTAGCATTAGTTTGAGTATTAGTAGACTGCCTGCATAATATCTTCTAACACTGTATTTTGATGGGTCCACGATATACAACATACTATGAGAAACTTTACAAGTATATGTCAACTAGACCTACCCTTAAAGTCTACTCTGAGAGTTAGAAATAGACATGTAGTTGCAAATTAATGACAATTAGTTGACATGTAGTTACAAGGTTACTTATAGTTAGTTGAATGTCTAAAGTGGACTATCGAAATTAAGTGTAAGTTATTTTTATGCATAATATATTTATTTTTATATGTTTAGTGACTATAGAGGATGGTCATGCCTTCATCATGCTGCATCTGAGGGATACACACAGACCATGGACACATTGCTGACATCTAACATCAAACTTCTAAACAAAACCGATGGAGATGGGGTATTTTGTCTAATTTGCTAAAACACTCTTCACAGACCTTGGTCACAGCTGCTGGTTTGGTTAAATATTGATCTCTTTCAGAACACAGCTTTGCATCTGGCTGCTAGGGCAGGTCATGTGGCTGTAGTAAGACTGCTGTTATACAGAGGGGCCAAGATCCTCCTCAACAAGAATGATGCCTCTTTCTTGCACGAGGCTGTACATAATGGGAGGAAGGAGGTCACCAACACTGTGATTGAGAGCGACAGGTCAGCCAATCTTTAGAAATGTTTGTTTCTCAGTTTCTTCATTTATATCTCTTCCTTGTTGAATACAGGTGTGAAGAGGCAATGACTACATACAAACCAAACTCATCAAAACGCTGCATTGTCATGGATATGATTGAGTTTCTTCCAGAGTCCTTTAAAGTGAGTTTTTACTGTTGCTTAAGCCTGACACTTAAATTAAAGGTTTAACACTCTAACCAGCAAGGCATTGCATGTTTCCCCAGCATCTTCTAGACACTTGCATAAAGGAATCAGAGGAAGATGTGAACAGCACCAATTACTATGTATGTTTTCTTGTCTACTAGAAACAACCTCTTCAAGTAAAAACTAAAATGCAAGTGTAAAATGCTTAAAGTAACAACCTCTTCAGCTAACACTTTGCATGTTCTCCAGATTGAGTACAATTTCAGGTGGCTTCAGCATCCACTGCAAAACCTGAAAAAGACAGGCTTAGAAAAAGACAACACCTACAAACCTCTCAGCGCACTAAATGTTGGTACTTCACTAAAAATATATTCTAATTGTGTTAATTGCAAATGGCCACGTTCAGAAAATGTGTCTCCGCTACAGGCTATGGTAAATTTTAACCGCGTCAGTTTGCTGACACATCCAGTATGCAAGAAATATTTGGAGATGAAATGGTGAGATATACAGCTGAAATCTGAATCTGCAATTCTTGATGTCTCAGCATCCTGAGCTAAAGAACGTTCTGTTCTACAGGAATGCCTATGGGATCAAAGCACATCTGCTCAATATGACTGTGTATGCACTGGGAGTGTTTCCTCTGACCTATCTCATTGTGAACCTGAAGCCCACACTAGTCACTGCAAGAAATGTCACATCAGTCAACATGGTGTGCACATCCCTGTACAAGGTATAACATACTAAAGCAATTCATTGAAAATTTGTGATATAGTAGGCTATGTTGTGATGTTGTATACACCAAGAAAAAAAAAAATGACCCAACTTCTCTTTCTGTACAGCAATCCTATATAATCACAACATGCATGCTTTTGGTTCTTGCAATGAATATGTATGCAGTTGGGAAAGAGATCTTGCAAATGGTTCAACAGGTTTGTATATGCTGTATTTTATATTTCCAAACTTATATTTGTTTGTAATTATGATTCCGTGCACAGATATTTTGGATTAACAACGCGTTATAATCTTGAAGATTATCAACAATACTGTACAACAACAAAACAAATACAGAATAATGACAATTGTAAACATTTAAACATGAATTTTATCTAACATTTAACGTTAACTTACCTGTGCGTAAAAGAACATCATGGTAAAATTTTACCTCAAGTTTAGTCGACGCGTTTACCTTTAATTTCTGTCGCAATAAAGTGTTTTTTAAAGCTCGAACAGGAGATAATTATTTGTTTAATAAATGTGGAAAGACCTAAATTACATTTAGCTACTTTTCCTTCTATGTTTGGACGTATGTAAATGACGCAGCTTTATCTGAATATGAACTCTAATTGGCCAGTTGAGTAAGGCGGATGATACACAGGGCAACTTTTTTTGGACAATGTTGCTTGGGCACTTTTCCATTGGAAATGTGTAACAAATTTCTATCTGGATCATTTAAATCGGTTTTGGGCCCTGTGTTTCACCTGGTTGTATATGGAGGGCAACATTGCTCAAAAAGTTGCCCAGTGTATCATCATCAGCCTAACAAGAAGAGCGACTTGACACGGCTAAATGTAAAAATAAATTGGCCTAAAAAGAGTGCAAAAAGTGTAATAATTTAATAAATATAATATTGATGACGCTCATTTTGACTCATCTGACAGACCAAAATATGGTCACGTTTACACACTGCTTAGGAAACTTAAAAATCCGTCCGTCATTAAAAAAAGAGAAAAAGTTCATATTTCTGCGTTTTCACATCCGTGATATGCAGTTTTGATAGGAAAGAACTGCTTTAAAGGTTTGCACCCTAAAAGTTAAAGCTCATGTAAACTGTGTCTTGCTTTTGGAAGCGGCTGAAATATTTGCGGGATCTGTCGAACTACATGGACTGGGCCGCTGCGATCTGTTCTCTGGTGTTCGTGGTGCCGCTGCTGCTGAACGCGAAGAGCTCCTGGCACTGGCAGGCTGGAGCACTGGCCGCTCTGGCCTCCTGGTTGAACCTCCTCCTCTACCTCCAGCGGTACTGGGTTGCTAGAATAACAGTCAATACATCCACAGGGCAGAATTATTTAACACAAGCATTTCATTTTCACTGACTTATGTGTAGTTCCTCATGTCTTTAGGTTTGAACGGATTGGTATATATGTGGTAATGTTTCGGGAGATCTCACGGACGCTGTTGAGCATAATCGTGCTGTTCTTCTACTTGATACTGGGATTTGCTTTGGCCTTCTATGCCTTGATGATCGAACAGGTGTGTATAGAAGTGCTACACTTTAACACTAGCCTGAATGTTTAGTTTTATAGGCCAAGTTTAATGCATGAATTTATTTTACAGCAACATTTTGGAAGGATGTTCCTGTCACTGCTGCAGACCTTTGTCATGATGGTTGGAGAAATCAACTACCAGGAAAATTTCTTGAAACCCTTCCTGCAAGGAGACCTTCCTTTCCCCCTTTTGACACTGGCTATCTTTATTTGGTTTGTCTTACTGGTGCCTATTCTTCTAATGAACCTTCTGGTAAGTCCAAATGAAAACAGGGTCTAAATTAAATATAAAAAGAGCAGTCCACTGTAACTGCGTTTTACAAAAGCATCATAAGCTTAAGTACATTGTAGACCCACTGAATCCAACAGAGTTATAATCAACTGACGTTTATGATGCTTTTGGGAAACGCAGCCCTGGATTACATATAAAACTCCTGTATTTTGAATATAGATTGGTTTGGCTGTTGGTGACATAGCAGAGGTTCAGACAAATGCATGTTTAAAAAGGATTGCAATGCAGGTAATTCAACACCAACACTCAAATAATGTGTCCTAATAAGAAGTATCCCTAAAAACAATGGTTTGTTGTTGTCAATGTTCTTCGCAGATTGAGCTTCACACTAATCTGGAGGAGCGGCTTCCCTATTGGTTTATGAAGCGGGTGGACCAGGTCACAATCAAGGAATTCCCAAACAGATGCTTCAGTGGAAAGGTCAGGAAGTCCAACACAATAAAAAGATAAGATAATGTTCATGTTTCAACGGGCAAAGCAACTTTGATATTTGTAAAGTAGAAGATAAAACAATAAATGCTTTCAAATAACAGCAGCAAGCTCAAACATATTTTACAAACATATCATTCAGAAATGAGGATCTAACTAAAATGAGATTTTGTGAAGAGCTCTACGAAGCTTTTTTTTCCTCTAAAAATGCTGAATATTTTTAATGTTAAAAAAACAAATAGTTGTTAAAGCAGATTTAATGTGCTTGTGAACAGAAAAGATGGTTTTTCGCTGTGAATGAGGTGACGAGGTCCAGGACCCGTCTCAGTCCTGCCATCCACCAGTTAACGCCACTGGAAAGGGAGTTAACCAAACAGAAATACAGGTAACACCAGTCTTGACAAAAACAAAACCCTTCATATTACCCTTCAGCCAAATTTAATCTTGGAATTACATCCAACAGACCTTAGGCAGTATAGCACAATATTTATATTTCTGAATAAAATTAAGGCTGTGAGGAATAGAAGCAGATAAAAAAATTTTATGAAAAAAAGCAGACACTTCACAAAACGGTACTGAAAGTTGTAGGTTGAGAAAATAACTTGACCTAGGACCTTTATACTGTGTGTGCCATTGTCAAGACTGTTAGTCTCTCTCTCACAGCCTATTTTTCATCCATGTTAAATTCAAATTTGGCATCTAACCTGACTAAGGACCATAGCCTGACCATGTGCTGTGAACTTTTTTCAGGCTAAGGGAGATATCAGAGACCATGGAAAAGCAACACAACCTGCTAAAGCTTGTAGTGCAGAAGATGGAGATCAGCTCAGAGGCTGAAGAACATGACGGACCCCCAATCTTTCAAGAGCTGAAAGAGAAGCTCCTCACCAGGAGCAAATGGGGTCCACTGCTCAGGGCAGTGACCGCCAGAAAGAGGGGAGTCTGCAAATTCATGAAAACGGCATGAACAAGCCATTGTTTTAACAGAGTTGTTGTATTTACTCTAATTGTGATAATGTGGCTAATATTTCTTAGTATGACTACGCTTCAATACAACAACCAAGGCAGAAACCAAATACCAAGAATCTAGCATTGTGTTTACATCGAACGCGTTAAATGTTACAAAGTTTTGACTATAAATTCAACTAAAGGCAAGTCTGGTTTTATCACTGAAAAACCAAAAAGTCAAAAAATCAAAGTGTTTGGTTTTATTCATTCAATAAACTGTGTGGATCATGCAAATGAGAAATGCTTGCACAATTTTTAATTAAAACTATTCATTTTCATTTTTTTTCCAATTTATGTATCAGTCACAGTTCTTCAGAGCAGATGATTTACTATTTGTTACAGATTAATAGCGGCATAAAAAAAAAGTAAAATAATAAATGTTACTTTTGCATCAAAAAAACTGTAAAAAAAATTCAGCCTCAACACAGAATATCCACAACTACAGTATGTCAGACTATCAGTACTAGGAGTTGTAATGCAGAGACAAATTTAGGACTCTTTGGCCTTTTTGGTCTCTCCCTTCACCGTCATTCTCTTCCTCTTGACTCCAGTTTGCTCTGTTGAGATACATAACTTTTAAGTATCACAAAGATCATGCTCGAGCTGCTGGAATCTCACACGAAATATGAAATGGGCTTCTGACCTTTGCCTGTAGTTTTATTTTGCTCCTCTCTCTGAGCTGACTGCCTTGCAGAATGTGAGGAGAAGGAAGAGGAGGAGGAAGAGGAGTCAGGGAGCTCCTTCCTTTGTCTGTGACCCTCCAGCATGCCTATCTCCTGGGCTTTTCCTAAAGAGAGGGGTGTGGTTTAGTTAAGAAGGGGGCAGAGCACTATTTTAATGAGTGTATTAATATCTGCCGTTAATTTAAAAATGTGTTTTTCTTTCTAACCAGTTATACTTTTGTATTACCAGCCAGTTTCCCCAAACTGTTTTGATGATGATAATTCTGCGAGATGCATACTACACCTCTGACATCCAGAGATAGAGATGCATTTAGAGAGCATAAAACAAAAATCACAAAGCTTGTTAGTTTTGTTAGCCATGCATTCTGGTAGCACTGCAGCCCGCTTCATTTGGCAGAGTTGGAAGGCACTGATCAAAGACATTAAAAGGCAGCAGCTAACAAACGTTATGCTGCGTACCAGAGAATTAAAGACTGCTAACAATTTATAATGTAACAACACGTTTTGAGACATTGTTTCAATATTAATTTTTATTTTCGAAAACCCACCATAGTTGTCAAATCCTTCTTTTTACAACACTTTTTTTAATTACACTTCCATAAACACTTTTAGTATTGTTCAATAATAAACACTGGTAATGTTGCATTGTGTAACAGCTTATTAACCTATATTAAAATGTTTAGAATTGCTATACATGCATTCCCTATTAGAATGTACATTATTTTAATCTTTATGTATATTTAGCATATTAACTGTCTCTATTAAGCTTGTGGTTTTTAATATACATCAAACATTAATGATAAATATAAATTTATAACTGAGTTAAGTTAAAAAGATTACTCACTCTAAACCCCAAATGATCCAGAAAATAACTATGCATATTTTGTTATAAAAGAGTAGAGCATTGTTAGTTTAAGCAATCAAGCTGCAACACGCTCCTGCAATGATTGGATTTGGAAGAAAATCAAAGATCACTCTCAGTTAAAGCAAAACTACATAGACCGCAGAGCTGCCACATCCCCAAAAAGGATGAAACTCATTTATTTAGGTTCAAATTATTTTACAAAGTACACAAAGTTACTTGAATGGTCATAGATCAGTTATATTATGAACTCTGAGTCTCATCAGGTTATTTAGTAATAACATTACAACTATAAACAACATTTGTTGTCTTACATGCAACAATGAGGGGGAAAAAGAAAACCAAAAAAACATTTTCAATAATTAAAAATAATAAAAATTGCATATCAGTACAATGAATCTAGCACTCTACCAGCATTTACAAATATATGTCTAACAAACGAATTAGACAAGTTGTCATAAGGTTTGAACAGTAAGTTACGTACTCCATTTCCACACTCCACACAGTTGGTAAAAGTCATGCACAATGCACAATCCTCTTTCTCCTTTCAGCCCAAAGCACTATTCAAAATGCAATGTGCACTCATGAGGACACTGCAACAC
>JAUMHE010000043.1:10908286-10919286 GCA_032359235.1 Enteromius mattozi | reverse complement strand
ATGCACAATCCTCTTTCTCCTTTCAGCCCAAAGCACTATTCAAAATGCAATGTGCACTCATGAGGACACTGCAACACAAAGTGCTCGCGGAAAGATTAAAAAAAAAAAAAAAAAAAAAGCCTAATCTCACATTATGGTCCCAAATACAAGTAAAATTACACGTACCCTGCGCAAAATGCTGACAGTCCCCATTTATAAATATATCAACAAAAAATTGTTCAGAAACAACAGTCTAAAAATGAAAAAGGGAAAAAAAAAAAAACAAACAAGCAAAAAACACAATGTACAGACATCTGAACGACAGTACTAACATTGTTTAAGCTCAAGTTTGTGCTGAAAGGGCTCCATTATCTTACTTGTGTTCCAATCGCAGCAGTTGTTCCTTACCATTTATGGTTAGAGATTTTAACTGTCCATCTTCTTCCACTTCTACACGCTCCTGTCCATTCTCAACGATTCTATCAAAACAAATAAATAGCACTAAACATTGATGAATAATGGGAGGAAATCATTTAAAATGCTGGTTCAGGCTGTGTTGCTTATGTAGTTAGCTTGATGTTGCTTTTATATCTCAAATCTGACCATCTTAATTTTCTAACATGAAAGTAAGCTATTTCTTGTGAATGTCTGTGTGTAGATAATAAGTAAAGTGCAGTAAAGGGTGAAAAAGAATGTGTTTGTGATTAGAACAATATTTTAAATTATTTTCTTAAAAAAAAGAAAGCAGTTTGCAGTATCAAGTCACATAACGAGCTGTCCTGTACAGCTAAAATAATTAAAAGCAGAGGATAACAAATATATACATATGGCCACATCCACTTTTAGGTTACAAATAAAAAAGTTAAATTAAAACTTTGGAAAGATGCCTACCTTTTTGTAGTGATTTTCCGGCCATTGATGAATTTAGTGGAGGTTGACACAGAGCGGAAGCTGCCCATGCCTCCGCCACCTCCACCTCCCCCCCCTCCTCCTCCTCCTCCTCCTCCTCCCCCCCCTCCACCTCCACCAAATGAAGTTGAAGAGAAAGAAGTAAATCCACCTCCTCCCATATGGCCAAAGGGAGAGAAACCTAACAGAATATAAAGAAAAGAAATACTTTGGCACCAAAATACATTTCCACAAGTTTTCTAATCCATGAGTTGTCCTGATTCACAATGATGACTGAAACACAAACATATTTGTAATATCTCACCTGCATCAAAAGATGAAAACCCTGCCCCAAAAGGTGGGAATCCCCCAAAACCCCCAAAGAAGGATCCTCCTGTCCGGCTCCTGCTCATGCCCCGCTGGTGGTGGTGGTGGTGGTGGTGCCGCCGACCACCACCAAAGAAGTCATCATCAAATGGATCTCCACCTAAGAATGTAGCATTTATAGACCTTTTCAGTACTGTACTTGTTGGTAACTTGTATTGTTGTAAAACAATAAGTTTAATTCAAAAGTGATGCTACAGAAATATAAAGCTACCGCAAAAAAACAGAAGTTAAAACCCAAACTTCTAAAAATGTCTGTGTGTTTGTTTCTCTGGCACATATGGTAGAAAGAATTGCCTAAATTCGAATTTGACAATGAAGGCAAAACAAAAAATGCAAACTCACCAAAGAAGTCTGCAAATGGATCTTGTCCACCAAAGAATTCCCTGAAGACATCCTCTGGATTGCGGAATGTAAATCCTCCAAAGTGGTCATTATTAAAGTGTCCTCTTCCGCCTCCTGTCCAAATGATGAAAAACGAGACACGTTCAAACAACATATTTCCATATTATTTAAATTTATTCCAAATTTGGGATTAATAAAATGACCAAACACCATAGTATTAAAATTCACTGAAGGATGTAATTTACCTCCACCTGGAGTTAAGCCTTCTTTTCCATACCGATCGTATGTGTTCCTTTTGTTTGCTGTGGGAAAGCAAACCAAGAGTCAAGCAACTATATTTTGTAATGAACTCATAGTAAAGCTGAAAATACTAACACAGTAACTGCCCAGAATCTAGTAATTATATTACTCATGCAGCAGCCCTGAATCACACCTTGAAGGCACCAGACACAGTGGGTGCAGTACCACCAGTCATTATATATATAAAAAAAAAAAAAAGCCAATCATAAAGAGTTGCGGCTACAACCGCTGAACACTACATTTCCTAGTGCCTCAAAAGTGCAGTCTGAACAAGGCTGATAAGGCTTTGTTTAGCATGTAGTGAGAGAGTGTGTAATCAGCTGTGCCACATTTGGCTAAACAAAAAAAAAAAAAGCTTGCTTCCAATATATTGAGAATCTACAGCTCCACTGATGTAGCGCATTTATAAACCCTTTACTGTTAGTACTAGCACTTCTTTTTAAAAAAGGTAAGGATTTTTTTAAAGGCCCAATCAGGCCAATACAACAAATTTTTACTGGCCATGAGGAACAATTAAAAATGCTGATATTTTTAGGAAAATATTTTTTTTTTATATTTTATTTATATTATCTATTTATTTAATTAACTTTATAATTTAATATCTCAATTTCCTTATGTTAGGACTTACCATCTGACAAGACTTCATAAGCTTCAGAAAGCTGTTTAAACTTCTTTTCCGCCTCTTCCTTGTTATCTGGATTCTTATCTGGATGCCACCTGAGAGCTAGTTTCCTGTAACTACAAGGGAAATACAGCATGACTAGGTGATAAATGAGCCAAAACAGGCAGAATACCATAATAACACAACTAAACAAATCATTAGTGCTGGTATTTTAGATATTAAGAGGACTATGTGAAACCAAAGACTAACTTACGCTTTTTTGATGTCATCTGGAGATGCATTTCTCTGCACTCCTAGAATCACATAAAAGTCGTCATCCATGGCCACCGACTTCAATTGCTGCCAATAAAAACGGGGATAAACAAATTAGCACATATCTGCAGGTATTATAACTATATCTACTGTTTGATTTAAGGCCAGGATTAAAAATGTTTTTGTCGTACACAATCTTGCTGTGAAATGTTTATTCATTTTATGAGATATATGCAAGAATAATTGCCATATTGTTATTAATATTTCAAATTAATATCTATTGGTCTGACACATCATAATATACGGGCCATAAAAGACTCAACAAATGTTCATGTAAAACATTTACTCATTTGTAATATAAGACATATGCATAAAGTTCAGACCAGCTTAAAGAACAGCCTGCGATTGACTGTGCAGCTAAAAACAGGCGTTTTCTAAATATCGTCTCTAGGTTATCTTCAGAGAGCAAGTTGCTAAGGCTACTTGCATACCCTGAAAGTTATCTCCATTTTTGGAACCGAGAGTTAAGGTTATCTGCTTACTTACTCTTAAACATACCAGGGTATGTCACATAACCTGCTTTCTGGAACAGCCCCATGGTGACATCAGGAAAATAACTCAAATTTAACACCCTCCCTGTTACAGTAAACATTATAGGCTATTTGCATTTCTCATCTCAAACACTGAACATTGTTCAATACTTGTGTTTGTACACATTTCACAAAATAAACCAGTGTCTGCATGAGCCTATGCATATAATAAAGCAGTACTCAATCTGTTTTGATGCGATTATGTGACAAATTGGAATCAGCCTGTGGACCAGTCACATTTCCTCACTGATACTAACAGGCTGTTTTCATTTCAGAACCAATAGAGTAGCATGTGATGCCTTTATTTTGTCCCTCAGTGACCCAGAATCAAGCTTTGCTCTCATTCTTGTGTGGCAAACACCTTGGGGCACTATCGTCTTATCATGACGAGTTTGTTTTCACACAACACATAATATTTTGAGTGTTCGAAGATAAGGACACATATTCAGAAATAAGAGACAGAGAGGTGCTATAGATGTCACGTTGTCATTATGCCATTGAAACATACATTTCTGAATATTATATAAGCAATGATTTTTGGTGCATTGCAAATAGATGTCCACCTAAATACACTGAATAAAATCAGCAGAGGCAAAGTTCACCTGCAAAAATGAAAGAACATTCTATGATGACGTACTCGTCCTTATGTTGTACTAAACCTGTATGGCTTACATTCTTCAGTGAAACAAAGAGAAAAAAATTCTAAGTCTCTGTAACCATTCACTTTCATTTAATGCACAAAAGATGCAAGTGAATAATGGCTGAAGATGTCATTTTGGTAAATCTCTTTTTGTGTTTCGCAGAAGAAAGAAAATGATTGCAGGTTTATAACAACATAAGGGAGAGAAAATTGATGGACTGTTCATATTTGGGTGAACTATCTCTATGAAGCTTCTCTATGTCAACAAGCTAGCCAACCACCAACAATGCTAACAATAAATCCTATTAATACCTTCTTCCTGACTAATTAATAGTTTCTCCCTTTTTTTTACCCACACTTTCAGCAGACCAAAACATCGGAACAGCGATGCAACTTGCTGCTTTTCATATTTCGACCTGGCAACCTTGGCATCCTTTAGATGAGCTAGCCAGCTAGCATCAATGCTATGAGTTGGCGAGCAGGTTTAATTATTATATATCTCATCCAACAAAGCTCTAGCGTAAGCCTGGGAACATATTTAATGCTTAACCTACCTTGTGTTTTAACTGCCAGAGGCAGCTGCTCTGTTTTTGGTTCTCTAACCTCTGCCTGTGGGTAGCTGTATCGAGCTGATGTGACAAGCAACGAAGCGTCCGGAAATAACACGAATCTTCTGGGGGGGTTTTAGCGAGATTTGACGTCACGTCCTTTCTGAGGTATTCAAAGCATTCGCGCCGTTGGCTCTAGTCTCTCTGATGAAATAAATAATTTTAGTGGACTTGACAGCTGCTTTACGATGTCGTAAACATTCGGCTTTGTGCGTTTTCGTCTGCTGGATGAGAAATGTTGGCTATTATAATTGCTGTATTTAATATCAAGTAACGTTAGCCACATTAGAGCGTTTCTTTTTCTGGTTGTAATATAAAACAAACCGCCCTTTTAAAGAGAGGTGACATTAATACTTTTTTCGAAAATGTGTATAATGATTTTATCTTTTATTTGTGTTGTTTCCGAATACTTTTCATATAGTTTCACAAACTATAAAAAAAATACATAACAATAAATTTGAATTAATGTATGAAACCACATAAAAAGAGTGATTTAAACAAACACTTTAAACAAAAAAAGCCAAAGACCACGATAACATGAAGTAAGAATTAAACTCTTTATACAAAAAGCAACCCTAGTTTGTTTTCTGAAAGTTCACTGATCCTGATGTTACCGCATGCATAAATACATGGTGGAGAGTTTATATGCCATGCGTATTTACTACAAACTACAAATTCAATTACGTTAGTATTGCTATTATTTATTTTCTATCTTGCGATTTCCTGGGTCCCTCTGCTGGCTTGTTGTTGCATTGCGCCTTGCAGGTGCACAGAGTTCATTTACTGACAGTCTACTTGAGAAATTATAGGCTAGAACTTAGTGTAACTAATAACTACAATAATTATGATAGCAAGAAATAAACATAATTAAATTTTTTAATAAAATATTTGAAAGTACAAATACATAAATAGACAGACTTGCATTTATTAACATAACATTAAAAGAGTTAAGATGATTAGTCCCAGATTAAAAAAAAAAAAAAAGACATTTGTAGTGTGTGGCATGAAGGGCACCTCTGACAACAGGTGCTGGTCTTAAGCCTTGTCACTGACATTCATCTGCTTCTCATTATGCTAAGCCTGTTCAACAGCAAGTGCCCTGTCCATCAGTTAGAGTCCATATGCAGATGGCTGTCCCGTTTCAAATAAAAATGATGAATTGGAAGTTCCTCTTGGCATTTATCCAGGTGTGAGGCGCCAGAGAGCTACTATTAGGATACCATCAGATGTTAATCATCTCAGCTGTTTCAATAGAATTTAATGCCATGATAGCTTAAAGGAAAACATCCTGGCTAGGTGACAATGCCATCATTTTGGCAAAGGGAATTTATATTTTAAACTGATAAATGGGCATGATTAGACATGGGTGCAGCAGAGGTAACCAGGGGCATCGTAGTTGGGTGAAAAGTGGGACTAAATTACCAGGGCCCCAAGTGGGGGGAGGGCCCCTGAGGAGTGAAATTTTATTTTCCTTTAAATATAATTTTAGAATCACAATAAATGTTGCTAACTAATGTAAATGCTAATATTTTTGGTAAATGCATCAGTTGATTGATGTATTAAATGGTGCCGTAGGTACCTCGAGCTTACGGGGGCCCATGGCCACTGCTTGTGCATAGGGCCCAGAATTTGGTGCTACGCCCCTGGAGGTAACTATTAACTCCAATCTCTTTTATGTCTGTCTGTGCCTTGTTTGTTTCTCATAGCTGTTTCTGCAATGAGGGGTGAAATAGAGGAAGTGCTGCTTCATGTTAGCTACACATCCAGGTACTGCTGTCCAGCTGTACAGGATGCAGAAGTTTTTTAACTTTAGCCTATCGAGACGAGGAACTCTTGACCTGTTAAATCACAGCCATGCATTCTACAATCTCTCTCTCGCTCTGTGCCATTTGTCCCCTCAGGATGGTGATGTCTAATTTTATCCATGGTTATTGAATAACAGTTCATGAGAAGGCAGAATCAGAGTCAGGTTGAATAATCGATCGTGCCTCTCTTGCTGCTATAAATAGAAGTGGGCTAAGTGCTTCATCAGAGGGATGGAGAGGCCTGTAAAAAAGACTCATCACTGTGAACAAGGCTCAGTGCCTTCAAATCAAGAGATAAGGTTGCTAAGTCAACTTTGTTGCTTGATGAGTGATATATTGACATTTTATAGATTATTTGGAGGAATATCAACACTTATAGAGTCACTAACTCTAAAGAAGTGAAGTCTATTAAATCTAAGTGTTTATTGCATGGCAGAGGTGAGAGGTGTGTTTCATTGGCTTTACAGTCATTTGCACCTTAACACCTACACTTCCTCACTTTACCACTTGAGGGCTTCACAAGACCTCAGACCTCAGGCATCAGTCTGTCAGACAATCATGTTTATAAATCACTGCACACCCAAGCTTGGCTGGTCTCCTTTTCCAGCACATTCTGGTAGACAGCATGACAAAAAAGGGTTATGCATCTGCAGCTTCATCACTTACTGATACAAGTTTTATTAAAGCTGATGAAAGTTGTGGAAAAACATAAGTACTTTTTAAAGTTCAGTTTATTGGTAAAAAGTAATCAATTCCCAAAACAGGAGATCATTTGGAGAGCTTCAAATGTAATTTTCTGAATATTTAGATTTTTTTTGCACCCTTAGACTGCTAATTTACTCAGCTTTCAGATGATGTATGACCCTCATGACTGGTATGTGGCCCAGGGTCACATATTGTTAGTAGAAAACATGCCCTTAATGCCCCTGAAAATCAATTACGAGTGGCAACCTGAACAAATTAAATGGGTGGCATCTATATCTTCGATTGTCAGTTTGGGATTGGTAAGTTTATATATATATACACATACACATATACAGTGTCACATGATCCTTTGAAAATTAGCCCAACATGCTGATTTGGTGCTCAAGAAACATTTATTATTATTATCAATATTATGCAATCTTGATGAATGAAAGTAATATGTCTCCTCATCTTCTTCTTCAAAAACTTACTGACTCCACACTTTTGAATGGTGATGTAAATGCTAATTAAAAATGTTTTCTTATAATTTTAAGTGTTGACAATACAAATTTTAGGTTGTATTAAACAATGTGAACTTGCTTTATGAATGATTCTCTTTGTCCTTATTCATGATTTTGTGCTCATTCACCCGCAGCAGGAAGAAATTATAAGAGATGTCCTGCTGTTAATAGACAGGCTCGGATACATGCATTAAATTAATTGTACAGTCTTATATGGGACTCACATCTTTGAGAGTCCTGATTAAACTCTGCTCTGCTCTTGGAAGGACTAATGAGGTTGAATTACTGCTCACTTTTTATCACACCGAGGAAATGGAAGGAATAGGACTCCGTTTTGTTCATTTTGACATGTTCATGAAAACACATCTTTACTTTTCAGGTTTAAACAAATGAACAGCTGATGACTAATTCCTGTTTTGTGCCCCAACACAGCATTTCACCAAGCAGGGCAAGGATAATACAGTTTATGTGCACACACCATATCTTTATGTGTATTTTATCAGTCAATTACATGGCGACCATACATCAAAATACGCATAACCTTTGTGCGCAGAATGAGAATTCATGAAAAGGCTGCAGCTGTGACTGAATGAACTGGATTAATCAACTATACACAAGATCTTGTGGTGTTCCACAGGAATCCCCTTTTATCTTCACTTGACAAGTCACTACAAGCATGTTCCTTCCAGAAAGCTTACAAGACACAACTCCCAGTTTTCCATTAGTCGTTTGGAGTCAAAAATCAAAAAAGTGATCTATGGAGTGAATTGATAGAAAACATCTATTTTGGTTTCATCTGTGTGTTCACCTGTTGCCTGTTAGACAGTTCAAATGTAATCAGAGAGTACAAACTGTTTCCTGGATCCTGTACAAAGTTAGGGATCTTCTCATTTTGACAAGCCTGTCTCCTGAGTTTGGTGCCGCTTGCTATAGCTGGCCTCCTCTTTTGGAGGTGCATTATTGATGGCTCTGTCTCACTCTTTGTTGCTGTTGCTTAGAAAGGCGTACAGAGGCACTTAGGAAATTGAACTAGATGCAAACTTCATTGCACCAAACCTTTTAGTGATGTCATTAATTAAACAGCATTGTGAATATGGAGTGTGTTTGGCAGGAGACTGTGACAGCCATCAGCTGCTAGACTGACTGCTTCAACTGAAGCACTTAGACAAACACACAAAGTGATGTCATCTACTGCTGAGAGTTTTGGGAAAAGTAGTTTTTAGCCAGCTATGAATTTATTTTTGATCTGAAGCCAGAAATTTAAATTTAAACCAATTTTAATTAAGAGAAAGATAAATAGATGAAAATATGTACGGTTAGAAAGTTTAAATCAATAGTTTAAGAAATTTTCTATAGGCCTTTTGTGAACATTAAAGATTACATATTACGCCCCTTTGAAGTTTTAGCACAAAATACCCTACAGATCATTTATTATATCATTTTGAAAATGCCAATTTTGAGTGGAGGCAGAAACACTCTGATTATGGTGCCTGTTTCTTTAAATGGAAATGGGCTGCTGCGTAAACAAGTTTACGATTAAAACACACGAGTTACAAAAACAGTCAGTTATGTCTGTGAAGGTAAACAGCTGGAATTTTTTTTTATTTTAGATCTGTGTGGCAGCAGCAATATACAGTAAATAAATCAATAGTTACAGTTAGCATGTTTTGCTCAAACATTTGCCATGGCATTAAAACTGCTACACCTTTGTCTCTTGTGAAATCAAAATGATGGCGTAGCAGGTGGACATTTACAGGGGTGGTAATATTATAATGAGATCCTTTGCAGCGTCACAAGGGGAGCGAGGCTTGCAGAAAAAGGCTTACTAAAACAAAGTTACTAGGTTACTCTTTTTCACGTTTCCTTGGTTGGTAGATGTACAAGGGACCTAATTATAGCACTTAAAACCTTGAAAAGTCAGATTTCATGATGTGTCACCCTTAATATATTCAATTGATGAACCAACCAACCAGCTGACTGTCTGTCCGTCAGACTAAATGAGCTCATTTCAATTTTGATGCCTGTTATGGGTCTCATAAAATTTGTAAAGGGCTAAAAGGAAAAGATTTTTAAAAGATTCAGCTGGGAGAATTCAGAGAATTTAACTAATTCAGTTAATTGACATCAGGTCTGTAATATGATTAGATATAAAAGAGATCTTTAGAGAGGAAGAGTCTCTCAGAAGTAAAGATGGGCAGAGGCTCTCCAATCTGTGAAAGAGTGTGCAAAAATATTGTATAATACTTTAAAAACAACATTTCTCAACGTCAAATTGCAAATCTCATCATCTCAGTGCATATCATCAAAAGATCAGAGAAACAGGAGAAATCTCGGTGCGTAAGGGACAAGGCCGAATACCTTGTTGGATGCCGTGGTCTTCGGGGCCCTCAGACGACATTGCATCGGTCATCTGCATGATTCTGTTATTGCCATTAATAAATGGGCCCAGGAATACTTCCAGAAACTAGGGCTGGGCGATATATATTGATGGATATATTATGCGCATCTTGTCAGTCAAAAGCCAGTTCTTTGATTAGCGGTAAATCTCCATCACCTGTTTTCAAATAGAGCGCCAGTTAATACACAGAGTCGTAGATCACTGACAAGCGATGGGTGATTTATTGATGTAGCTTGTCAGTGATCTATGACTCTGTGTGCAACACAGTCTCACTCCAACTCGTCACATTTTGACGCTTGGTCAAAACCCTTTTGCGTCGCTTTTTGAAGCTCATGGTACCCCTTTTTAGTCACTTTTCGACGTGAAAGGTCCTCCGTTGTTTTAAATAGGAAACCCTTACCCATATGCCGACGCCATCATTTTTTTATTTTATCATCATAATTAAAAGATATATTGGGTAAAAACAATGGCATTATTGCATATATGTAGGGGTGTGATTTTTCAATGTAAACTGTTTTATTTAAATGATATTATTTACACATTTATGAGCACATAACCCAACCTCTGCCCCTAAACCTACCATCTGTCAATAAAACACAAGATATAGCAGGCAGATACAACCAACATCATAATTTATTTGAAAAATATTCATATTCCAAGTCTTTTGAGGCAAAACGATTGATTTGTGAGAGGAATAGACGCAGTCACTGTCTCCGTCTTCCGTCTACTTCCTGTACACTGCTGCAGTCTGTGCGCAATTTCAAAAAATGCCGCTACAAGAATCCTTACGTCAACGTTGGTTGTGAAATGCCATTGGCTCTTGTGTATGTCGTGACCGACTGCGTCATTCTACGAGATGGTAGTATGTTTTCTGAATGAGATGTGAGTGCGTTAACGGAGCAGGATAATTTTTAGTGATTAAAACCTTGTGTTTTACTCTCTTCTTCGCATAAAGACTTCGTATGGCTTCAGAAGACTTGGAAT
>JAUMHE010000043.1:10884024-10904209 GCA_032359235.1 Enteromius mattozi | reverse complement strand
GTGTTCACCAAACCCATCTTGAGTGTTTGCTGCTAAAAACAATTTTTTTAGTTTCATCTGATCATAGAAGCCAGTCCTATTTGTAGTTCCAGTCCTGTCTGACAACTGAACATGCTGGAGGTTGTTTTTGGATGAGTGAGGAGAACAACATGTGCTGATGTAGGGGCTGTTTGACTATTTTTTTAAAGGTTTTCTGACCCTGAGTCTCAATTTTCTATTTTCTGCAATTCTCCAGCTGTGATCCTTGAAGAGTCTTTAGCCGCTCAAACTCTAGTCCTCGCTGTGTATTAGGATGATAGAGACACACATCCTCTTCCAGGCAGCTTCCTAACATTTTATGTTGATTAGAAATTCTGAATTATTTCCCTGATGGTGGAAATGGTAATTTTCACTGCTCTAGCTCTTTGCTTAAAGCCACTTCACTAATTTGTGAAGCTCAATTATCTTTTGCAGCATATAAGAAATATATTATTTGTTTTTTCTCATTGTGTTGCAACTAGAACGAGCGCAATGACGATGGAATGTGCTGTGTTCACCGCCAACTGGCAACCCGGGGTTCTGAAACACGATTGGGTAAACTGACGGTGGGCGGGTTTCACAAACCAAAACAACGTCCTGCGTTCCGGGCCGGAATGCTCATTTTCAAATTAGAATAATGGACTGTAGCAATGTTTTTTAGATCAACAAGTTGTTAGAACAAGTTAGAAAAAGTTAGAAAAACACCTGTTATCAACATTTAATGACGATTAAGGGAATTTGGGATTTTTTTTCCTCCTATGTATATTTCTGTGAAACAGGAAGCCAGGGCTGGATAATTTCATGTCCATAATCACCCTGGAGTGCTCAAAATTGTGAATATGAATGGGAATATACTCCAGAGATATTTTACTCATTAAAAATTCTAGGGGTGCCAATAATTGTGGCCAACAAGTATTGAAGAAAAACATTTATTTCACAATGAGATTTTTTCCCCATTTAATTCAATGATAGGTACTAATTTTTTTTTATTTTTTTGAATGAAAGATCAAAAGGATAAACAATGCAGAATTATTTCACAGTCACCTTTGCTCAGATTTACCAAGGGTGCCAATATAAGTTGAGGGCACTGTAATTAAAAATGCAATTTATTTGTGAAATGGCAAAGCTGAAATGTAGCAGTGTCACATGGTCCTAAAGAAATCCTTCTAATATGCTGATATTTTTCATTTCAGTGTTGTGCTCATCATCAGTTTTTTTATGAAAAAATATGATGATGACTAAAAAATATGATTATTTGATAAACAGAAAGTTCAAAAGAACAGCAATTATTTGCAATTAAAATTTTTTGTAACATTATTAAAGTCTTTACTGTCACTTGTGTTCAATTTGTTGTGTCCTTGCTGAACAAAAGTATTAATTTTGTTCATAAATGCATTCATAAATAAAAAACCTTGACCCCAAACTTTTGAATGTCTTGGCTTACACTCTTTATTGAGAAACCTTTGAACATTTAAATGCAGAAAAGGTTTTTTATAGCCGAAAAATGAGATTTTTTAAATGTTCTTCAGAATGCCTCTTTTAGGGATCTGTTCACTGAAAGATTCTTTTGGGAAAACCAAAAATGTTTATTTTGTGGCATCACTGCAGAAGCGCCCTTTTGTAACCTTTATTTTTAAGAGTGTACAATGCTTTTGAAAGTAATGCCACCCTTGCTATAAAGCTCCTATCCTTGATAGGCTGTTATTTTTTATTACTTCTCCTGTTCTGAATTGGTTCCCATCCACAAGGTGACCCAAAAAAGCCTGACACCCGAATGGCCCTGTGATACGGGTGCAGATGAACTATGAGCGAGTGTTATGAGACACTTCAAATGAGTGATGGATCAAGTCAAGTGACTGAGGGACTGGAGCAGGGTATTGTGGGTAATTATCAGCATCCATAAAAAGTTAAATATTACATCTGTCTGGATGATATTAATCAGGTTCACTATGACTGTTTCTTTTACTTAAGAACAGAATAGCTTAAAGGCCCAGGCCCTGAGCCAAAGTTAAGCCTCCATTTCTGCTCCATATGATATGGCATATGACACTAATGGACAGAAAATGACATAACTGCATTCACAGTTTGTTTCATGATGACAGGACCAAGAGTGAAATACACCGCAAGTGAATAAAACATGCGCAATTCAAATCAGATGGATGCCGGCGACCGTACGGAAGTAAAGCAGACCAGGTTGAAAGAGTTCAAATGAACAGACGTGATGCGACTTCTGTGAATTAAATACAAATCATAAATTTTAATAGCAGACTTTGGTTTTACTTCATTTACTAAGTGCTGCATTACCTCATGCTCTCGTCCTCACAATGGATTTTCGATAAATCTCGGCACGCTCTAAATGATGGAGGGCTCCACATATCACAAAAATATGACAGCACTTATTAGCCTTTGAGAAGTTATTGATTGGACAGTTTTGATTAATATTTTACGGCCTTCTGTAGCACTGGTGCCCAGAGACAGTGGTAAGAACTGGGCAAAGTTGCCAGTCGTTTGGCACCGATTGTCCACAGCCTTTGGGACTGAGACTACAGCCCTCTCAAACTAACTCAACATGACAACTTCTTTATAGATGAGTACTTGTGACGTCACAAATAACACATAACACATAACACACTTTCATTTACTCATCAACAGAGAATTATTAATGATTTTGACCACTGACTGCTTAAAGAATCAACAAGGTATGAAGGTCAAAATGGTATGTGGTCAAAGATATTTAATGTGATTGTGATAGTATTTAAAGGTGCTGTATGTAGGATTGACACAGAGTGGTTGAACTAGGTATTGCAGTTCAAATTCAAAATATTGGAGAAAGTTTTTTTTCACCCGGCCCCTCCTACTCAGACTTGACGCACACGCAGGTTGCCAAATTGAAGACAGCAACTAGAACGAGCGCAATGACGATGGAATGTGCTGTGTTTACCGCCAACTGGCAACCCGGGTTTCACAAACCAAAACAACGTCCTGCGTTCCAGGCCGGAATGCTCATTTTCAAATTAGAATAATGGACTGTAGCAATGCTTTTTAGATAAACAAGTTGTTAGAACAAGTTAGAAAAACACCTGTTATCAACACTTATAATGATAAAATAAGTTACTTTAGCACCAAATCAGCATATTAGAATAATTTATGAAAGATCATGTGACACTGAAGACTGGAGTAATGATGCTGAAAATTAATTTTTTCGTCATAGGAATAAATTCAAATTTCCAATATATTTAAATAGAAATTGGTTATTTACAACTGTAATCATGTGTCACAATATTACTGTATTTTTGGTCAAATTAACGTCACTACTTGATGTTCTGCAGCATCCATTCATCTGTGGAGGTGAGAGGTCATCCAGTTTAGAGCATTTTGTCCTGCACTCTGCTCCATGAAAATGTGGCTGGGCAAAAAGATTATGAAATAAAAACAAATCTTATTAGTGACTAGTAAGCAAGAATTAGGACTAATTCTTGTACACATTTTCCTTAAAATCCTCTTTTGTTAGTCATTCAGTCCATGGGCTTCGTTCGCACAGTTCCTTTTCACAAGTTCTTTTAATCACTTCAAATTCCCGCCGCTGTCAGAGCATGAATTTTAACACTGAGCCATTTCAAAATGCCAAAATGACACAGCGCATGCAATATTTTTGAAAGCAAGATCAAAAAGTCACATCAAGATCATAAAGTCTAGCTGGAAATGTCATATCGAAGTTTAAAGCAGCACTAATTAGCCTCAAAACACAATGATTTTAAAGCTCAGCCAAGCCATCGCGAGCGTGTTGCAATTATAACTGCGTCTATGAATGAGGCCTTCACGTTTTAAGTAGCTTTGTGCAAAATGTGATCCCAACTAAGCATTTCCCTTTAACAATTCTCCATTGTAACATGTTTTAATGTCATGCATAGCCCCTTTTCTCACAGGCTGAGAAAAATCATACAAATATTACAAAACATTAATAAGGTTCTATCCAACTCATGTTGACTTTAAACATTGTACAGCGGTAAATCATGTTACTCAGATTGCATTATTCGGGGCATCCGTTTAAAAACATGCATTTAAACAATGAGGAGGGCGACATGATCGTGATTCGGACTAATTCAGAAATCGTTTTGGGGGCAGGCTCAGTTATGTAGCTTAGAAAACATAAGCTCTTAACTACATTCTTTATCATTTACTACATTCATGTTTTGTAGCCCTGAGGTCACGTCTCTGAAAGCCGCAACCATCGATGACCTGAGATTACCTCTTAAACATGTTCTTATGTTATAAACACTAGACACCCTTTAGGAGCTGCATTGTTTGCTCCCAAATTATTTTTCCATATTATCAACAGACTGCATCAGTTGCTGCAGCACATTACCTAGACCACAATACAATATATCAAGGAAATGTTTCACACTGTGAAGATGTTTATCCGTGCCATTTTGGCATGACACATCCCCAACATGTCTTTAAACATGCACACTCAGTTTTTCATCATGTTTTAATTCTGAACCCATAAAATAATTATATTTACTTTACATTGCTGTTTTTTTTTTGTTGGCTTGACATTGCAAAACAGTTAGTATCTCAGCACAGCATGAATTATTCCAGTGTTTTAACAAGGATAATTGATCTCTAGGCGGACTCACTATGCAAATATTACTAGCTTACATAACCTTGTAAGGCTCACAACTTTCTTGAATCCATATAATATCACCAGTTATAGGATAAGTAAGATATCTTAGGTATTTTGCTGTAACTGTCACAGATATATGGAGTTTGGATATATTAATTAAAGATTCAGGGATTTTTTTGATCACAGAAGTTTCAAGAAACAAATGGTACTCAACAAGAACAATATTAAGAAAAGCCGTTAGTAAGATGACAGCGAACAAATAAATATGATTGCAGTATACAGGTTTATTGTTACTATTATTAGTTTTAAAATTTTAACCAATTTGAAATATAAGAATTTATTAATTGAAATACCTGTAACTCATCCTGTAGCCTCTTAAACTTGTAAATTTGCTGAGGCCTTCTAGTGGGCCCCGGGACCCAGGTTGAGAACAAGTGGTGATTACTGCACTAACTAAGTTACTTTTATATTACACTACCTTAAATGCACATTTCCAACAATAAAATAATCCTAAATAATCAGCAGCTCAGTAGTATACATGAGTAATTAAGTTCAGTGATCAACACGTCTCTTGACTTCTAAACTCTCCTTCTTGTTTTCTTAAGGTAGTTTGATTATAATATTTAAGGTTACAATTCTGGCATCTGACCCAGATAGACAAAGGCAAGACTCAACATGGCTCCAGTTGTGGTGGATGACTCTATGTGTGATCTCCATGTTTAAAAAGGAAAGGAAAACATGAGTTTTATTAACATTAACCTATCAATAATGATGATAAAGTAATGCTGTAACATACTTTTAAAGATATCTGTAATTTATTTACAGTCAGTATGATATAAGCATGTGGTGAATATCTTAAAGGGTTACTCCACCCCAAAATGAAAAGTAATCACTTACCCCCACGTTGTTCTAAACCCATAAAAGCGTAGTTCATCTTCGGAACACAATTTAAGATATTTTGAATGAAAACTGGGAGGCTTTTGACTGTCCCATAGACTGGCAAGTAAATAATGTCAAAGTCCAGAAAAGTATGAAAGACATTGTCAGAATTCAACCGTAACATAATGAAGCTACGAGAATACTTTTTGTGCGGAAAGAAAACAAAAATACCAACTTTATTCAACAATGTGAAGGTGACGCTACAGTGCTGTATTGTTGAATAAAGCCATTATTTTTGTTTTCTTTCTGTACAAAACGTATTCTCATAGCTTCATAACATTGTGGTTGAACCACTGATGGCATATGGATTATTCTGATGATGTCTTTCACACTATGACAGTATTATTGACTTGGGAGTCAATGGGATAGTCACAAGCCTACCGGTTTTTATCCAAAATATCTGTGAATATCTTAAATTGTGTTTCAAAAACGAACAAGCTTATATAGGTTTGGAATGACAAGGGGGGCAAGTGATTAATGACAAAATTTTCATTTTGGGGTGGAGTAACCCTTGCAAACTTGTGATATGCAGTACAAGCATGAGGTGATGTTCAATCAAACCAAATGGTGCTTTGGCAGCAAACACTACTACATTTACTATTGGGGTAAAGCAAAAGCATCACACCACAACAGCTTAACGCATTGGTTTAACCTCACACAGGAGAATTTCTAGCATTCCTTCTCCAGTTGTAATCTTCTTTCATTGTTGCTTGTAATTAGACTGAAAACACAGTATTAATCTGGAGAGGTCAGGAGATCTTTGGCTCATTTGCTACGCCAAAAGTACAAATGAACACAGAAATAAAAGGTTTTCAACCCACAATATACATCCATCCTCCTAATGCTAGAAAATATGATTTACTGATAGAAACTCTCACAGTTCTACTCTTTGCATGCAAAAAACGGCATTGTTCAAATGTTCAAACCATTATAATGCATCCTTGGTGAGCATAAGAGACTGACATCTAAAATGTATATCTTGGAAAATATTATTTAATTAATTGATAAACTTTTACATTTATTTACTGTCACAGCTCGAAGCAGCTATCCTGAGAGAGGCAGGACTGAAGGCTGGCAGGATTGAGCATTCACACTCATTATCTTGGGCCTTATCGATCCTGTCTGTTTTTGCCACCTCACAGGATCCTTCCCCTCACCTTGTGGAATTACCCATCACTTTGTGCCGGTTGCCATAGTGACAGACCATTGATCCACTCCACACCCGAGGTACTGATTGATAAAAATTGCAGCTAATGGAAAGTCTACTCTTCTATAAAAGAAACCGGCCACCATATTTACTTGCCCAAGCAATTTCTCTCCTATCTGCCCTGTGAAAAAGCACTTTAAATGAGCATCATTGTCAAAATGACCCAAATTGACAACAGAGCAAAAATTGATTCAATGAAACTTTCTGATTCTAGCGAGCTCGCCTCAGTGTTTCCATTTCATATAGTGCAGGAATGTCTGAAAGCAAGTGCTGTGAAGGACACTGTGGTCAAGTTTATTTATTAAAAGGTTCTGATAATTATTGCAGGAAGGAAGCGACAGCCAATCCAGTGGAACAAAACCTCTGTTCATTGTTGAGCGAGAAACGATGAACTTCTGTTTCTTGAGGTTTTCATTCGGTTCAAATTCTAAGATTGCCCGATGTCTCACCAACTAATTAAAGAGTATTGGACACATTTTTCTAAGAGGCCACTATGGGCTGCCAAGCAGTGTTCTCAATTACGGAGACATGTGAATATGGTAACTGCTTTCCTGTGCAAACCTCAACTCCAGGAACCTCAGGCCTGAGGGGTGGGAGAGGAAATTCTCAGATAGCACCTCAATCCTATTAGTATTTGATTGTGTTCTTCATTGAATAATCCATGAAAAGATGGACACAGTAGGAGGTGTGGTATACGATTTTTTGTACTCTTCAAGTAAGAACATTTAATTTTGCAGAAAAGGATGATCTCATAGTTCAAACTAGTTTTGTGCCAATCATTCAAACGTATTTCAAACTCATTGTTATTATTGTAGTGTTTTTATGAAATCACATAGATAAAGTGAGTTAACAAAAGCTAAGAAAGAAAACAAAGCAAATCTAATTTAGGCCAAGAAAATGGCAGGATAATGCAGCAGTTCCAGGGCATCTCTGTCCATCCATACTTTATGTCACTGAGTCACCAGAGCGATGCTGGTAGAAAGATGAGTGAATTAGAGGGCTTTATTGGCATCAGAGCGTTCATTAGTAGTGAGACCCGCTTTGGCAGGGAGAACAGTGAGTCTGCGTGCCAGGTGAACAAATTAATTGATATTGTATGTATGCTGATTCACCAACAGAAATTCAGCTTCAGTGCTTCCGCTTCGGAAACATACTGCCGTTCTCATTAGGAACTCATTAGTTAATCTCAGACAGCTATAGTTATACTGATAATAGTAACGGATTTGTATGCTAGCTATAGGCCAGTAATTCAGATCTTTACATAGCTTGCCAATATTTTCATTGACCTCATGACAAAAAATTAAATAAATATGAGCAACATTTGTACTGTATGTGTCTGAAATACATTTATATAATAAAATTACTATTATATATATATATATATATATATATATATATATATATAGCTCCAAACATTTATGCACACTAATACTCGATGTTTTAACAATTTTCAAACTATTATGATGCTTCCAATGCAAAAACCTTATTAAATTTCAACATTATTTTCTCTAAATAATTTCCAAAGTTCATTTAATCACCAAAACATAAGTATATTTATATTTCATATAAAACATTTGCATTTAACCATCTTATTAAAGAACGTATCAGTCTTTAAAAAAATATGTTAAGTGATTGTTAGACAACAGCAAAGGTAATAATTTCAAATACATATGAAATGAGCCTGGACTTTTAATTATTCAATACTGACTAATACAATGATTAAGTCTTATACTTACTAACAAGTGGTTATGGCACAGATAATGTGAATCTTTAGCATTGTTAACTGTTCCTAAATTCGTACACAATGGCCCTTCTTAAAGTTAAGCCCTGTATGTGGTACTGAATGTTTATAGAAAAAGAAAGCAACAGATCTCATGCAGGTCACACAGCCTTACAAAATAAGCATTTAAAATTTTAGATTATTGCTAGGAACTGCATTGCACTGCACATTCAAGGGGTCTCTCTAACCATTGTGAGAAACCCCTACAAGTCTCACCACCAGATATTGGAAGGCCATAACATTTACAAGGGTCCGCTGAAACTTAAAAAGGAGGCCTCCCATTAGTAAAGCCAGGTATTTCCTGTGGATGCAAATGGCCTTTTGGCTTTTGACTAGAATAAACCACACCTATCTGAAACAGCTTAACTGGTCCAGTGACCCATCTGTCCACAGGTATTTTAAAGGACTAAAGAGAAAGGTTCAAGTATGCCTTTCAGACCAGACCAGATGGATGCTCGGCACTGAGCAGTCACATAAACCATCAAACAACTACAAGTGATGCACAGATAACGTTTTCCTTTGAATTCCTGTATTTTCAAAGGTTAGAGGGGTTAAAAATAATTTAAACAGTTATTATGCCAATTCTTGCTCTTGGTTAATCTGGGTACATTGTGACAAAGGAAAAGTTAAACAATTAATATGGTTGTAGATAGTTAACAACAGACATCAACTGATATAGATACATACATACATATATATACACACACATACATATATATTATATAGAATATTGTATTGGACTTACCCATTGGTCACATACTGTAATTCAAAAGTTTGTCTTTTTCAAAGGGAACTGAGATTTTAGTCCTCACTTTGAAGAGCATAACCCTTGTGTCTGTTCATTAAAGCATGTCTCACTCAGAGCTGTCAGGACAGCCAAATGATGTAAGAACGTCCTTTTCCACCATCATCCCATCTAAATCAAAAGCATGAATGGTTTCATCTAACAAATTGAGCTTTTGTTGAGTTAAGGTCACCTCATCCTTTTAAGAGTGATTGAAGGACTATATATTTTGCAAGAGGAGGACAATAAAGACTATATATGTGTACAGTTGTGTAGTACTGAATATTAAACAAATGGGTTTTCTTTTATCTCATTTTAATCTATAAAACATTTTTTTAAGATACTACTTAAGATTTCGGTTCGAAGAGATTAAATGGCCATTTTACCTGTTGCAGAACTGATCTCACAGTCTGACATATCCTGTTAACAGATCCTTTTGAATATAAACATACACCTCTTATAAACTATTTGTGTATATATTTATATTTAGACCTTAATAGATTTGTGTCAGGAAATAAAGACACAAAATGTTGTATAAATATATGCTTTATAAATAAACAGTCTAGCCAATTAATTCTAGGAAGAGAGGGACAGATTTTGTGTTTTCAAGTACAAGTGAGTCATCTGTGGGTCAAATCATAGAGTGGCAAGAGGGTGAGTTTTTGCTCACTCACATGCCAATTTTCAGAAGCCCTTGAAAGTCCAAACCAGGTAGGTGTTATAAATTGAGAGATGCGCCACTCATTCATTTTGCCTACCAACAAACCCCCTCCACAAAACAAAATACCCTCAATGATGGTAAAAAGATATCAGATCAGATCAAATCGGACAGTCAAGTACGAGATATTTAAGATGGCACAAACAACAACAATCAACAAACAATCAACATGCAGGAAAGTTTGCATCAATTTAACATGCTTTACAATCATCTTAATGCCAACTTTTAACTTAAAACAATATTTTCTATTAGCAATTCTATTAGCATTTTTAGTGCATAAAGACAAATGCCAAATAGAAGGAGTTGGAGCTGCTTTCATATGACATCACATAAGATCTAAACTCTAGTTCTAAGACAAAAATATATGACTGGACTTTAGTAGGGATTAATTAAGGCATCCAAAGACAAATAGAAACAGCATGGGCATTAAGGATATATAAAGAAGTTATGAATGCCAACAGATTTTGGGTTCTGTGCCTCTGTTAGCAGCTTCATCAGGTCTACACCAGTCTTGAAGAGAAGTTTCTAAAAAAGACAGCATAGGGAATACACAAGGAGTCGTTTCATTTTTCAGCCCATTACGTTAATTACCCAAAGATGCCTGATTTGTCATATTACCCTCAGGAAATATATAATCTGTTCAAAAGTGTTCACTAAAACCAATAAAAGGGCTGATTTGAAATAATGCCATTCTGATACACCACATATTTGAGTTTCCTTACAAATATCATTTTCACAACCGCTCCGCTTATTTGAAACCGCGTTCAATAATCCTAAGTGGATATTTTCATTCACACGAAACCCTGTAAAGTCGCGTTTACCACGGCAGCGTGAGATAGCGTTTGTGTCATTTCTGCAGAAATGAAGGAGGTATGGAGACCGTCTTTGCTTGGATGGCATCATAGTTGGACGACACTCCGTCAATAGACTCCCTCCCCTTGTCATCGATTTGCTCTGTAATTCATATGGGTAGACTGCCTCTGCTCATAAGCGTCTGACCCTACCTCCCGTCAAACTAAGTCGCTCTTTCGTCTCCCACTTAGCTGTGACAGCCAGCCTCCAATGTGCTCAGTCAGTGGCTATCGAGAGCGGTCGTTATTGCACCTGCTTCGGTAGTGGTCGTTGGGTTGCATCCATCCGGTACGCGCGAGAAGACCCTGTGAGAGACTAAACTTTAAAGATCCGAAGAGATCATTTAACGTCATGGACGTAAGGCTGCATCTGAAGCAAATTGCTTTTCTGTGTTTTATCAGCCTGCTTCTGACGCCTTGTGGATTAGCCTGTGGTCCCGGTAGAGGTTATGGAAAACGAAGACACCCAAAGAAATTAACCCCGTTGGCTTACAAGCAATTCATTCCCAACGTTGCCGAGAAAACGCTCGGGGCCAGCGGCAAGTACGAAGGCAAAATCACAAGGAATTCAGAGAGATTTAAAGAGCTGATTCCGAATTATAATCCAGATATCATCTTTAAAGACGAGGAAAACACAAACGCTGACAGACTGATGACCAAGGTATGGACCCATGCGTGCGTAACTGCCCAGACTTACACTCTTTTAAATAACGGATGCCTATGTTTGCTGTAAAGGGTTTTTGAGTTTCCTGTGCTTTTCGGGAGGTTAAAAAAATAGTGATGTTGCATTATTGGTACTTTAGATCAATGCATTGATTTTTGGGTTCTTTAACGCGCCAGTACATAACATTAAAAAATAGAATAGAAAGTCATTGATGTAACTCCAATAAAATCTCATACTGCATTAGGTTGTAAAATCGTGTGACGGGACATTTAAACAGGTTTCCATGTACTTTGGAGACACTGACAGCGCGCGGTAAAACTAATATTATAACTGTTGGAAATCCGGCTCTGCAGCGCATGTATAACTATTTTTTTTTAAAACCAAACAGCTGAGCTACAGTGCTATTCTTGATATGAACATTTGCATGTTTTACATGGAACGTGTGAGCAATATTTTTGTATTTTGACTGTTTATTACGCATAATATTCCGTTTAATTTAAATCAAAATGACCATTTTATTGCTTTGCCATTAGTGCAAAATTGGCACCGTTGAATAATTTAGCGTTAGTGCTTGAAAGCATGTGCTGAGCATAAGTTTTTTTTCTTTTCTCCAAACAGACCTTTGACAGTTAATACCATAATTAAATACACGAAACACCCCGCCTCCACACATCTTAAGCATTGCGCAATATTTCTTTCTGGTGTGCCCTTTTCAATTAATACGTTTCCTCAAGATCTCATGTGCGTTTCTTTATATGAACAGATCTCATGACCTGCTTTTATTGTGTACTCAATGGAAAATGTGGGTCACAAGTGATCTTTGCCACTGATTTTGCGCGTCTAGCACTGGATATTACCGGCTCCCGTGGTGAGCGCGCTTATTCCAGTCAGCTGCTCGACTGCTTTCTCTGATGAAAATTATTTGAAGCCAAATCACAGAGAACGTTTGCCATTTACAATGTCCAGCAACAAATTAAACAACTTGCCTTTGCACAGTAAAATAATAGCACATGTTCACAGTGCCATAGATACTGAGGTGTAATTAAAGCAACATCAGCGAATTAACCGAATCATTGGTGGCAACGTCTCTGTAAAATTGACTGAGAGAAAGAACTTGAATTTTCAGCTCTATTTACTCCTCACGGTTATCGATCTGGCGGTCTGGAGTCTGCGCTCTTGACCTATGGCAACAAACGATTTCCCCAGCGCACACATCTTTTACACACAAACTCAGACCGACAATGTGCTTAGTGATGTAGGCTATATGTATAACTGCGTAATGTTATACTGCGTTAAGGATCAATCTGATTGTAAAATGAGGACACATAACAATAATTCAGGGGTATATTCAGCATTATGCAAGCAAATGTGTTTAAACACAGAGATACAATATAAACGTCAGTTTAACATTCGTTTACTGATAGGAACGCAGATCAATTCAACTTTTGCTGCAGAGATTAGGTGGAAAGGAGGACCGTCAGACCTTTTGCGCAAGCTTTTTTAAATATATGAACATTCGGTAAATCTTCCACACTTTAAAAAGAAGGTCTGTGTCGTAAATACTGAAAACCTCTCTCTTTTACTCATCCAGCGGTGTAAGGACAAGTTAAATTCGTTGGCAATATCCGTCATGAACCAGTGGCCAGGTGTGAAACTGCGCGTCACTGAAGGCTGGGATGAAGATGGTCACCATTTCGAAGAATCTTTGCACTACGAGGGACGGGCGGTGGACATAACTACCTCAGACAGGGATAAAAGCAAGTATGGGATGCTATCTAGACTTGCAGTGGAGGCAGGATTCGACTGGGTTTATTATGAATCCAAAGCCCATATACACTGCTCTGTCAAAGCAGGTGAGCGCAATGTCATCACGGTAACTGATATGCATTCTCTATACAGCTTGCGATAATTTAGATGTTTCCACGTATGTGAACTCTTTAAAAAACCTATCCAAAAAATCTGTAAATAGCTCGCATTGTGGAAAGATTGGCCTACTGATAATTCTCAAATTGCCAAATTGGAGAACCTCTTACCACTCTTTGTCACGTCACACATCCTATCAAGAAAATTAATAGTTCAGGTGGCTTTTGTTTTGACAGTCTCTAGAGTTATTTTGGGATCTTATTTTGGGCAAGACTCCAAATGGTGCCTCATGCATCTTTTCATTTTTACAGTATATGCTATCAAGAGAATAATTTGTGGATATGGAAAAGGACAACAACTATTGTTAACACACTAAAAATTAACCAGAAGCAGCTGAAATGGTAACTGAAATCTAATGACAACCCATTACAAGGGGAGTTAAATTAATTATGCGCGCAAAAGGCCAATTGGCGCGTTGGGATCTCTGCACCTGTGCAAACAGTTATACAAAACCAAAGGGATCAGGGAAAAGCAAAGTCTGTAGGCTCAATTTAAATGACAATGTCTGATCAGTTTGTGTTAATTCAGGAGCCAGAATGACCAGACAAGCGTTTCAATACTTGCTTCTTTACAATCTCTACAAGAGTTTGGATCATTTCCATGTCAACGCCTAAGTTGTCTATCTTTGCTTCTATCTCAGAAAATTCAGTCGCATATATATATATATATATATATCTGCCTAAGTTGTCTATCTTTGCTTCCATCTCAGAAAATTCAGTGGCTGCTAAATCAGGAGGATGCTTTCCTGGATCTAGCACGGTCACACTCGCAGACGGGGGGAAGAAACCCATCAAAGATCTTCAAGTGGGCGACCGGGTTTTAGCTGCGGACGAGGAGGGAAACGTCTTTTTAAGCGACTTCATTATGTTCATGGACCACGATCCGACAACAAGAAGGCAATTCATCGTCATCGAGACGTCAGAGCCTCTTACAAAGCTCACCCTAACAGCCGCGCACCTCGTCTTCGTTGGAAACGCCTCAGCTAGTTCTGGGACAACGGCGATATTTGCCAGCAACGTGAAGCCTGGAGAAACGGTTTTAGTGTCGGAAGGTACAGGCAAGAGCCTCAAGAGCGTAACAGTGAAGAGGATTTACACTGAAGAGCACGTGGGCTCTTACGCGCCAGTCACCGCTCACGGAACCATTATAGTGGATCAGGTGCTGGCTTCGTGTTACGCGGTTATCGAGAGCCACAAATGGGCGCACTGGGCTTTTGCACCGGTCAGGTTAAGTCACGAGCTGATGACGTGGCTCTCCCCGGCTCGTGATTCAAACGTCACTTTTCAGGAGGACGGCATCCACTGGTACTCAAATATGCTGTTTCACATCGGCTCTTGGCTGCTGGACAGAGACTCTTTCCATCCACTCGGGATTTCACACTTAAGTTGAGACTGCAGCTACAGTATCAGACTCAAACGAACTTTATTTTCTGTAAGAAAAGCCTTAAAGTGTTCATTGAGTAATTTATTTGTATTGGATCATCTGTCTCTGGAAACGTACTACACACCGATTCAAGCATGATGTGACCGTTTTTGCGCATTTTATTTTTTTTTTGTGAGATTATACGAAACAAGAGAAAGCATTGAATTTACAGGGCTGTACAGTGTGCAACCGACTGATCTATTTTATTGAATAAGCATAGGATGGCGCTCAAAAATTATATTTTTATACACAGATTTGTATATTAGATTTTTGACGGATCTAAAAGTATTTCCAGAATCATATTTCGTTATTTGAAATAGTGCAAAGTTAAATTTATTTAAACAGTTGGGATGTATCAGCGAACTGTTCATGTCATTATGTCGAGTATGTCAAGTGTCATTGTTTTGACCACTGTTTCAACGTTTGTGTATTCACTACACTAACACTCTTTCTTTAAATGTACATTTCTTGACAAAAGTACTCCAAATAAATTCATGGTACGCATTGTGCAATTTATTGGACGACCTTAAAGAAGATTTAAAGGAAATATTTTGTTATCCACGTAGAATACGCAGCCTACGTATTTGGAAAGTGGTAAATAAATAACGACAGCGGAACCACGTGATTTTGTTACTTCTTTCACATGGGCAAAATTATAATCTAACTTGACTGAATCGCTTGAATAGCTGCTTATTTAAAAAAAACACGAGTTTTAGGACCCTCCCCCAAGCTCTTCATAAAATGTTCGCTTAAAAAGAGCTAAAGTGTTTTAAAAGTTTTAAAAACAGAAAATCCAATTCAGAATTTGGATTAGAAATAGCAAAGAACTAGATAAAATGTCTAACTGAACACTACAAGTCCGTGCTATGTAGCCTACTTCATAGTATACATGTGCCTGTTTGTAAGCATGAACATTCGGCCTCGACCCTTTAATATACTTTAGTAAGCATTCTCAGTTTTCGACTTTCGACAGAACTTATTATTAAATAAAGTTAAAACACTGATCACTAATTCCAAAGCGTTGTAAAGCGTGATAACCAATACTTTATGGCACACATATGTCTATTGTGCTTATGGAGCAAGAGTATCTCACACAGCTGATGTCGTGCGACATCTACTGGCTTTTTACGGCTCTGTCACTGTGCGATCCAGGTTTCTTTATGATTCCTTAATATATGATTTTTTTCTAAAAACCCCATAGAAACAGAGAAAGGTCATTAGGTTTAAAACGCATAGAATGTATTTATTTATTTAAATTTTTAAGTACAATATAGCTACCTTAGATCTTCACATGGACTCAATCACTATATAAAAAGCAGCTTGCTTTTCAAATAGCAGATCAGTAGCTAAAATAAAAATGGAACCCTGCACAAGTTATTAAAACTAATTAAAATGTTCTTTCCTATGTAACCTTTGACATGATTGTTAGTGCATTCCCGTGGCAGTTGGCCTAACAGATGTTAGGGGAGCACAGAATATAAAAATCAATAATTTTGTAGTCTCCTGGTAGTCAAATCGAGCTCTACAAGCTCAACACGAGCCAAAGTATTCCTGAAAGACCTATAGGCAGTCTTGGAAGAAATATATTTAATGTAGAAAATAGCCACAGAAAGGTCTTACTGAAGAAAGAATCCCAGAGTTTTAACTGCAAGGGTTGTACTGATGTAGATGATTCAAAGGCCATTCAACTCATTCCACAAGAACTTATGTAGAGATGTAGAAAGGCCCATTCAGGTAAAGCTCTAAAATAATTGAAAGCAATGAAGCTCAACTTTGGCACAAGTTCAAGCAGTGACTAGCTCTATAACACTGCCCACCTGAGTCAGTTAATCCATCAGACTTCAATCAGACACCAGGCACAAAACCTGTGATGAATGATGCAGACAAGCCTGGAGATACACTGGTATGCTGATCTTTTTCCCCTCAACATTTTACTCAAACACAACATCAGTGGTGGTGGGGAGGGGGACTCAAATTGCTTAATGAGAAAAGTAAGTAACATTTAGAGAGTGTTGCGACAAGGATTGAAATTCCACTCACATTCTGCTTTTGAGGAGGGAGCGGTGTTGACTCTGTGTGGTTGAGACTTGCTGGAAAACACAAAAGGAGCTGCGTGGAGACAGAGGGATGACCTTGGGCCCGGCCCAGGTACAAAAGCACTGCTAAAGGAACATTCCAGGGGACCAGGAAAACAAACTAGCCCCTAATCCTCTCTCTATCCCACAGTCTGCCGGATTAGAGCAGGGCCACTCTCTGCAAATGTTGACATTCCCTAACACAAGACGTTAGCGTCTTGGAAAATATTTCAGAATGAAACGTCTGTTGCAAGCAAAAGACCAAGCACAATGGGCGAGGCGGTCTTGTTGTATCTAAGAAGCAGTGAACCACATACTCTTTCAGTGGTCTGTGTGATTTTTAGATGCAAGGTTTTTTTGGGGGCAGGGGGAAGTTAAATCAACATCTCCATCAGTGTTTGAAACGGTTGTCTGAATTTCTTAAAAATTGCAAATTCTTAAATTATTTAAGAATTAGGATTAAACAAGAATTTACAGCTTTTTCAAAGCACAATCAATTAAAAAAACACTCATGAAGCTCATGAAACAGTAAAAAAATCCAAACTAAATATTAACAGCATAATAACAGCCTGCTTAAATTTCAACTTTACTTTAACATTTGTAACTTTTTGCAATAAAAAAACAAAATCCAATTTACTAATTAACTGAAAAAGATCAAGCAAATTGGCCACTAGATGGTGCTGTATATCTGCATGAGTAAAACATGTTGCCTAGGCAGACTTTTGTCAGAAAGATGAGGGAAACATTTCATGTTTAAAGTCAGTCCGTGAGCGATTGTGTCAAAATTAGTGCTTTTATTGGGGGTATAGAAAACATTACTGCTTAAAAGGATAGTTCACCCAAAAGTGAAAAGTCTGTCATTATTTTGTCACCCAAGTTGTTCTAAGAATGTATGAATTTCTTTCATCACAAACACACACACACACGCACACCATTTTTTGAAGAATATGGGTAACTATATTTATATTAATTATAATATATAACCACAGTTTTTCCAACTATGGGACCAACAAATGTTTGGTTACACACATTCTTCAAAATATCTTCTTTTGTGTTCAGCCGCACAGAGAAATTCATGCAGGTTTGTAACAACTTGAGGGTGAGTGAAAAATTAAAGAATATTCAATTTTGGGTGAACTACAGCTTTAATGCTTATTAAACATTACTGGCTGTTGTCAACAGGCTATAATTTATCATTGTGATGCCACCTTTGTTTTTATAGGTCATTTTCTATCTTTACATTCCACAGAGACAAACCTTAACTGAAAGTGAAAAACATTTATAGGGAATAATAAATCAGTAAGAGTGGCTATATAAAAGTGACTCAAAATAAAGCATACATATATCAAAGGGTTTCTTGCTAAATAACACGAACAGCCACGTAGGAACATGTAAGCAGTGTAGGTATTTAATGGAAACCAAAGAGCAAAATGCCAAACCACTGTCTTCAACAATCACAAAAAAGGCGAATATTGCATCATAACAAAAACATTGCCAAACCTGTGAGAACACTGAAAGTTTTCTACTCAGTATGTTGTTGGATAAGGCTTGATTTCCAAGAGGTTCAGTGGTTCAGTCTTACTATGAAGTTGACATGGGTTTGAGCAGTAACAGACTCTGTTCTCAGGCCGGAACTGAAGGGTCTATAACAGCCGAGACAAAAAGGGGAAAAAAGAGGGCTTAAGCATCATGGTATATGGTACCCAATAACACATAAACAAATATGAATGAAACAGAAACATGCTGGGAAACTATGGCGTCTACTTACATGAAAGCGCTTTGTTGGTTTCCCCTGACAGCCACCTGTGTCAAAAGAAGGTTATAAAGGTCAGATCAAAGGTATGACCCCTGAGGAACACTCATTAAAAAGTAATGATGTCGGGCTGGCGCCCATTATCACGTTCCAGTAGCATTCTCGGTCCATTTTTATAGGGTGACAGTGGGCCTGCTGCCTGTCAGGGTCAGCGGTGTTTTTGTAATGCTTGTGACATCATAAAACCGCCAGCTCATTAGAGGCCACTGAGAAGCAATGTTGCATGTAATAACCGCTCGCTTTAACATTCCAGGTATCTGTTTGGTCACTGCAGGCCACTGTGGGTGGTATAGATCCTAATGTTTAGCAAATACTTGGAAAAGACTTTTGTGCAGATCCCATCCTGTCACCACGGATGTTGCTAAATGAATCCCACACTGATCTACAGTCAAGTCAATTAATGAATGCTAAAAACACAGCCTACTCCAAAACTTAAAGCAAAGGAGAATGAATACAAAACTAGACTACCATTCAAAAGTTTAGGGTTATTATTATTATTATTATCATTATTATTTTTTTTTTTAGAAATAATACTTTTATTTTTTAATTCTGCATTAAATTGATTAAAAGTGACATTAAAGACATTAAATTATTTCAAATGAATGCTAATGCTATTAATGCTAAATATTAATATTAAAGAAACCTGAAAAAAGGTATTTGCACAAAAGAAATATTAAGCAGCACAACTGACTTCAACATGAAGAAATATTACTTAAGCACTTTAACAGACCTAAAGAAATTTTTTTTTAAAAACCTTAGTGACCTCAAACTTCTAAACAGTAGTGTATATTTTGCTGTACTTTTGGTAAAAACAAATAAAAAGTATATATCTGTAGCCTATATGAAATTAATAATACTTTTTACATTTGTATATGAATTATACCACATACTGTATATACGTTTTAACATGGTTTGTCAGAAAAACCTTTAAAACTGAATTTAGATTAATTTAAGCTCTAAAAGAAGGTTTTACAATAAGGATTCAAAAGGAATACAAATACAATTTTTGACCAGGTTCTAAACTGACATTAAAAATGGCTTAATTAATTGTTTTAAATAAATCCACCAAACATCCACATCCATCATACTTAAAGCACAGCAGATTGTCCCTCTTGACCTTTCTGTATTTCTTTACCAAGAGCTCAACAAGTCGACAAAGGCTGCCCTCTAGTGGACCTTAAACTAGTTAAAACCTTTCGCAGCCTTGGGAAGTACATACAGGTCCTTTTCAAAAAATTTGCATATTGTGATAAAGTTCATTATTTTCTGTAATGTACTGATAAACATTACACTTTCATATATTTTAGATTCATTACAAGTAGTCTGAAGTAGTTCAAGCCTTTTATTGTTTTAATATTGATGATTTT
>JAUMHE010000043.1:10865440-10882790 GCA_032359235.1 Enteromius mattozi | reverse complement strand
AACAATGCAGATTTATTTTCACAGCCACCTTTGCTCAGATTTACCAAGGGTGCCAATATTAGTGGAGGGCACTGTACAACAAACAACTCCTATTTTAAAGAAATGCTGTTCTTTTGAACTTTATATTCATGAAAGAATCCTGAAGACAATGTATCACAGTTTGCACAAAAATATTAAGTAGTACAACTGTTTTTTTAACCCTAAAAAAAGAGCATTTTCTTGAGCAGCAAGCAAATTAGAATGATTCCTGAAGGATTATGACACTACGGCTGCTAAAACCTCAGCATCGCCATTAAGCATTAGAAACTTATTTTTTTCATGTAACTAAAACACTAATATGTTATTAAACTACTATGAATCCACATAACAAGCTCTACTTGTATTCCTCACAGACTCAATTTTATTTCTGTCAAAAATGATACATGGCGCCTGTCCTGATTTATGTTCAAACATAATAATCAAACTGAACCTACCAAATTACATAAACTAAGGCAGAGATGGAAGAGCATTTATATCCAGTGGCCATACTTTTGATGAAATCTCCACAACCAATTCAGAAGATACTTCAAACAATGAGAAATCGAAGATGTTTCCAAGGAGACAAACCCCAAAGGCAGTGCCAATCTTATGAAATGGCCTGCTTGTTTTATTTCAAACGTCTGCACCGGGACAGCGTGTCATTAACCGCACTAACTTTCACAAAGGGGTTAAGCTGTTTCACAGTAAATTGCACTGATCGTATCAGCTTTCCAGGGTGAGTAGACGGGCCTGACAGTGAGTGGTGGAGCTGGGAGGGGAGCGGGGATTTGACCTACCTGAATGGGTCTTACTGACATCAGCAGGTTTTTCAGATGGACCCCAGCGGTTGATGAAGAAAGCCCTTCAACTGACACCAGGTCTGCAGCCTTACCCATTCTCTCCCCCCTCTTCCTGCTCTACTGCTCGTCTGTTTGCCTGGCACCAAGTGAGCACTGCCCATCTGGCCCTCTCCGACTATACCTCGCCCCTGAACAACAACCTGCAGTGAGCGCCAGGCACACGCCGAGACGACCAATTTAGTTTGCCCTTCTGGCGTCTGCTGATGTTTCAATACGGACGAAATGCAGCAATGTTTTCTGACTCTATTGACTAACAAAAGAATAGACCTTTGTGAGGGTAGACGCCATATTTATTTTTACACTAATGGAAGCAAGGCTGTAAGGGACGGAAATACAGTCGGGTCAATGGCTCTTACAGATCTTAAGATCTTGGAACACTAAGTCCAAAATTACACTATAGTATATTTTAAAGAGACACGCTGTATGAAATTCCTAGAAAAAAAAATTCATAGCTACTTTTTTTTTTTCCCCCAAAATATTGGTTAGCTGAATATTTGGTAACAGTATAATCCATGAACACACAACCAAAATAAATCACCTTCAATGCCATCAAGTTGAATATGGCATCTACCCAGACCAAAGATGCAGTCGCATTTACCACTGCTCAGCAACATTTTGTTGGCAACATACAGTAATTTCAATAACGATAGCGAAAAGGTTCTCCAAACAGATTTCTCTTATGATCTCCCATATCACCCAATATCACTGAAATGTAGTTGATGTGAAGTTTAAATGCAATTAACACGTTCAACAGGTATACTGAACAGGAATATGGACAATAATTATAAGGATTAAAGACTAAAGTGGAGCATTCGCCCACATTCACAACATGATAAGGACAGAGACACAATTACCTCATCCTGGGGCTGGTTTGGGACAATTACCCTTCCCTGTTTGAGACAGTTTAACTTGAGACTGTGTTGCAGAAATGAAGGTGGTGATGAATCAGGGATTCTGAAGGTGACAATTCTGGGCTTCGTTTTAGTCACTGTGTTAGTCTCTTCGCTCATCTGTGGTGTGAGATCGTAACTCACACTCTGTAGCAAAAAAAACAAAAAACAACAACAACAAAAACAGGAATGTTAAAAAGGAAAGGAACAGTTATAACTTAAGTCTTGATTCGCTTATGGGAAAGAAAAAAACACTATGGAAGTCAATGGCTACCAGCAAATGTTTGGTTCAAAATATCTTCTTTTGTGTTCAGGTTTGGAGTGAGACAAGTGAGTAGACTATCCCTTCGATATAAACTATAAACTATCCCTTCGATATAAACCTTTTTCCCTTTTATTAAGTTCTTTTCCATCCCAAATGTGGCAGGTCTAAGCAAGGACTTGAGCTCTCAGTGTATTTTTAGTCCACTTCCATGTGTCTTCCTGACCTTCCCATGCAGCATCTACCTTCCTGTTGTCCTGCCGAGATCGTCCCACCTCCCACCTCAGAGCTTAATGAGCATAAACAAATCAGGAGTCCCAGTGACTCGCTCTGCTTCAAATTCCGCACCTCTCTCAGCTGGCTGGGGCTCAATGTCACACCTGACCAATACACTGCTGTGAAAGCAGTGGGCATCCCCAGGGCTACAATCAAAACAACTGGCCTACAGTGATGTACAACAATGGCACTCCCACATACTATGTTATGATGTTAGACAACATCACAACATTTCCTGCAGGAGAACAGACCTGAACATAATTGATTCTTCCCACATGGCCTATGGGACAGTCTCTGTTTTATATGTATTGGGATTAGAGCTGTCAACAATGCAACTATTTTTTTATTTAACACAAAACAATGCAAGATTAAATGTGAAGTTACACATTTAAGTTTTTGTTAGACCACAGTTAGCTACTACCACTGCCAAACAACACCTACTGAGAGCAGCGGATGCAGAATTTGCCAAGAGCTGTTTACAACATACACATTTAAAAACAGACAGAGTGCAACAGAAAGGTCTTGAGAGCTGAAATATTTTTTAACCATTAACGTCAACTTAAAAAACATTATATTATACTGGAAGTTAATTTGTTTATTGGTAGTACTTGACTACTTCGGCATCTCATGCAAATAATTTGATTATAAAATTTTACCTATTTGACATCCTTAATTAGTCCATTACCATTCAACAGTCAGCAACATCATTTGTGTTTTCGAAAGACTATTACTGTTGAAAAGCAGTGATATTGTGAATTTTAATATATTTTATTAAGTAATTTATTTCTGTGATGGCAAAGCTGAATTTTCAGCATCATTACTCCAGTCTTTCATGTTACATGATCCTTCAGAAATCATTCTAATATGCTGATTTGGTGCTGAAGAAACATTTCTAATTATTACCGATATGGAACAGTTTTGCTGCTTATTAAAGGAGTAGTTACCCCATATTTTACTCACCCCGAAGCCATTCTAGGTGTATATGACTTTGTTTTTTTAGACGAACACAGTCAGTGTTTTTTAAAAAATGTATCCTGGCTCTTCCAAGCTTGGTAATGCAGGTGGATAGTGCCCATTATTTTGAAGCTCCATAAATCAGATATATCTGGATATATCCTTACATCACAGGTCAGCCAAGAAGCCGTAACTCGGCACTCTAGCCAGCAGGTGAAAAAAGAAAGTCATACACGCCTAGGATGGCTTCAGGGTGAGTAAAATATGGGGTAATTTTCATTTTTGGGTGCACTATTCCTTTAATGTGTTTGTGGAATACATTTTTAGCATTTATTTGAATCAGTAACCTTTTGCAACATTATAAAATGTATTTACTGTCACTATATAATCAATTCAAAGCCTCTTTGCTGAATAAAAGAAAAAATAGAATTAAAAAAAAAATCCTGTGGACTCTACTCAAACTTTACAACAGTAGTTAGACCAATTAGAATGCAAAATGTATGTTAGCACCACCAAATGGTGTGAAGCTGCATCAGCTGCATATAAACCAAAGAAAAAACTTGTTGCAATAATGTTTGTGAATCCATACCTTCTATTCGAAATCTTCACTTTACATTCATTTAGCTGCTTTGCATGGGATGAATTAAGTCAAGGCATTTAGTAGTCATCCAAGTATGAAGTTCCGTTGTACGTTGGTTTAAACCCAATTTGCTTTACTGCTTTGGATACACCTGTTTTTACACATTAAGTGTGAATGCGTCTTTATACCATATTATGCTATAAACATGTCCCAAGGACATCCCAAATCAAAGCAGCACGATCTGATGCAGTGAAACAGTTCTATCTGTATTCCGCTGCTCTCAGCACAGTGTAAAGTGATTAATCCCCCTCCATAGAAATCACAGCCCTCCATTACACCAATCACACACTAAGCAGTATTATCCCGGGGTGACAACACTTGACAAATTCCCCCGCTCGCCCTCACTCCTGCTTTGTGTTCCCTGTTGGCACGCCTGCTATTATTCCTGATGAAAAATTAATTTCCCTTATCTGTGGCTAAGCTCTTCAATCCAAATCCGCCATACTAGCAACTCTCTATTTACAGGTATTAAGAGAACGTGCCCACACACACACACACACACACATTATTCTTGCCTGCAAACACACACCAAAGATTAATTGCACGTCTTCAGGGGGTGACATCCAATTCTGAACACCTGAAAGATACTTGATACTTGAGAGAGGGAGAGAGATAACATTGTCAGCGCGGATGAGACTGACAGCGGAACAATGTCCCTGGGTAGCATCTTGCTGATCTGTCTTTCAGCAGGCCCGCACCACTCTGTCAAATGCAACCTCATCGATTCGGCTGTGTGCAGACATTTCTCCGCAAAGACACCCCCCCACCACAACCTCTATTAAGACTGACACCCTGTTATCTTCATCGGCCCGCAAAGCTCACGTGCCTCTCGTCTAAGGACGGGTTATGGAGAGGAAAGAAGGGGAGAAAGGGCGGCTACGCAGGACAGACAGAGATGAAAGAAGAATGTTGTGTGATGTTGCATGGGGCAGACGGAGTTCATATAAGGGGGTGAATTATGGGCTCGTTTTGAAAGGAGAAATCATAGAGAGGAAATCATTGACCTTGACATCTTAAATGCAATGCTACATGTACTGTACATTCAATCTATACTGTGCAAACAGCACCAACAGGCAATATGTTGTAGGTATAAAAATATACCAGAGGTCATAATGAACACCATGAACTATGAAAAAAATAGTGATTAATCTATTGTTTGTCTGACCAATGGAAGAGGAGGATATGTTATGATATGATATATGAAAGCTATCATAATTATGAATACTTTATACATGTTATAAGAATAATAATACTAGTAGTAGCCATAATAATAGTATCAGTTTGCACTAGGAATGCTTGAATAATAATAACAATAACATTTTTTTATTATTATTAGAACATTTATAACACATATTTTAATGTTTAATATTAATTAGTTGGTAAAACCTTACAATAAGGTGTCATTCGCTAAGATTAGTTAATGTATTAACTAATGTGAACTAACAATACATAACATTATTCCAGTATTAATCTTTGATAATGTTAGTTAATAAACATACAGTCATTTATTGTTTGTTCATGTTAGTTCACAGTGCAATAACTAATGTTAACAAACCCAACTTGTGATTTTAATAATGAATTACAGTAACTATTGGAACCTCATTAGTGTAAAGTGTTAGCATTTAGGTACTATGGTCTCTCTAGGGCAGAAACAAAACAGTATTTAAAATCAGTTTTGTAACAGCCAATAATAAAGCACATATCTGTAAATCTCAAACCAAGTCACACTTGTGATTTTTCTTTTTTTTGGTAGAGATTTTGCGTAATTAATTGACTAATTAATTCCCAAATAATAATCATAGCTCTTATTCATGGGTACTTACAGCTGGGCTGAAGTGTTTGATCACTCTAATTTTGTTAGGAACAGGCCCATCAGAAGGTCTCGGCTCACGCTTCTTCTTGCATCCTCGCCAGACTCCATCAATACCGTACTGCTGGTTCATCTGATCTGGGACTTGCTCCATTCCCTCTAACACCACCCTGTCTGTGCCCCTCTGATGAAGCTGATTATGCTGCAGCTCTGCAGCACGGCCTGATGGATTCCCTCGTGTCGGTGGAGCTTGTTGCCATGGTGGCTGAAGTGGGGGCATTACAACCTGGTCCTGGTGCTGCTGTGAAGGCAGGGGCTGGATTTCTGGATGGTGCTCCAGGACGAGACAGTGAGGGGGATTATGAAAGGGCTGCTGATGCATAACCTTCCGAGGGCAAGAACCCAAGACACACGGCTGTTTCTGTTGATTTTGGTTGTTGTTCCAGTGTCCGGAGCAACTATCAGTTTGGAAGCGCTCCTGCCGCAGATGCTTCTTGTTTGCGGCCCGCCTATATCTCATCCGTTCCTTCTGTTTGATAACCTGCTCCCTCAGTCGCATCTGCTCCTGCAGCTTCTCCATGTAGAACGCCTCCTCCTCCTCACACGGAGGATAACAAAACTGATAACAAACAATTCAATAGTATAATCACAGCAAGCTTGGATATTTATTAGTACGCAATTTGTTTTATAACGAGCACTTCATTAAAAAGAAAATCACTATAAGTTCTTGTGTTCTATTACTGCTTAAGGCGCAGACATTCTGCTAAACATAATTAAAGATTTTTTTTTTTATACAAAAATCCTTGCTGATATCGGCAAATGTCTGCTGTCTGAACATAACTGAAGGAGGAGAATGCAGATAGAAGCCGGACTGATTGATTTTCAGAGCTAGGCTTTGAAACAGCCCTGACAGTGACTATTGATTTCCTTCTGACTGCATTGTTAGAGGTAATAATTGGTCTAATGAACAGCTTTCACACAGACTGCCTGACCTTGAGCATGGGGTGAAAGGCTCTGTTACCACACACGTTCATATCAAAGTCCAGAGAAAATGAGAGATAGAGCCACTACAAAGCCTTCAAATGTATCGACCCAAAAACTGTGAAATGAGGCTAAGCAGTACAACGCAGCTAACATAAAGGTTTTTAATTTAATAAAGTTGTGACTGTCACAGGCATCACACTGACCTCTTTGTTGTTTGTCGTGTTTAGCGGCTTTGCGGGAAGTTTTTGAGTAGCTGGAGGAGTTTGGGGCTGCACCTTGACCTTCTGACCCACATTTCTTCCCACCATCCCTGGCGCTGGTGGAGTTTTGGCAGATATCTTAGACTTGGCACTTGCTGGCTGCCTTGCAGTAATGGGCATCCCCCTGGCAACAGCCATTGGCTTGGCACTCTGCACCATCCTGGCAACAGCTCTTACCAGCACAGCAGGTTTCTGAGTGGGATGGAGGCTGTTATTAGAAATGGATACGTGCTGCAGTTGGTAAAAAGAGATCAGCCATGCTAAGAGGCTACTGGGGCTTGCTGGATTAGAGAAAGTTATATGTAGTGAAACACTAAGTGAAGAAATGGAAACAGGATCTTTACCAAAAAATGTTTAAATTCCACTATTCCACCAATTTCAGGTTAAGATGTATTAAATTTGTCAATTTGGCAGTAAAGACATATAGAAAGATTTCTATTTCAAATAAATTATGTTCTTTTAAACTTTCTATTTATTAAAAATATCCTGAGAAAAGATACTAAATAGTTTAACTGTTTTCAGCATTGATAATAATAAGAAACGCATCTTATACACCAAATCAGCATATAAGAAAGATAAATGACCATGTGGCATTAAAAACTGTAGTAATGGCTGCTAAAAATGTAGGTTTGCAATCACACAAATAAATTAATTTACATATAAAAAGTTTTTTAATTGTACTATATCTCAATATTACAATATTACAAGTATTTTTTTTTTTAATTGGTGATCGTAAGAAAATTTCTTCAAAAAGAAATTAAGAATAAAAAATCTTACTCACTCCAAACTTTGAACTGTAGTGTAAATTGCAAGAAAAATCTAAAATAGTACTAATTTCCAAAATCTCAATTTACCAACCATTATATTTCAGTCAGCTTAAAAAAAAAAACCTCAATACGTCTAAATAAAAACACTAAAAGGTTTGCAGCTTAACCAATGAAATTCCCTGCCACTGTGAAGGCAGATTGACACCGTGATTTGCTCTGTGTTTGGTGATGTGGGCAATCAGGAGGGGGCCTGTAAAGAGTTGGCAGCCAGTGATTTTCTTTGATTGACAGGCAGAGGAAGAGTCTAAGTCAAAGGGCACTGTGCTTAACAAATAAAGCAATTCGTGCTAGGAAAAAGAAAATATCACATAAACAAGGTCACCTCCACAACTCAATTGTGTATAAATGTATAAATATAAATAAAAGAGATAAATAATACTCAGATTATATTAGAAGTGTGTGATTCATTAAAAAAAAAGGAAAAGCAAAATCTAATGACCTTGATGGTGAAATAATTCAGCTCAGCCTACTGAAACCAAACTGGTTATTGCCCAAAACTGCCTTTAAACACTAGAGGGCAGCGTAGCCTGTGGGTCCAACTGTCCACGAGAACAAATGTGGCTACTACAATTCATCTGATTACTACAATGAAGTGTATTGATGTATTTAGAGTTGACATTAAATGTATCCACATGGTATTTTGTTTCTTCTACTCATATCAAAAAACAGATTTAAACTAATGCTGTCTTTACATGCAAAGTGTAATAAGTAAAATCAATGTGAACCACTTGGTTAAAGGTTTAATAGCTTAAAAATGGGGCAAAAAGGCACTTTTTACTTAACTTGGCAAAGTAAGCTAAACCAATAGATAAGGGATCTAAAGTAAAAGCAAAATTCCTTGAGCATCAGAAGAGGTTAACAGCCTTCATAAGGCACACATAACTAATCAAATCACAATGGACAGGAGTAGCCATTATGCTACGTCCTTGAAAATCACCTGTGCCTGTGGTCCAGAGGGAGCAGTAAAGGAGCAGCCAGACTGAGCTGATGGATGTTTCTGGAGAGGCTTTTGCCCACGGTGGGGAGTCCCAGGCTTTGACAGATCCATGGGCCCCTGCAAAGCTAGACTGGGCCTCCAGGGGTCACTCTCATTTCCTGGAGGCTGAATGGAGCCCATGGGAGTAGGTCCAGCGAGGAGCGGATTAGTGTCCAAGACTGAAGCAGAGTGTTGTTGATCAAACATATGCTGTCCTGGGAACACTGGCTCTTTGAAGGAGGGGTGAAACAAAGACAAAAAAAGAGGGGAAGTGAACATGCGGGTGCCATATTGCCATATTTCCGCTGATCTAATGTGACATCTCTACTTCTGTTTGCTCCTTGGGTGTCTGACTGCATACAGCAGGTGCTGAGGATAGAGCAAAGGTCAAAAAGGCAAACGGTCATTTCTGTGTAAATCAAAACATTGTAAAGTCATGTATCTAATTCGCATTGAAAGTATCTTATGCTCTCTAAGAATGCATTTATTTGATCAAAAATGTATTGTGAAATATTACAATTTTAAACAGTTGTTTTTGATTTTAATCAATTTTGATATATTAATATTTATATTATTGTTTTTTATATATTTAATATATTTCAATATATTTGTAATTTATATCTGTGATGGTAAAGCTGAATTTTCAGTCTTCAGTGTCATAATAGAAACATTTCTTACTATTGTCAATGATGACAGTTCAGCTGCTTTTATGTAAAAGCTCGTAAGAACAGCACTTATTTGAAATAGAAATCTTACAAATGTCATTTTGTCACCTTTTATATGTTCTTGCTAAACAAATATGAATTTATATTAAAATAAAAGGACTACCAACCCCAAATCTTTTGAACAGTATGTGTGTATTTAGGCTACAAGGTTCTAACTGTAAAGTAGCATGGTAACAGATGGGCGTATGCATCTAAACATACACCTTCTGAGACCGGATGTGTTTGCAGCGTTGTTTGCTCAACCGTCTGGAGCACTGTATGCAGTTGGGATACATGGTCTCACCAGAACTGCAGGAAGGTCCAGTGAGGGTCTCCTCTGGGGCAGGCTGTCCCCTGCAGGAGCGTGTGAGATGACGCCCAGAGGGCTGAGGAGAGGGACCCTCTCGCAACACAGATCCACCCTAATCAAGATGAGCACCAAGGAAAAACACATATTTAATTCAAATAAACAATACATGTAGAAATGTAGAAAATGAATGCCACAGTAATACGTCACCTTTAATAAACTAGAAAATTATCTAAAAAAAAATATATATATATATATATATACAGTTTTTCATTTGATCAACTTTTTAAACTGATCAACGGTGGTGGTAAAGACTTTTATAAATGTTACAAAATATTTCTTTTTAAAATAATGCTGTTTATTTTTTACTTTATATTTATCAATGAATCCACAAAAATATTAAGCAGCACGATACTGTTAAAAGATTTTTAAACATAAAATCAGCATTTAATGATTTCTAAAGGATCATGTCACACGAGGATGGCTGCTGATTCAGCTTTGCATCACAGGAATAAATTACATTTTTATATATACTAAAATAGGAAACAGTCATTTTTAAAATAGAAATATTATTTTACCATATTCCTATTTTATGGCATGTTTGATTAAATAAATGCAGCCTTGGTGACTATAAGAGACTTTCAATAAAGTCATACCGGCTCCAAGATTTTGAATATATATATATATATATATAGATAGAGAGTAGTCAACATTTACAGTGGATCATAAACATTCATCAAAACTAAAATGTGCTCTTGTCTTTTGGGCAACTTTGATAATTTTTTTTGATCCACTTCAGATGTTCACTACTCAAATGTTACTACTGTCAAATGATTAATCGCGTTCAAAATAAAGGTTTTTGTTATATATGTGTGTGTGCTGTGTATATTTATTATGTATATATAAATACACACATATGCATGTATATATTTAAGAGAAATATGTTTATATATTAAATATATTTCTAAATAATATAAATTATATATACATATATTCATGTAAATACAAGTAAATATTTTCAAAATATACACATGCATGTGTGTGTGTATTAATATATACATAATAAATATACTCACACATATGTAAACAAAAACTTTTGTTTTGGATGTGATTTATCGCTATATATAATTGAATTTTGAACATCAAGATGCAATGATTGTCTGCTTATTCCCCCATATTAGCAGAGATTTCAAGTGTTTAAAAGCGGAAACTTTGCTGGCACTCTGGCCATTATGATCATGCACATCTGCCATAATTGCACTGAGGGGGGGCACGATAACAATCCACTAATCCTTTCAAAGAAAAGCTAACCACCCTGAATTTACCTTTATCCTCTTAAATATCCATCTCGGTTCTCAAATAAAGCCCTTTTTCACTGTACTTCACGTTCGAAATGCCACCCTTACCCCTGTTAATTACCCGATGCTATCGCTCCTAATCTACATTCCAAACCAGAATTGATTACTCCTTTTTTTTCCCCTCTCCTCTCCTTGGCCTGTGTGTGAATGAGATTCAAGCCAAGTCATCCTAAACAGAAAGTTAATCAGTGGCTCTATGCAACAGACTGTGGTTCAGAAATAACTGGCCATTGTGCACTTAATCAGTTCTCCACTCAAAAGGTCAGTTCCAGCCCCCCAGTAGGATTTAATTAAAAGCACTACACAAAAGCAAAAGCCGTTTGTATGAATTTGATAACCAAGAATGCTCTTTCAATGGCTAATCCTGCATTTACAGAGAGAGAGAGAGAGAGAGATGGAGCAAGAGAGAGAGGGAGAGATAGACGTTGCCGAAGCTCTCCAGGGTTGGAGCCAGGTGTGGATTGCACCGCATTCAATAACGGAGATGATTTAGAGGACAATGGGAGGATGTTTCATTAGAATCACGCTCTGCCTGTTGTCTTCCACTCTCAGTGTTAGGATTGCCATTGAAACTGCAGCGACAGAGGGAGAAGACGGTCACGCCACTGGGCCTCTTTCCTGGAGGAGAGATGCTGTTGTGGAATCAGAAAGTCATGAGAGGGATGTTTAAATTCAGCGCACTCTAAATTAAAAACTGCTGTAGGGCTACTGCTGAAGAAGGTCAAACGAGGGCAAAATTATTCACTTAAAATTAATTTCTGAGTTGTCTACATAATTTATTGCAGGATAGGTAACTTATTAATCACCTAAATATTATAATATGATAGAATAGTAAGTGCATCATTTTCTCAAGCGCACCTCTATCAGTCAAATGACCCGGATTATTTGTGATTCGTTTTTAACAAGATAGCAGTCTGATGTTTTCCTTTTCACAAAAAGCCATTTAAGCGACTTCTGACATCACGGAATTAAAAACTTGCGGGCAATCCACTGATCCATAGCAAAGAGCCTTTATCTGCCTCGCTCACTATCAGAGCCATATCAGAGTCATTCAGCCAGCGCAAACAAACAGCAGCCATTCTCTGCCGCAATTAATGGAATTAATGAGATCTTTCACTGGAGGCGATTCATCCATTTCAATTCAATGGAATACTCAATGCAGTTGTAAAATGAAGTTTAAAATGATAGACAGGATTAATATTTAAACACCTTTCTTCACAGAAAATATTCCGTACACACACACACACACACACAACCACAGATGGGACCCTGCATGTACGATTAGTGTGTGATTGTATGATAATGGTATGATAATCGTGATTAATCAGATGCCCACTGGCAAATGGAAGTTTCCGGGGGGCATTCTGTCACCTGCATTCTAAACGGCATCATACCAAGCCTTGGCTCGACGACATTGATGATTGGCTTAGGCTGAGCTGCTCTCTGAAGTGCTGCACTCGATTGAGATTCACATTTGAGAGCGGAAAAATACACATCACATCATGCGCACCCAGAGCACATGAACATAACCGGCTTGGAAAACATTTTGTGAAGAACAGAGACGTGTGCTTGGTCAAACGCCCAGACCCCGCCGCCAGAAACCTTCTTTTTTCAGTGATCTGCCCGTGTAATTATGTCAAACGTGCACATACAGATTTACGAAGGCATTTTAAAGGAGGCAACAACCAATTTTTGTGGAAAGTGTGAGTTGATTGATTACACAAACGCCACCAGGTTAAATGATAAAGACTCATTTCTAGACCTTGAATGTGTAAAGCAGAACTAATTTAAGGGAAAGATATTTAGAAATGATATTTTGATGTATTATAATGAATATGACTTCAATTGAAGAGAAATGTTGATGCTGTGGCATATGTACCGAGCCCGTGACCTCACATCCTATTGAGCATTAAGTCCCCCTCCTCCCTTGAAATGAAATAAACATGTGCCTAAAGCCCATATCAAACCTTTCCAGTTGCACAAGGACTACTATCAATGTTTACAGATTCAACTCAAACAGTGTTTAGCCAGGGCACTCATGATTAATAGCAGTAGAAAACATATACACACAGCCGTGTCTGTGAGCGTACACACACACACAAACACACACTGAGCGAGCAGCTGCTACTCTCTTGGATGCTCAAGGGATCCACAGCAGGCCAGGCATGGCTTTGTGTAGACATCAAGGGCACTGCAATAAAAAACGGATAACACCTATTTGACACTTAATTCTGTACAGACACCTTAACTTCCTATAAAGACAAGAAAAGGAACTATTCCAATAAAAAAAAAATATATATTTTTTGTGTGCTTTCGAAATTCTATTAATATTATTATTATTACTAACAACAAATATTATTTTTAAGTATTAAAATACTAGTAATTATCATAAAATTATTATTAATAATAATAATAACAATAAACAATGTATTAGTTTAAATTATTTATTCATTATTATATTATATTATATTATATTAGTATATTATAAATTATTATTAATAATAAAATATCAGCATTCATTGCTTTTAATTATTATATATAATTATAAATCATATTAATGTAAACTTTATTCTGGAAATTGTATCATTAACAACAATAATAATATAATAATATATTATTATTGTTATATTATAATATAAATTCTTAAATATTGATGTTATTATTTCTATTGCCATTTAAATATTTGGAATTATGTATCTGAAACTTATTATAAACAACACATAATAATTATTATTCCCGATAACAATAAAAAAATTCAGCATACATTGTATTTAAATGAACGAACAAACAAACAAACAAACAAACAAAACAAATAAATAAAATTCCTAAATATGTTAAAACGAAACATCTAAACAAAAATCTAAACCCACAGCAATATTTATCAACTCATTATTCCATTCACAGCAATAACAGCTTGATGAAATGAAAGTAAATTTGCAAAGCCCTCAGGCAGGAAGTGGCTGCAGGCCTGAGCCTGACCTTGCCGAGAGAGGGCTCCTTTAGTTCTGGGAAGGTGCCGATTGGCTCTGAGTGTTTTGGGGGCTCAGAAGGAGAGAGAGAGCTAGGGTGCGACTCAGGACTCTGGAGGGTTTGGTCTGTGGGTGGATCGTACTTGCCTGAGGGGTGCAACAAGAGCGAAAAGGCCACGTTTGATCACATCACCTAAAAGCAACATTTAATGATACTGTATACCTGTAACAATAGGGTCAGAACTATATGATGTTTTACGCTGAGAGATGACTTTATCAAATGTGATATCATTTGAATAAAGCCGGCATTTCGGCACTTTACTCTAACGACGCCAGCAGACAATAGGGCTGCCACTCGAGCTGCAGAGGGAGGAAGGAGGGGCTGTGATACCTCTCCTCCGCCTGTCTGTGTCTATTAATGCCATGATCACAGATTAGCGTGACTTCAGGATAGAAAGAGACAGGGGCTGAGGGGAACATGGGAAGAAAGACAGAAATGTGAAGAAAGGAATAGACAAAGAGAGGGCACGAACACTTAAAACTGAACAATTTCCTCCAGTCTGAGTAGCCACTACTAATTTTTATGGTCAAATACAAATGTTTCAGAGAAGAACTGCACAAAGACCAAAAGCTAATAAACAGAGAACAGATTTATCTAATATTATTTTGTCATTCGTCATATTATTATATTCTATAACTTTCCATTACTTTACACTTTATAAATCAAAGAAACATAATAAAAATGAATGCTGATTTAAAAATGTCCATTTACCATCCTTGTATGTAACATCTTAAAATAGCAATATTCATAAGGCAGTCTTGTAAGATGCTATAACATCAAGACGCAACAGAGGAGTTTGTTAAATGAAGACATCCGCAACTCCAGTCAGTTTCTTGCAGATGACATAATGCTAATGCGAAGCTATGCATAATTTACACTCACTCTACTCGCTCTCAACATGTTAAATGAGCAGTTTCAGCCAATCATATACCAGCAACGCTTCCTTCATCATTCGTCATGGAGTCAAGAGGAAAACAGAAAGGTTTCTCTTCATCATCAATTAAACATTCAGAGGGACACGTTCACAAGAATACCGCAGCGCTATCAGGATGTACAACCGCTGTCTTTTGCATTAATTAAATATGGTTTTGGGCTTTACAGTAATCGCCCAATGCAAAAGATGTTTTTTACCACAAGAGAGATGCTAAATCCAAAGCAAAACACAAAGCTAATTTCGCATGATTGACTCAAAGTGGAAAATTGCCAAGTTGTTTTGCATAATCCAAATATCAACACCAGTAGGAGGAGCAATAACCCTTGATAATTGAAATAATTTCGGAAAAGCAAACTCACAGGTCTCACATACTCGCATGACAAAATCTTCCTGAAATCTATGCTGCTCATACAGACACACATTCATGCAGTTCCTCATAAAAATCAACAATTACATGCAGATAGTAAAGTTAATACGTGCTAAAAGTTGGCAGAATAAGCATTTTACGTTTAATAAATTCATAAATTCCCAAAGAGTGCTGGTCTGTTGGGGCTAGGGGTGTGTTGATTATGTTAGTATGGAGTGTCTATCAATCCCCCATACTCTTGTCTGTCTATTAACCCCAAGGTCTTTCATTCCAAAGCAGAAGATCCCTGTTTACCAAAGCAGCCCTGCTTCAATTCCCTTTGCTTCCACACTGCACTATTCTCAAACAACCACAAAACACAAAGTGGAAATTATAGAATACATCCTGAAGTGCTTTAGAATGCTCAACAGATCAGCTTATTAATAGCTGCCGTAAAATAAACTGTGACAAAACTGCTGAAGAACTGAAGACCAGCACGAAAAACATGAGTCAGTGTTGCACTAATGGTCAGTGATGGCGGTTGTGAAATCTATACATCAAGCATCATATCGAATCCTCCATTTTAACCTGCCTACCTCTCAACAGGCTATGAATCAGCAATTATTTCCTTCACACCATGTGTCACAATCAATTTCACTGCTCTGTGTAACAGAATGGTTTCGGGTGACATCTCCAATCAGTAGGTAGGGAGCACATCCTTTCAATGGAAATAGGGTGCTGCACAGGGTCATAACTTCTGACAAAATGCAAATTACATTTGTAACATAAACTGAAATGTCAACTGAGCTTTGCTCGGGCTGCTCCTTAGTTTTTTATACTTGGAAATTTATAATGCATGGTGGGCACTGGATCAAGCGTGGAACGGTGTGAGCAAAATTGTGGCTTGGGAGCTGTTTCATTACTGTTTCCTACACTTTAAAATAGTTGAGGCTATTTTCTTTTCATCACTTTCCCAAATTAGTTTTGTAAGTTTTGGCCAACAATTTTTTTTTTTTTACATTTATATGTACGTACATATCATCAGTAAACAACATAATTTTCCTATGGCTTAGCTTACTGTGCAAAGCTACAGTAGCACATGACCAAGCATAAAAAAAAACTGCTGAATAGGCTCCAGAGCTGAAATTATGTCAACTTGCATATCAAAAGTGAAAAGCGTCCAGAGTGCCAGTGGGAATCCCAGCCCCCACTAACGCCACCCCTTCTAGAACTAAAATAACCCCAAGAAAAAGCCCTCTGTCCCTCATGTGTCTCTACTCTTGACATAGACAATGTGACTCTGTGCCACAAACAGAGGCTAATACTCTGAGCACCTAACCTAACAGCAGACACCATCTGTACTGCAGGTGTATGTTTGTGTTTACGGTCTAGACTAATAGACTCTTTTCCATTAAATAGAGAGGTAGATCAAAGCTGAAAGACAGATCTAACTGCAATTGATGACATCAGCATCTATTTAAACTGAATGGTTAGTTTGGCAATTAAGAACTTGTATAATGAGTTTAAATTCTGAATATCTCAAATGTTGTGTTCACAAAATTAGTATTACAATTACTTTTAGTCATTTTACAATTTAGTCATTTTGCAGACGTTTACAATACAAGACAAAAAGGGAAGGAATAAAGAAAGAGAAAGACAAAGGTTTTGGGTTTTTTTTAAAGATGAAATAAATAAAAAAAAGAGATTAATTATTTGAATATTACTATAACATATTGTTTTCTATTTTGATATATTTTAATATGTAATTTTTTCCTTTGATTGCAAAGCTGGATTTTCATAGGCATTACCAGTCTTTAGTGCCACATAATTTCATTATGTCATATTTCTCATGTTACAAAAACAGCATTCTTCCATCTTAGAAACATTGCGAAGCTACGAAACATGTTACCCGTT
>JAUMHE010000043.1:10846149-10863330 GCA_032359235.1 Enteromius mattozi | reverse complement strand
TAACGCTCAAAACAGCCACAATCAAGCCACAACCATCTGATATCTACCCATTTTAAAGTAGTGTAAAGAACATCAGTATTCTCCAAGCAGAGCTACGTAATTCTTGTTTGGGAATTTGCCAGACGGAAAAAGAACAAGATAAGGGCATTTTGAAACAACATTCCCATTATGTGCAATGTGCTTTGGCTGTGTTTTTGCGCTAAGCAGAGCTCACTTGAAACAAAGGCCCCTGGGGGGCATCAAAAATCAACCTTTATCTAACAGTTCACCTATAGACCAGGCTGCTACAGAAAGAGGAAAAGTTCACCCTACCTCATAGTTTCGTTCTCATCATCGCTACGCAAAAGGTCATCGTTCAGCTCTTCATCTGATGTGTCCAATAGATCCTGAGAAATACACCCTCAATTTAAGCTCTTTTTAACCAACACTTTAATGAGTCATTCATTGGAGAATTGATCTTTGCTGATATAGACCTTCAACACAGATTCATTTGAACAAGAACCAATCCACCTCCTACACTAATGTATATTTTATTACATTGGTTTACCAGTCAATATTGTGGTAATATTTTACATCTATAAATATTATATAAGACTTTTTTTTTGTCAGACTGCAGTTGCCTGATACAAATAACCCGAAATGAATGCTTATAGGTATTTTTAAATAAATCAATCATACATCTGTTGAATAGTATGCTCAGCTCTTAAATAATCTAAATGATATTTGTAAAGCCTACCAAGATGAAACGATTCAGCTCCCAAAATGTACTAAATTAAAATGTATGCACTGGTAAACCTTCTACTTTCAATGATGAGCCGAAGCTTGGACAATTCATCTTGTCTTCTCAGTTATTAAAGCAAACTGAAGCCTTTATAGTTCCTCTCATGTAAAATCTGGTCAATCCTCAAGAGACCTCAAACCTGCCACAGTTAAAGCTATTTCTAGTAGTAAGGTCCTTTTATCTGCAGAACACCTTGTATTTGTGCCTTAGGACACATTTAGCAGATAATATACCATTAACTGCAAAAAATAGGACAGCTGGCCCTGTGAAGAAACCACCTGTCACAATCCTGAGGCAGAATGTGACACCATCACCTGAGACCTGGCATCTTAACAGATATTTACTGCTGTTTATCAGCATATCATACTGTGCACTGAGAATGCAATCACTCCACATGATCTTCAAGACAAGATTCAGAGATCTAGGAGCAAGACAGCAGACGGAAATCTATTCACATTCATATATGCAGTGTTCTGGATATAGCCTACTCACTTGTTTGGATGCAATCCAGTCCTCCACAAGAACGTCTTCCTCTGAATCACTTTATAAAGAAAAGGACATAAAGCATTGTGTGCCCAAGACCATCTACTCATTCAGAAATATACTGATTTTCATATTCACAGAATGAAAGAACGCACAATTAAACAACGAGAAAGTTATATAGAGAACAAATATGCACATGCTTAACCAAAATGACATTTATTTAGCCTCAAAAAAGGCCATTTAACTTTATTTCAGCTAGTACTTTGTACCTTATTATGGAAAATACAGTAAATACAGGATTATTCTTTATTTATGAATAGTTTTTACATTATTTTTTTTTACAGTAAATAACATACAGAGAAGACCTGTTTAACCCAAAATACGTTCAAAGCAACATTACCTGTTCATATCTTGACCTTGATACCTTCCTCTGAAAAACCTCTCTCTGCCAGGCTTGTCATAAACCTCATTGTTGTCTGTGAAGAGAATAAATCACGTTTTCTTTGTTTTTATATTATATTGCGTGGTAAAGTGAAGGTGACTGCAGCATTTAGTGCACACCAAGAGTTGCTGTAATTATTAGTTAACTAAATTAAATATTCCAAAGCAAGTGCAGTGCCGCTATGCTAATAACAACTTTCTACGCAAATGATTATATTTCAAAAAGAAATAAGCCACGACTGCTTAAGAAACATCCGATGTTTTGGCAAAAGTAAAACGCTAATGTTACATGCGTTACATGATTCACAACAGATTTTTCGCTGCGCATGCGCAATAGACTATAAAATAGCTTTTTATTGACGTAAAGCTGTCTTATCGTTCCAGTTAATGTTGTTAATTTTACATTTCACATTCCATTAGCGCCAATTAATCAGGGTCAAGAACAACCACTCATGGAGAATTTTTCACATAGTAAGTTTGCAACATGCTGAATAACGAGCTAAGCAAAGAAAATAACGCAGAAATCAACTCAACTTTAAGGAAGTGCAACGTTCAGACACTCACGTGACTTTGGAGCAACGTGAACCACCTGCTGATATCTAACCATTAGATACGACAAAAACCTTGCACGGTAATAATGTAGTGTAGAACAATTTGCCCACCTTGAATATTTTCCATTATAGATACACATGATACACAGCATAACCTGGTGTACACTATAGTTTCAAATGTGAAAAGTTACAAATTATGCAAGGGATTGTGGGTAATAAAGAATTAAACCTAAACAACTTTTGAAAATACACTTGCATATCTTTCATTTTAAATGCATAACGTACACATTTAAAAATAGATTTACTTAAGTAATTTTTTTTTTTTTTTTTTTTTAAAAAAGCTATTATTTTGTTTTGTCATAATTTAATTAACGTTATATCAGTGCTTATTTGTTTCTACTACCCCAGTTGTGTTTGTTTGTTGCGCCTAAACAAAGCATACTGCCAATAATATTCAGATTTGATTAACTATAAAAATACCAAATCTGATAAACCGAAAGTTCTGTTGTAGTTTGCAGGAAACAAAAATAAAGTTTTATTGGATTCTTTTCTTTCATGGAATGATTATTCATATTAGTGTCACATGGCTGGAATGTATGTTATCTACTGGAGTGGTGTCTGGGAACTTTCTAATCCGGGTATTTAATGTCTAGACATTCTTTGCGCTCATTGGATAAAAGTCAGAATTCTGTGATTTCATTGGACGTCGCGGCTGTCACTTGTCAGTGCGGCCAGCAAGGTTGTTGGTCGTGGCAGCACGACAAACCGGCACGTAGATGGTCGTTGCTTTTTGTATAGGAAGCGCATTTGAAATTCATTTTTCAGACGGACTGTTAGGAGCTTTTGTGCAAGCTATCTGGGTGCCGAGCCTGCGTCCTCTTTCGTCTCAGTCATTTTTTGTAGCAACGAAAACTTTTACCCGTGCCTCGCTCACCTCTTGTTGTTTACACGTAACGTAACGTTAGCGTCTCAGGTAAGACAGTAAACACTTAAACTGTTTATAATGTGTTAGTTTAATAATCTTAAAACGACAGGTTGGCCATTATCCAATCCTAAATATGTACGTATAAACCTAAATATTTAGTTTTTAGGGTTTTTTAGCTGCTACTCCCACGCACCTGAACAAACAAAACAGGTGGAGCAGATGCACCAAGTTTTACTGAAGAGTATTCAGAGCGCACTATTAACTTAGGGGACACCTACTCGTATAGGCTATATGCATTTAAACTATAAATTAGTTTAACACGCCTAACCTATTTAAATAACAGCGATGCATATATTGCGATGAGACAGTTGTTAGAACATTAGTGTTAAAAGGAAGTTACACATTAGATGGACAAAAAAGTGGTGTTGGTCAATTGGGGGCGCTAGTTCATTCATGCATAAATTACACCTGATAAGTTGTTAAAATCCTTTTGAAAGCATTTCATATACTACCTCTGATGTGTTTTATTAGTTGTTCGCTATTCTAGCTTGGTTTGTGTATTGTTGAAACCCCACTTCAGGATGATGCGATATAATTTATTCCCCTTTACACACTAAACACTGTTCTGTCATTATTCATAAGAGTTTAGTCATGTTGACACACTCCACTATTGTGTCGAAGAAGCTTCTTGTTTGTTAAAAGTTTTGCCTAATTAATTATTGTAATTGTGGTGTTTCAAAGATTTGTTTTTCTTAAGACACCATTGATATATTATGGTACCATATTCTTTATTCGTTATTCATTTATCCCATATTTTGGTCCGTACAGGGCTGTGTGTGAACGTCAGACACTTGTTTTAAATGTATGCAAAGCCAATACACTCAAACCGTTGACTAACTAGTGGGTGCCAATTTGGATATGTTTGTATGATAGCTGAGTGGTTGCTTAAGTAAGATCTTTTAGACAATTATACAGTTGTTCACTCAGACTGGGCTTTGTTATGTTGGTAACATTAGCTTTTTGTGATGAACGTCCAGTATAATTGTTCTGTGAGTGTGTGTGTGTGTATATATGAAATAGAAAAATGCAATTTCAGTTACCTTCACCATGTTTTCCTCATTCAGGAGATCAGCATGTCACCATGGATTAAACAGGTTTGCCTTGTTCTTGCGGCAGTGTTCATGTTGCCCAGTACAACTGAGTCAAAGAAGGATGAAGCATTGTACTGTTCGGGTAAGCTGATGTTACATGGAGTTTCTAAATAAATAAAACACACACTAATTACTTTTAATTATATAATAAGTAATGATTGTTGAGGTGGTAATTACAACAACTGTTTCTAGTTTTCAAATGTCATTTTTATCTCTTATTTTTCACTTTCTTTTAAACTGCCTCCAACATTTTGTGACATTTTGTGAGTAGGTGTCCCCTAAGTTAATAGTGCGCTCTGAATACTCTTCAGTAAAACTTGATGCACCCGCTCCACCTGTTTCATTTGTTCAGGTGCACATGAGTAGCAGCTAAAAAAAACTAAAAACGAAATATTTAGGTTTATACGTACATATTTAGTCACTGTTTTTTTTTCAAAAGGGTGGAATTAAGAATTATTAAGCTGTATTTAAACAGTCACTTTTGAGGAATTTCTGTTCTGTCCAACACCTCATGATTCTAATTGAGCAGCTTTTCACTTAATTTATCTATTCAACGTTTGAAAAGACAAACAATGGCTTGCTAAATACCAAATTTACTAAATGTTTTAACTGTAATTTTAAAAATCTATGTTTTCCTAGTGCAACATTTTTCGGGTTAAAATTTTTACACTGATTAAAATGCCCTGTAAAAATCCTTCCTTTTCTATTATATATGTGTATATATATATATATATATATTATTTATTTATTTTTTTTTTTTAAAAATGACGTTTTAAAAGAGTTTCTGAGGCAAACAACCACATTCAATGGTAACTAATTGTGCTTTAAAAAGTATTGTATTAAAAAAAAAGTATTAGGTAAACTCTATTTGAGATGAACTGTAGTTGAGTCTGCTGAATTAAAACTTTTTTTAAAATGGAAAATGGACTATGGATTTCCTTTTATCTCTTAATATCGTCATGGAAATATTTGTTTTTAAAAATCAGTTTTATGCTTTTACGCGTTGTCAGCTTCAGTTTGATTATAAAGCACTTGAAGTGAGCTCTAAATAATAATTGAATATTTTCATGTTGCTTTAAATTGGATTGGTCGTTTGGAATAGTGAATACTGTGGGCTTTTCCGTAACGTTTTAATAATAAGCTTTTTGTGAGTTTTATTTACATCACATTTATTTATTCTGTATTGTATATTTCGTTTTCATGGATTACTTGCAGTTCTTCAAAACAATAAAACTCAACATAAGCATGGTCATATGTTAAGTGCTGTATTAGATTGATAAAGTTTGTGCAAGTTTCGCTTGCATTTTTTTCAAAGCATTCAGATCTTTTTAAACGTGACTACAGTATATGGTACAGGTGTTTAGTCAGTGTATTTATTTATTTTTTAAACTGTAATTTCCACATCTTAATATTACTTTTACACTTTGGTTTTTGGGTTGCCTTCGAATATGAATGTTTAATCCAGTTTTTTAAGCTAAATTCTTCTTTCCTAAATGAAGTTGTTCTAAACTAAAGATAAGCAAATAGGTCTCGTAGGTTATTCATTTTTCTGACTAGTTTTTCATTTGAGTTATCGATATAAAAGGCCAACAATTAAACCAACACTGAAACTATTTCTACTATCTGAATAGATTTCAGTTCTTACTTTCAGAGGATTCCGAAGTTAATTTGAATGGTAAATGTACAATTTACACGTGTATTCCAGTCTGGTCACTTTGCAGGACTAAGATTCTTTCCAAAAAAAGCCCTGTTGGTTTCTGTTATGGAATAATATTACTAGTATTAGAAAATAATAAGTCTTGTTGAAAATAATGCTAGGACCAAGCCTTTCTGGAGAATCAAAGGGTGCAAAGCTTGGTTCACATAAATCCTACTTTAAGCTCCGCCCAGGTTTGGCAGTTGCCATGGTAATATAGCAAGCATGACTAAGCACCAGTAAACTCAAGATTTTACCAGAAACATAGCTAGTGCATTTTTTGCCATTGCTATTTTCCTATTATATAAGTGTATGCAGCAATGCAGGTTAAAAAGAAAAAAAAGTTGATACAAATTTGATTCTAGTTCAGATGATTTAAGTACAAGCCATGATTAAAAATCTAGGACTGATCCTTAGTTGTAAGTAGCTATGCAACATTATTTTATGGGAAATGTATATTTAGCCATATTTATTGCAGTACAATTATAGACTTTTTTTTTTTGTTTGTTTGTTTTTTTTTACTTGGAAGAATTGTTTTCTTATATTTCCTGCTGGTAATGTTTTGATTTGGATATTGTCAAGATGTTGTTACTAAAAAAAAATAAAAATAAATTAAGCCACCCCCTGGCCTTTTCCTGTTTTTCACTATAATTCGATTTTTAAATGATTAAATTGATTGAAATTACTTTTTCCCTTTCTTTTCTAGCCTGCATGGCGATTGCAGAGGAGATTAACTATTCAATCAGTCAAACTGATCCTAAAAAGACGATTCATGTTGGTGGATTCAGACTTAAACCCGATGGAAGTCTTTCAGACAAAAAGGTATGATTGACCGTTAAGTTCTCCAGAATTAATTTATCACATTTATCATTATCAGTGCATTTAGACTTTACTCCAAAGTCATTTCCTCTTCGTTCAGGATGATAGGCAACTTGGGATATGTCTTGCTCAAGAGGACAAACTTGATAGGAATAAATAAAGTGAAAAAGTTTATCTGTAGTGACGATTGAACTTGCATCATTCCTGTTTGTGTCCCAATTTTCCAGTCTTTACTACCACTATATTTATGAGCTTTCAGTTACATTATTAACAAAGTCTGAAAATATTCTGCAATATGCTGATAAGAGCTGAATTGTAAGTTTTACTTTTAAAATGGATTTTTATTAAGATGTAATTGTAAACTGAAGATTTCATTTTTCTTTACATTTGTGTATTTATTTAGTGATTAGGCTAGTTGTACATAGCTCTTTAAATTTTCCCTGGTGTTTATAAGCTTGATCTGTTTACTTGAGTAAAGGGTGCTGTTTTTTCTGTTTCCTTCTCAGCAATGGTGTCAATGTGTAAAGGTCAGACCCAATGAACTCTAAGCCCTGACCCCTGGTATCCAGGGACTGTCATTAGGCGCCCGACTCCACTATTGATTAGGGGTTAATCCCCTTTTGATTGTAACTGCTGCCTAATAACAAGTGTTTGTTCAGTTCTGACTTTTCCCCTCCCCATTAGGTCGTTTCAACTATGGGTAAAATGTTTGTCAGCTTGCAATGCAACAAGAGTAATGCTCTGCCCTAATTGATGATGGGATTTGAATGGGAAGCACTGTTCTGGTAAAAGGGAAAAAAACATACAGGTATTGTTAGGGATTGAGAAAGAAACCTGTTAAATCTGTTATGTCTTGCTTCATTGCAGATGAAACAGTTGAGTAATGAAGTACTTAATTTTTTGTTTCATGCATCTGTCTTTTTTCTTAATTTGTCATTTATCAGCTCATTGAGGTGAAGTCAGGAATTTGGGTTTTAATTGTGTATTATGCTTTAAATTGTGGCTCAGGGAGCTGTAACAAGATTTTTTTTTTGTCAATTTCGAGTTTTTATTTTTCATTGCAAATAAAAGTCTGTAAAAATAAATAAAAATAAGCCATGGTTCTCAAATGCCACTGTGAAGAGCAAAAGCGTTTTGTGCTGTGCTGAATTATGTTTAGCCTATTTACTTATTGCACATAACCACCATAACAGTGGTGCTGGAAAATGATACTCGATCCATGTGGTTCCTGAGTATCCCATTTCTCTTCAGTAATAAGGAAGCAAAGCAGGAGCAGTGTAGCAGAACTCGCTTGCTCTTCCCTGAGAGTGACTTCACTTAAAAATAAATGCTAATTAAAACTCGCCAAATCCCTCCCTGTTTCTCTTTTCATACTTGGCTCGGTTCACTTGCCCAGAAGCTGTAGGTGAACCCCTGCGACGCGCCCCATGTTTTTAGCAGATTCACCAAAGATAACCTTCAGCGGCTTTGCTGAAAGGTCGATTTATGTATAAATAATCATTCAACAACCCTCGCTCAGTTCTAATCTATGTCATTTTTGTGTGCATGTTCATACTTTTTTTAGCCATTTATTTAGGGATTTAAGGCAGCAAAATGAAATGCCCTGTGTCTCAACACTACAATGATGCCTGGCTCTCCAATGGGAATTCAGTGAAGGATGGCATCCCTGAGAAGCCTTTTCTCTGCCTGGGCCGCCTTGCCCCCCCACTCTTTATTCCTACAGAAATTCTTTATTGACAGCTTCTATTCAAACCCTTCAGACTGTTACGGGGAGGAATTTAATTCCCCACCATTTTCAGGATTGCATGATAAGGAATCGGCAGAGGATGCGGCACACAAGCCATCCTCTGCTAGATTCAAAGGCGAGATTTTTATTGCTTTTGGACTTTTGTGCATGACAGAATCTTATATCTTATTGTTCTCCGGTGGTTAGCCCGAAGTCTCCTAAAGTTTTTGAAATGAGTTTGGAATGTAATTGGTGAAGATCTCAAATATGATCATTCAGTTTTAATGCCGAGGATGTGGTCATGCCCGTATTGTTTGATATTGATAGGGTTTAAATGTCCTGCACCGATCGACTATGATCATTCGCTGATTTTCTTGCTCGTAGTTGTTCATATATTGTCTTATCTTGCGGTCCATCGAACCACATTCAGCTTTTTAATTAAAAAGATGGGGGATGTGTGGATAGGTTGCTGTCCTTCCATGGGACCTTTTATCTTATTTGTGACCAGATGGCAGCGAGCCACGGAAGCCTCTTTATGTCACCGAGCCTCACAAGAGTGGAGGGGGTAGAGACGCCCTCATAATGTAATCAGTGAGACCGGAAGGGTCCATACTGTGTCTGAAAGGGGACAATGGGGTCAGGGATATATCTACATCGCAAGAAAATCCAGCTCATCTGCAACCTGTCCTCTTTCCAATAACCCCCTTGCCCCCAACCCCGCCACCCTTTGACTGGCCTGACAAGTAAGACTTCCTGCTTTGATCATTGGAGGGTGGAAGAGATGAGCTGCCCAAGAGAACCAAAGGATGGGACTCCACTGTTTACCCTGCACTTGGCTGCTGTTGACAACTCCCCTCCCCACTGCTTACCCCCCGCTCTCCAGCCTTTTCACTCTCTCCGCCCCCCCGTCACCCTTTCTCCTTCCGGGGGAGGCCAAAGGGGCGGGAGCAGGGTGCACCTTGACCTGTCTAGACACCACAGTGTGTTTTTGTTCTGTTGCCAAGGCAAGGGGATCTACTTTTGCAACTTTGGAGATGCAGGTTAAAAGTCAGCGTCGTGGCACAGGGGATGTGTTTAGATGGGAACGGAAGGAAAGGTCATCTAAATGACCTCAGTGCCCTACGTTTTTCTTTTCTTCTTCTTTTTTTTTTTTTAAAGGAGAGGTTTGGTTTTGGTTACTTAGTCAACTAATTTTTCTGTAATATCATTCTGAATTCTTTTTCTGATAGGTTCCTCTGGCTAGGTCTGAGACTTACTTAACTGAACTGCTGGAAGAAGTTTGCAATAGCATGAGCGACTATGCTCTCTATGAGGACCCCAACACCAAAGAAAAGAGCTACAAGAGATTTGCACCAAGAGGAAATGATGGTGCGAACTTTCCTGATTTCAAAAATTTTAAGTTTGATGGACCAGAGAGTTCCAGTGCCTTGAAGTTTGCTGTGAGTATAAATTTGTATATTTGTCATTGTGTATATTGGTATTTTTTGATAGGCCTATATATACTTTAAAAAGTGAGTTTCCCACATTTTTTTCAGAAGCTTTTTTTATTTCCTTTTATAAATTCTAAAAAAAAAAATCATGCCAGTTGTGTAGTATGAAACTACAAATCATAAGTTTAGAAATGTATTTATTTATTTATTTTATTTGTCAAAGATTTCTTTCTGAAGGCCTTTGAAACATTTATGTATATAGATATTTCATGAATCGTCAAAAATGACATCTTTTTAAAAAGTGACAATGGAACATATGGTAATTTTAAATGTAGATTTATTATTATTATTATTATTATTATTATTATTATTGTTATTATTATTATTCATTTTATTTTATTTATTTATTTTTATTTTTGTTTATGATTGCTGTTCATCCTTTTTTCTATTGAATACAAAGATAATGTATAGGGAATATACTGATTTTATATTCGACTGATTTTCTTTTTTCTGTACAAGATTGCTGTATTTTTAGACCACAGTAAAATGACTAAATACCATTTGCCTGTAAATTACCTCGTGAAACATTCAAGATGGCAGACTTGCCAACTGTATAGTGCTAAAGATGGCTGCCCGTTACTGTATTTTCACTGATGTGATTTGCCACTGCTTCTTTATTATTTACTGTTCATAGAATGCTCATCACTATATTTTTAAAATGTCTTTTGCAGTGTGAAAGCATTGTGGAAGAGTTGGAAGATGATATCATCTCCCTCTTCGCCAGTGAGTCAGAACATGTGGTGAGGACGCTGTGCAGTGAAGTTTCAGGTATTTACGTATGACGTGACATACCTTTTTTCATTCATTATTGTTAAACATGTTTACACTGAAAACCATAATGTTGTCTTGATTTTCTTTTTGCATAAGTGTTTTAAGTGCACTTTTCGAGTGCTTTTCTGCATACAAATATTAATGCAGTTTTTATGTTACCATTATTTTTTTTTTTTCTTTTACTTTAAACATGTTTTTGTTTTTTCAAAAGTCAACAATGGTTTTTACTTTTTGCTTTTTAAAATCAAACTTACAACCCTATGAGATGTATGATCTAAAAGTAGCTTATTCTTTCTGAATTATGCCTCAAACAACTTGTAACCTGTAAAAACTGCATTGCAGTTTAGTTTTATGAAATTAAATTCAGCAAACACATGGAGAATTTAAGCAGAATAGTGCTAATTTGGCTGGAATTCTAGTAAATTTAGACATTGATTACAATATGTAATTATGTAAAATACCATTATTGAGAGTATTTGTATAAATTTCTTCTCTTAATGTACATTGTGAATTTCAGTTGATTATACTTTAAATACCTTTTTTTTGTTTAGCTTGCCATATTTAAATCTTAGAGAGATTTCATCGGTCTATGCATATAAAGTTATAGTTGTATCTGAAATGAGATTTCAGAAGTCTATCAAACAATTGTCTATGATAACAAAATTCAAAAATAAAACTGTCAATGTCAATTTTTTTTCTACATTTTATTTGTATGTGTGTGGCAGTTTGAAAAGAATTTTGAATGTTTAGTAATGTAGCAAAAAACCTTGGTTAAAAGCTTAGCTTTTTTAAAAATTTTTGTCAAATGGTTCTTTAATTCTATGCCTTATTGTTTTCTTCACACATCCAGGTCACTGCAAGAGCTCCGTTTTCCAGCACAGCGAACTTTAGTTCCAGATTAGTATCTGCTGAAGAACACTTAAAAAAAAAAAACCAGACCAAAAATTGACCTCAGATATTTTCCTTAAATATGTTGTTGTTTAGAATTTTTTTAGCAATGTCCAAATTATAATGATAAAAATTGACATTCAGAAAAGTGTGTAACAACTGCTTCCACTGTTGATTAGTGGGCACGCTCTTCCTGTATTACCTTTTTATATATATAATAAAGTAATATACACTTATAATTTAATTTACATGATTTTTTAACCTCAATTTAGTTTCATGGCATTAACTATGGTATTACCAATGTTATTTATGAAACGTTTACCTGTGATAAAAAGAAAATAAAATATTTCATATATAGTGGTTAAATGAGTCATTTGTTTTCATACTTGGCAGTTTTCAGGATAATTTATGTGAGAAACTGTTAACAGGCATGTAAGATGCAATGGCAAAAAGACTTTCTTGTCCCAAATCGTTTCACAGCACAGTCTGCTTGTTTCGTTCTGATGTCCCATGTCTGTCCAAGTCGGGTTTTTGAACATGGCCGCTGGGTAAGCATGATGGCATGTCTTTCGCACCCTTCCCTCACAGCTCCCTCCATGCAGAACTACGCATGCGCCGCTGTGCCGGCAGCGCAGGGGCAGGTCCTGTTTTGGGAGAGTAAAGGAGCAAGAGACGCCATGATTGCTTAGCTCTGTGAGTTGGTCTGGATATGGGTGTCAGCCAAATCACTGAGGGGGAAAATGACAATACTGCTTTCTCTGATATTGTTTAACAAGTCTGCTCTCTGTGCGCAGTGGGGATAGTGTCACATATCTCAAGGATATACTCTGGAATCTACATGATGCCGGTTTCTTTTAGGACATGTAATGCCTGGGTGTTTTAGATAATCAGTTGATGTAAATAAATTCAATAATTGTGAATATTATTTTACTTAAGTAATTTTTTTAGGGTTTTGCTTAAATTTAGTGCATAATCCAAAGATAGGGTATTTGAAAAGTTTATTCGTTTTTTTTTTAAACTCGATATGATTTCTAGAACAAACATGTAACATTCTTTATTTGTATCGTTTTTTGTGTACACCTTGGTATTAAATGTCTGCCCTTACAAGGTCTCAAAGTGCCAGATCAGCCCATGAAATGCCTGAAGAACACCATCATAAGTTTAAAATTATGTAATTGTCGAAAGCTACTTTATGAACTTTCCAGTTCTTGCAGTTTCCATGTCACCTTTTTTTTTTTTTTTCATACTAAACTGAAATTTTCTGTGCATGTTAGTCAGGAAACTACATGCTGTTTAGAAAGTTGGTTGTGACTTTACAAAGTAGCTTATTTCTATTGTGTTTACCCAGCTCTGTGTATGTGCTTTGAGCTTAAGTATGACAGATGAAGTGTTACCAAGGTGCAGTGGGCTGTAACTCAAAACAAAGGGAACTGGACAGCTAAACATCAGTTTCCCATGTATACAAAATGCTTTCATGCAAGCTAGAGCTACTTGTCTGCACTAAAGTGGGGAGATCCTCAATTTTCCTTGATCACGTCAGCTGGATGATTAACGGTTTTGTACAATTACCTAAGTCGCTCAGAATGGACCTCAAGTTATACACATTGAAAAAATGTAAGTGAAATTTGATCTCACCCTTAAATTCGCTATAAAGTTCAATTGCTGAGCTGTGGCGTTAACTTGTATTCTAACAAGATTAAAATATATTTGTCCTGGAGATTAGCATACTTAAATCCTTTTTTGCTTTTTCTGAACTGGCAGTGTGCTTTGATCTGTGTTGCGTGGCAAGAGCCTTGCTTTGGCTTGGCCATCCGAGTGCCAAGTGTGAAATTGGCCTGATGTCATCCCCATTCTTCACCCTCTACATCTTTCACTGCCTTAATTATATTTCCGCCACAAAGCCCCAGCTCTTCATTGCATATTCAAGTTTGACTAGGAAGCATTCAAAAACTATAGATAAATGACTCAGTTGGAAAGAAGACAAGATGGGCCTTTCTCTGATACGCAGACAAGGGAGATCAACACCGTTCTGATATGTATTTTCTTTTCTAGAGCGACTGGCCTAGGGACCCCAGCCATTCAGATTTTGGAAAGACCTGTTTAGGGAGAGGAAAGTGTTATCAGTTTATCAATGATGAATAAAAATGGACAAATCTAAATCAGAACCTCTGAGGTAACCTAGAGTTCTGGGGAACTGGGATGGACATCAAACTTTGTTAAGCCTAGCCTTTTAGAGCTTCATATTGTGTCTGTCCAGCCACCAGCCAGAAGTTGGCGGTATGACTTCTTGAACAAAACAGCTGAAGCAAGAGTTGAGAGTTCTTTGGAATTTCTGGATCTGAGTTCTAGGAATCTCCTCCAACCATTTCATCTCAACTTCGATTGCAGAAATGTTCTGGTGGTGTATGAAGTGAAACCAATTAATGAGATGCCTTTAAGATCCGTGTTGAATTCGGAGGTGATGAAATGTGGGCGAAGTGAAACGAGCCACCTGCAGCTGTGACAGGAGGCTTTGACCTTCAACGGGGTCTCCCGGCCACAGACTTCATTCAGGAGCCTCGCTGCGCGTCTGAGCGGCAACTGCCTTTTTCTTCCCAGTGAAGCTCATCAAGTCAGTGACCGTTGGGCGTTACTTCCACATACAAGCTTGGCAAGAATAGAAATGCAGATGAGATTCTCTGGCATTGAGGAACAGGTCAATGCTGGGAATGGTTCTCAGAGATAGCTCGCCTTTTGTGTTGGACCTTTTCAGTAATACGACTTTTCTAGAAACCTTTTCGTGGCGTCAGGTAACACTAAAGTACGAGTAAAGTTTCTGGTAGGCGTAAGAGTTACGAGTGCAACCATGCCAAACACTTATTTACGAAGTTTAACTCCATATCGATAGTAACTCGTTTTTTTATTTTAGAATATTTGCGCAAAAATGTGCAGCGGTTTACTTTTTAGACTGATTAGGTAAATGTATTATTTAAGTGGTGTAAGTCCTATTTCTGGTTATGTGTAAATTAGACAAAGTTTCACCGTTTTTAATGTTTGTTGTTTTTTTTTTATGATAGGAATTTTACAAGTGAAATTACCGCAGCATTTGGACTCCCCCAAGTGTTGACAGTTGGACTAAACTTGGCTTTGCAGAATAGGCTAGTTTAGTTTTTATTTATTTATTAATTCTTTTCTTTTTTCACCCAACCAAATAAACATTGGAACGAACCCAGATGTGCAACATGTCCCATAATAAAAGAAAAATGACTTTTGATCATTATAGAATGAGTTTTACCATGCAGCTGGCTAGTGCATTTGTCAATGGGGCTCTGTTTTCATGTAGGGCCTATTTAAACTTTGTTACGGTAATACGAATTTTCATTTTATGTTTGGCTGTACAACATTTGGTGAACTTTTTTTCTTTCTTTTTTTTAAATATTGCTTAGAGGTTTATTTTTCCAAAATGTTGCTCCATGCACACAATACAGTTGTGCCAAAGTCAATTTTATTTTTGCTTTCCAGATGAATTTGAATCAAGGCCACCTCTTTTGGCTGCGTATCACTGTTGCGTTCCATGTGAATCTGATTTACCTTAATATTAGATAAAGAGTCTAGTGCTGTGTGCCCCAGCCTGCTTTTAGAAGCTGAATTTGATTTAAAGAGTGAATTGTCCTTTTTATTCAAGTTATTTAACTTTTGTTACTTAATGCATTGTGCTACTCGCCATTGCCTTCTTTTCACTTTAGAAACTGTTAAGCGCTATACGAATCACCTCTGATTATTTTACACAAAATCTTATTCATATAAATAAATAAAATGGTTTGTTTACTTTTTACACCGATTATTTGTCTTTCAGTTAATATTTCAGTTCTTTACTTTTCGTCTTTCTACTTAATATAAAACACTTGTGGGCAAATCTTATACATTTTTTCTAAAGATTAATTTACAAAACGTTTTGCCAGTATTTTGGAGGCAGTGGTGATGATGCTTTACAATATGATTTTAAAGGGGAGAATACACGACAGTTGCGGAATTTATTTTAAAAAATCCTCTGGTGAGAAGATTTAAAAAAATATTCAAATAACCTTTTAAGAGGGTTGCTTTTTCAGCTAAATAACAACTGTAAGTTCATATACTGACGTGTAAAAATAGGGGCTGAAACGACAATGCTTCTGTAAAATAAACTTGCCAGATATCCATTTGGAAAAAGACGATGAGCAAACTTTTATTGTACATTCCCAGCTAAATTCAACAGACAACAACTTAAGTCAAGTACTTGCATTAGAAGTGTAGTTTTGAGGTTTACTGACTCGTATGCATTAAGATGTCTGATCTATTTCCTGAAAATGTGAGGATATTGGATGTGTAGCATCCTTGCGGATAGTATTTTAGACCATAGATCTTTTAAATACAATATACTGAATTATTGTAAGCATGATATGATGATATGCAATGTTGTCTTTTTTTCTTTTTTTTTAAATACCATGTCTCTGTAACACAACTCCAGGCAATAAAGTAAAACATTCATCCAGTAATAAAATTAGGCATGGAAACAAACATCTAAATCAGATAAAACTTTTTTTTTTTTTTCCCCATTTATTTTAAATCACAGTCGCCTGAATGCAGCAGGAAAAATCTTTGGACTTCAGCATGGATTTAACACGTTCACTTGTGGCTCAACGTCAAGTGTCAATCAAATCGCTCCCCCTTTTTTTTTTTTTTTTTTTTTTTTTTTTTTAAATAAAGAAGTGTCCTTTTCTTCGCGCGCTCTTTCTGAAGTTTCAGTAAGTGTACAGCAGTGATTCCAATTGAAAAAGTTTTACACCACTGTACACATAAAGTAGGATATATACATATAATATTGCAGAATCAAATCTCATACATATAGTTTTCATCCGTTTAATGCTGGTATTTTGTACACTGGCCCTTAGAATTATTGCATTTCAGATGTCCTTTACGTTAATCACTGTCTGATTTGTCGTCCTTTGCAGTTGTGGCGTGATTGTACAGTCCCTGTGCCATCAGGTGCAATGCAAGTGAGTTTTTGCTCCCCGTGGCTTTTTTAATCTTCGCTCTTTTGTTCTGAAACCAGATTTTGATTTGAGACTCGTTGAGGCCGAGTTCCTGGGCCAGAGCTTGTCTCCTCTGCTCCGTCAGGTAGCGGTTATTCTGGAATTCGTTCTTGAGTCTCTGGAGCTGCTCGGCTGTGAAGGCTGTTCTTGGACGCTTGTCTTCCTTGGTTGGATTTTTCTTCTTTGGTTTGCGCGATCTTGGTCCTGCGTTTCAGAAAGTAACGAAAAAGATTACATTTTTCTCGTGCCGTAAATGCATATTGCATGCTATTAATGTTGTATCAGCAGCCTTTCAATATAGTTGCTTAATAATCTAAAATAATAAAACACTAATCAATGCTGTTTCGGTAATAGTGTTATTTACAGCTACTATTTGGATTGTTTCAGGGAGTCTGCTCTAGTTTTGAC
>JAUMHE010000043.1:10827955-10846049 GCA_032359235.1 Enteromius mattozi | reverse complement strand
AATCAATGCTGTTTCGGTAATAGTGTTATTTACAGCTACTATTTGGATTGTTTCAGGGAGTCTGCTCTAGTTTTGACTATGGAAGCGTGGTGTAGTAGTAGTGGGGGTGGGGGTGGGGGTGACTGCCAGAAAGGGAGGGGTGAAAGAGGCTTTCCCCTCTTTCTGTTACCATAGGAACTACCTTTATAAGAGAACGTTTTTGTAAACTTGCTCAAGGAGTAGCACCTGTCGTTCAATGCTGGTATACTAACCTACTGCATATTCTATTTTTAGTTCATTCTTAGGTGGCCTACACCAGTGCACCCAAAGGTTCCGCGTGGTCTGAATGCTGACAATAGATTGATCGGCAGCCTATGAGATGAGCCCTTGCTCGCACCCTATTTTTACACATTTTATTTAGCTTAAGCTGAGTATGATTTCGATTGTAGACTGCTGTTATAAAACAATATTAATATTTTCAAGTTGTATAATCGAAAAATCTATTTAAGGAACCAATAAACGTACTCACGTCGTGACAAGGGGGTTATAGGCTCTTTTAAGTTAGTGTGACCTTTCCAAATATTCGTCCCTATGTAACTAACAACGTTGTGTGGTTTACTGTATTAAAAATATGTTCACAGACTGCATTGGCTGAGTTGAAGATGTATTCTTAAGATTATTGTAGAATATATTAATCAGAAGTTTCATCGTGACAAAAAAAAAAAAAACTTGCGTTGCCACTTTTTTTCCTGAAGGCCGTTTTTGGAGCAATTTGAACTTCATTTGAAATGAGTTCATCAGAAACGCTGAAATACTGTCTAAAAATATCCGATTTTTTTTCTTTCGTCTTCTTGTAAGTGCAGGAATAGCGTATTTATTTCAGAAGCTAGTTTTGAAGATCTCTGATTTAGCATTTAGCTTCTGTGGTGCGTCCAACTCCATTGTCAAAAATATGCTAATTAAATATCAACAAAGACATCGAAGTAACAATGGCGCAAAACTACCCGTTCCTTTTTCGAAAATAAAGCCAAAATGTACCATAATTACCATTCCTAAAATTGTACAATTTCAATTTGTTTTTCATTTTCTTTTGCAACTTAAGAAATGTCAAATAAGACCTAAACGAAGGGCCACAATGCACCGTAATACGAAACTAACGTAGTTTTTTGGGGGTTTTCTACTGATTACATAATAGGCTACAACGCCTGTAAAACGATATATAATAATAACCCTAATTCTGATCATTATTATGGTCAAAATAACATTTTAAAACGACGATAACATTATACATAAAATAATTTTAATAGTTCTACACATGTAGCCTACATCAGCAGTAGCCTATTTTATATATTTAAATAGGCCTATTTGTAAATATTATATTTAAATGAATAATAATAATAATAATAAATATTCGTAGTTATTCCTTTTAATTTAACAGAACAGACTACATAAAAGAACTCGCTGACTCTTGGCGGGTCGTTTCACATTCATGAAGAACATTTGTTCTTCGTTTTCGTGCCCCTTTCCATCGACACATTTCTGGAATTTAGTCATTTATTTCCTCACTTTCGATTCAAAAAGCATGCGCACTTTTATTACAGCGTAGCCTACATTAATTGAACTTTGAAGAGAAAATAAATTCTTACCTGATGAAGGTCTGTCTGAATATCTTGTGCAATATACCCAAGCCGGCCAAAGCATTGGTTGGTTCGACCGCGCAGCGTTACTTTGCGAGCAATCCGAATCCGAGCTTAAACACTGATCTCCAGTCTCTGCACGGCTTTTCAGAGGTCCGTCCTCGGTGATATCAGTTTTTTTAGACGCACTCACTGGGTGAGGGCTCGAGGTTCCTTCCCCTGACACTGGAGCCCCTACCTGCTCTGATCCGGGAGCCGATGGACAGCGATTCTCTCTTTCAACTATATTAATTTCGTCGCGCCTGGTTCCTTCTTTCCTGCGACCAAAGTCTGGTCTCAAAATGTTGTCGATGTAAAAGTTGGTGATTCTGTGAGGGAGTAGGTTTCCAGGAGCCTGCAACAGGGGTAGAATAGCCCTATTGGACTCATCGCCTGAATCCTGGCGCTCCACATCTCTGTTGCTATGATCATTTTCTTCCATAGTGAAACTCTCCAAATGTTCTTTTTAACCCCTTTCTCTCTCGCACACACACGTATGTTTGTGTTCCAGTTTTTCTGGTATATTTTCCTTACTTCTTAGTTTCACTGCAAAGAGAAACAAACGGGAAAAAAGGACAAATCCTTTTTTCTGATTCTTTTGTTGGTTAAATACGACGAAACCGCCTTGTGTGCGTAAAAAGAAAAAACATAGTTTTAGAAATTAATTCCACAGTGTGCCCCTTGCAATTGTCTTTATATATCTACTTTGTCAAACATACAGGCAAATTTAATCTGTGCAGTATCAAAGCAGTAGACCTGCTCTAGTAAATAAGGAAACGCAAACTGGCTCTAGAATACTTTCACTACGGATTTTTGTTCTTATTTTTAATACGAGTCCCCCGGGTGACGTCGCAGTCCGGTATCCTAGACACGTGCCTTTGACCAATAAATGGAGCGAAATTTTATCACATGACCCAATGACTCTCGAGTAAATGACAGCACCCAACCTCGCCTTATTCTCAATACTTAAAGCGATAGTACTCTATTAGCTCAGAAGTGTTCAGCATCCCAATATTTTGCCTTTTCAAATCCATAACTACAAAAAAAACACATTTGCTTATTTGTCTGTATGTGGAGCCGCTGTCTCTTTGAATAGTCTAGTAAAACTAAATGGTTTATAAATGGCACTGGGGGAGGGGTGTGTTCATTTTTTACACGTAACGTTAGCCTAATTCGGTGGTAGGTCACACACTGTCCAATTTCGTAATTTCCTAGACTAATTCCACAGTAAGCACTGCTGTGCTATTTTTACGGCAAAGTCAGTGTAAGTCTGCACCAGTGTATTTAGGCCTGCGTAAGATAATGAACTAACTAATTACGCACGGCAGCTCTCCATGCAGCATCACTCAAAACAACTGTTTTTTATTTCCCATCCGTTTGTCAGTTTTTAATGTTTTACATGCATTATATTCCTTGTTATAGGCTAAAACAAACCGCCGTCATTTGAAATGTTAGTAGCCTAGGCTATGCGCTGTTCCTGATGGTCTGGATTAAGAGTGTTGTGATGTGAATAGGGTATTTGCATCCACAAATATTTAGTTAAATCAATCGCTTTATTGTGTCGTTATAACGGTTTGCAGAGACAGAAAAGCAAATCACTCCAGTAGTTTTAAATAGGAGTAGATGGCGTAGCTGTGGCGCTTTAAAAGAAACCAGCGAAGCAAACCAGCAGTGATCTTTGGAGCGTACATGGCGTCCTGGAGCGTCAAAATGAAAGAAACGAGCACTTTTAGAAGTGAGCTTATTGGAAAGTTTCAGTACAGGTTTTTGGCCTTGGTGCAAATTAGATTGGCTAACTAAAAGGGGACGCATGGCCCATGGTATTTGGCTACAGAGTGTTAGCAGAGCTATAGCTGTAATGTATCACTGTCGTGCTTACATTTTCGTCCAGGAAAACCGTGGAATAATGAAGTCAACATTTCGTTTTCCTTTTTTGACTTTACTGGGGGATCATCGGTTTTATTTAATGACCGTAAGTTTAGATAAATCTATGTCTGCATATCCGAAGTCGTTGTTTAAAATAGATAGCCTATGCCAGTGCCAGTTACAGGACATAACCATTCTTGTGGCAACAGACACATTTATGAAAATATCCAGTAGGCCTACACAGGTTTGGAATATTGACAGAATAGCCTACTAGCTACTTGTTTAGAATTGTTGGTGACAGGTCTGAATGTTCAGTGTACACGGTTATAGGTCATTATAGGTCATCATTAGCCACAAAAGAGCGTGGTTTTGGATAATTTTTATTTTTTTATTTATTTTTTTAAAAAGCTTTTTTTTTATCAAAGTGCAATTCTTTCATTTCTGGGTACTTGTGTGTACCTGTGACCTTTGGACTATTTATAATTGCGCTTGTAATGCATGGGCACGTCTATGGCTATAGCCTAAAAGGCTCTTCATTTAGCCTACTGTATTTTGTAAGTATTTTTTTCATAATTAACTTTTTAAACATTTGAACTATTGCAGAGACCCGTTAAGGCGGTAGTAAAGTATGTTTTTGCTTTAAATTAAGGGCTCTTTCATAGGCAATAGTTTAAATTTGGCAACATATCTCACTATAGATTTTGTAGGCTAGAGTCTTTTAAGCTATAATCTAACTGTAAAGGCATGTTTGAGAAAAAAATAGTTATGATAATAACATTGTTATGTGCAGGAGTGTTATAAGTGACACTATATAGCTGTTGCAACCAAACGCTTACGCTCCTGAATTCCTGAATACAAGCCAGTGCAATGCCACCTTTAATTCTTGTTTCACTATATTTTCCAATGTTGAAAAAAAAACAAAAAAAAACAGTAAGAGCGAAGTTTTTTTCTTCTTCTCAGTTTACCTGTATATGTGAGTTTAATATGATGTTTATAACATGAAATTATGTTTGTTTTGTAAACAGGACAGGGCCGAGCTTAAAAATAACATCTAGTTTTCCTTACAAAGTAAAAGTCCTATTAATTATAAAGTTATGGTAAATTAATAAAGTAAGCCTAAAATGTTTCTGAAAGACCGTGCGCCCACATGTGACATTTTTTCCCCACTTTCCCAAACCAGTCATAACAAAGAAACACAAAACTTTTAAAAGCTGTCATATTGGTAATTTGACGCACCATTTTCATCCTAGAGAAATCCTTTAGGATTAACACTCTTAAATCACGTTGGCTTCCTTATGATGGTACGCAGCCCGCTAAAAAATCAACTATTCAACAAAACGGTGAAACAAAAGCTTGCGCGTAATTGCTGTGGCTCAAGTTCAGGATAAGTATTTTAATGAACACACTTTGAATGCTTATTATATGTTACATGTGTCTTTATTATAATAGAAATTAATGATGGCTCACGACCTATGTTTCGAGTCGAGCAGACGTGTTCTAGTTCTCGTAGAGTGTTTCTGCAAGTAGGCCTATTGTGGAATTTCTGGTTCTTGTAGTGTTAGCACTGATCAGCATGATTTATTTAGAATGCGGCCTGTTTGTGGGTTTCCGAAACTTTTCTCATTTCTGTTTTCTCCATTACAAAAGGTCTCGCGCAGAAGCAAAGAGGGATTTGTGAATGTGTGCAAGAGCTTTTGCCAGCTCACAGATCATAGAGCTCAGATCAGCACAGATGTGACCCAGTCAATGGATGTGATATCGGGCCTAGAACAATACCGGGGTCACACGGGATCCCCCAGCTTCCTGTTGCCCTTTTGAAAACAAACTGAAGAAATAGGGGGAAAACCTTGAGGGACTCAGAGGATGAGGATAAAGGTTACTGACCATTTCCTGTTTGAGACTGTGGAGCAGTGATACATATTCATATCACCATTATGTTGTGATGTTCCATTTTGGTAGGTTTAAATGCTTTTGTAAGTTAGGCTTTTAAATCTGTTCATCATAGCCACCGAATAAACTGACATTATTTGCATACATATTATATATATATATGCAAATTATGCAGTGTTATGTGATAAGCTTGTATGGGAAGGACGGTATAAAATCCTAATTTAAAGCATTACGTTACTCCTCAAATTAACCTGACTAGTGATTGGTTATTTTCATGTGAATTATTTTGTATTTTGAAATATTACCAAATTATTGACCTTTTCCTAGTGGGTGAATGATTAATTAACCTAAGAACACATCGAATATCGAAGGAACTATAGGGCTGTGACATTATAAGTGACTTCATTATTTGTGGTAAACCAGTCATTAATCCATCAAACGTATAAATAAATTAATAAACTAATGTTCCGTGTGTCCCTTGATGCGAACTTATCCAAAGAGGTTTCTTTGGATAAGTTTGCATTATGAAAATGCGACTTTCGTTGTAAGCAAGTAACTTACAAAGCAATGTAACGGCAACTCGCATTAAAGAACAAATCCCAAAAGAAAGACACAGTTGATTCTCAGTTAGCTGGCCAGCTTCAGATGTTCTAAACCTCGCGGGATGGAGCAGGAGGGGACAGCTGTTAGGCTCCCTCAGATATAAGCGACTTGTCTGTGCAACAGGTGTACATCGGATGCTGTTCATTCAGTTCTCCAAATCTCACTTTACATCACTGTAATGTCCAAAACGGTCTCTTTGCGCAGTTTTCAATATGCTGTTTAGATTTAAGCTACTTTTGTCAAGCAAAATCGGTTATGACACATTTCTTGGCTATGTAATAGGCTAGGCTAATCTTCCTTCTTTCTCAAATGACATTTAGACCCAACATGCCTTGAAAGATGTACAAAGGCCTTGAAATTGTATGATTAGGCTACAGTTTCAGGTTAGCCGAAATTGTGGGAGCATTTACAATAGACATAAAAATGAATTATAATCTCTCTTATGTGTGTTTGTTGAAACACAACTTTTCTTGGATTTGCCTGTGCCGCAAAACAGATGAATGGAAAATAACTTTGAACATTTTTTTGAAATAACTTTGTGGAACTTCTTTAGCATGAGTTCTATTTTTCCCTCTCTATAATCAAGAGCATCCATATATTTTAATCTGGTTAGCAAAAATAGGTATGCAATAAAATGCATATTACTTCCAATATGTTTACACTTTTTGAGAAAAAAGGCCAATAGATCTCCGGAACATTGAAAGTAAAACTGAGATCAGTAGGCTACGTCTGGTTAAATCGTTTTAGGCCGTCAAGTGTTTTGGGTAGAGCTTAAAGGAATCTTTTATAGAAAAGTGTAAAGTGTACATAAACTGTGCACTTTTCTATAAAAGTTGCTATATATATATACATACATATAATATATAGGCTGTATATAAAACAAAGAGAGAGAGAAAGAGTATGTCCTCATTATTTTAATATTTACATTTTTCCTAATCTAAAGCTTAATGTCTTTCGTGTCTCGCTGTTTTGATAAAAACATAAGGACTGACTAATAAAAAAAACTAAGCGTAAGGTCCATGCAAAATAATATTTGATACTTTTTGGGAAAAAAAACAAAAAACATTTCACTTCACCATTTTCCCTTGCAGTATCGCCCTTTTGTTTCCCCTCAGAATCTTTTCGATTTTGAAAAAAAACAAAAAAAAAAACTAATCGTGTGCATGTTTTTTGGAGAAATAAAGAGCACGACGGAGAGAAAGGGAAGCGTGAAAAGAGCGTAAGAGTAGAACTGGGCGCCCCGAAATCCTTTCTCGTTATTGTTTTGTAAAAGTTTGTCATTGTGAATCTGAGGTCAGGCATAACCGACTGCTGCACAATAGCGTCAACGCTTTGTGAGCACATAAAATAGAAAGTTCCAGCCAGTCAAAAGCTGTGTTTTTGTCACGTTCTCTATTACTCAAGTTTGAAGTCATAAAAATATGTGACATTTACATGAAGCTCTATTACAACAAACGTTTTCGGACTTTCACTGTTCGTCTTGACAGTCATTTGATCTGAAAAGCCACTGCTCTTGACTGCCAAGCGTGATACATGTGCATCTTATGCTATAGACTCCTTCTGGCTCGAACATCTATATTAATGTATTTCAGATCAATATTCAGAAAAGCTCACAAGGAGAGGAAATGCTCTGTCTCCTTCACCCCCCTCGTTCGTTTTGTTCTGTATAGACTACAATAATGACTGACCCAGATGCTAATAATATCGGTGAAAGGACTCAGCGAGTCTCAATGGGGAGGAAATGACATGGTCATGTCATTCATACAACATCACACCAGTGCCATTCTATGACACGAAGCCTCTGACAAACATTTCGATTTCATCTAGAGACCACCAGAACAAACCGACTGAGTAGATTCGTAAGTTTTTCTTATTTATTATTTTTTTTGTTTTTAAAATTGTCAGTTGTTAAAGCAAAAAGAAAAAAAGAAAAAAGGAAACAACTCTTGTGCAACTCGTAGCCTAGGTATATTTTCGTATTTTAAACTAAATTGGTAAAATAATACTGTAATATGTAGCCTACGTCCATTACAGTAAGATAAATATTTTAATAGGGATAGGTCATGGCTTTAGGGCTCAGTGTACTTGAACTGTAGATTACATTAGCTTATTCATGATGTCATTGTGAAGAGATATATCCCACTGAGCACTGAGAGAACTATGTTTGACGTAATAATTCTAATAATAAAAAGCACCACATAATATTCCCTGTTTGTGACTTTATATGTTTAATTACATTTTAATGTTCAGCTCTTAATGAAAGTTTGGTAGTTAGCCTATTCGTTTTTTTATGTGCTCTTTTGTTCGTCCTGGAATGTTGTTAAACCCACATATTGTAATCATTATATGAAGCAAAAGAATGTTATATAATATATAGGATTATGTAATTATTTTTTATGCCGTTGATTAAACTGTAGATGCAATAAAAAGTAAAACATCAACAGTAAAGTAGGCTAATAATATTTCACATAATTTACCTGAGTGTATGGGATGCAAGGTTTGGCAATGTCGGAATGTCATTTGGGACGAGCCTTTAATTGGATGTTTCACTGTGACATCACAAACCACCATTAAAGTAATCCCAGTGGTCTAAGTCTTGGTTAAAAAAAAACAAAACTGCTGCATGGCTGGAGGGGCTCTATTCAGCCATTTCGGTCTGAAATTTTCTTTAACTTTGACAGAACCATGTCTGCTGTGGTGTAGAGGACCCTTGTGCCACGAGGAAAGGGCTGAGAAAACACGCACAAACAGTTACCCAATTCAGAATAGAATAACATATCGACGTCATTATTATTATTGTTATTATGTATTAGATAGTGTCCTATTTAACTGCAGTCCTGCGTTAAGACAGTCTCTTGATGTTGAAGTTTTAATAAATAAATAAAACAGTAGGCATCTCTTGGGAAGGATTCTTGAAGCAGCATGCAAAACAAGAAGCGACGGCACACCAATAATTATTTTCTTTGCGATATTTTTGACAATTGTTATCTGGGTGAGTTTAATAATTACTTCTGGTCCTTCCTTTAAATAAATGCTCAAAGATATGAAGCCGTTTGATTACTTGTCTCCATCGTGCCAAAATTACAAGATCTAAAATACATTTTCATCTCCTTCACGATTAATCTTTATTTAAACTTTTATCAAATTTTCCGAGATCACCAAACCTCATTACACCTAATGTTTAAAGTGTATGCAAAACGGTGTCACTTGTAATACCATATGCATTTAAATTGGATATTAAGCTTGCGAATGAAATTAAACTCATCACTCAGATGTAAAATAACCCTGTAAAACAATGTTGATGACAGGTATTGTCGCAAAAGTTCCACATCACTGATTTATTCATCCAAAAGAAGACAACTACGTATATCTTATGTTTGTTTCATCATGGGAATTCATAAAGGACAAAACTTTGTGAAGTTAAGGTTTTTAATTTTACGCGTTTTTAATAGCCTGTTATTATTATTTTTGCTGGCTTTGTCTTCAGCAATGAGTCATGTTCAAATCAAGAATTATTCTAAGTTTTTGAGTTCTGGAGATTTAACATGTTTTGCTTCATTTTAAGTTTAGTTTTTTTCCCCTTCATTCTTACGAAAATTGAATTCTGTGTTCTTAAAGAACCAGAATATAGATGTGTGTTTGTCTTTGCCTTTGTATTTCAAATTTCCATCACAGAATGTTTTTAATTCATAATCTCTATAAAAATATTCTCGCATGACCTCAGATTAAAAAATGCCTTCTAGTCAAACATTTATCACATAAAATCGTTGACAAAACTATGCCTTCCAATTTTCCAAACGTGTTTTATTTCAGTAAATTAGTTTTTTACTCCACATTTTCTTCCATTTTGCTGAACGTTTATAAATTGTAACTTCTGATAGAAAGTTAGTTTCACAAAAGCAAGGATTTAAAGTTTGCTTTTCAACCTAATTAGCGTGATTAGACAGCGTAACTTCAGTGACTTGAGCATGATATTTGCCAGCTGCAGGGAAACGCATCAGCGGTGCGTCGGCTTCATTTTCCTTTGTTTTAAACTGACATTATGCATTTAGGGATGTAACCATGTTCATTGGTGGTTCACGACCATATGGGTCGATGTTCTCATCTGTAAAACCCCAACTCTCAAATTATGCCGTGTTCTGAATCTGTTTTTGTCGTCCAGGAAAAAAACAAAATATGGGTGATAGCACTAACAGGCGGTTAAAGTAAATTCTCCGCCTGTAATAGTCCTGAAATTATAAAGACATTCATTTCTGTGAATTTCACCTGTTAGATTTATATGATGTCAAACTTGGACAAATGTTGCTTGCAAATTTGAACTGAATTTAAAATTTAAATGCGTAAGGTGAAAATAATGGCGCAAAACACATTCGTTTTTGTCTTTCTTGCATGGGATCGGTGACCTGTACAGCAACTATATTGCTTTGTTTTATACATTTTGGAATGACGTTGAAATCCAGCTGTTTACAAAAGAAAAGGGGACCTTTTCACCCTTCTCTCGGTAGTGCCACCCGCTCAAGGCATGGCTGAAATGTGAGCTAAGGAGAGGTGCACTGAGGGACAGGGATGTATCTTACTTATTAAAGGCTCAGCGGAGCTGAACGCGCTCTTTAGACTGCTCTCTTATGAGACGTAAGGCCCTTAAGCTCTTTAAGAACCCTCTCAATTGAGGATTTGGGTAATGGCCCTCTGCAAATGTTTTACTGATGACAAAAACTCCAAAATGTTGCCTGCTGTTCTTTTTATTTTAGTGTAGGAAGAGTTCTTGCATTGTTTAAAATATAATCTGTTTTTTACCTAATTGTTTTTTTCCTTTTCTTTTTAATTGGTCTTTAACTAGACTTTGTGTTAAGGAAAGTACACCTTAGTTCCTTTAGCCTATATGTTTTTCAAAGTTTATGTTTATATACAAGTTCATTTATTCCTTTTTTAATTATCCTGCATTGTGGCAAATGATTATTTTTTATTTTTTACAAGAGCAAATATTCCATAGCCACTCAATTAATATCGACTAATTAAAGCTTACATGCATAATAATTAGCAAAATGCTGTTTAAAATAGTTTTAGATTGATTAAATAGCTTTTGATTTTAATTGTGTATCGAATTAGGACAAGTTGCTCCAGATGGTCTTCTCTGACAATGGTTTCTTTTTTTGTGTGATGCTTCTGCAAATAATCCTAATTTTGACACTCAGCAGGACATGATGATTCTTGACCTTGACCTTACATGGAGTCATTTTTGTAGGTCAAAACCAGCATAATACCTTGCACTCTGGGTATGATAATCTCACTCATCAACTTGAAGTATGTTGTTCTTAGGGATGTCTGCCCTAATTAAAAACGTTGCCCCGTTTTTTCATTTAACTCTACTTATTAGCTCCCAATGTAAGTACTACTGTAAATCAACCCAAGGGGCATTTTTGTTAAAGGCACTGCTAAGAAAAAGTCTGTTCCAGCAGGTCACTCTTTGGTTTTCAATTAATGTCATATTATTAAAGTATAATAGTCCTAATGATATGATCTCAATTTCTTTAGGGAGCAAGCCCTTAATTTAATTTTCAAAAACTGTTGAACCTCAAGACCTGTATAGTTTTCCTGGTGATGTTTAAATTCTTTTTCATTTTTTTTAAGAAAAAGAAAAAGGTTTTATATCTAATCAGATTAATTTTTATGTGTGCAGAAAAGCAATTAATAAAAGAAAAAAGAGAGACTCTTTCTTTTTATAAGCTCTGTGTGTGGTGACAAACGTGAACTTAAAAGAAAATAATAGTATCACTTAAAAAGAAAAAGGCTCTGACCCACTCATTATAATTATTGCATTAAAAAAATACATAGTAATAGTTGGCTATAGTTATAATTAGGGCAGACAGAGGAAATTCAAGACACAACATTGCTAAATTGACCTAATGGCTCATAATTGCTATGGATAGTAATCTCTTTAATTTATTTGAATTAATTATTTCATAGTTGATTCTTTGTAGTTTCTCACAGCTGTATTGTGAGAAAGGGAAGACAGCTTTGAGTCTGCAAGAGTTAGTAATTAGTAGTCATTATCTTTTGTTTTAACAATATTTTAACATTTTCAATGGTAAGACCAAATTGTACACACATATTTATTTATTTTTATTTTTATTATACTTACGTTATATTACATTATATTAGTGCTGGAACTCTCTTCATTTGGCCTCATGAATTAGAGAGACAATCTCAAATCTGCACACATGAATGGTGACACCTCTGCACTCCTGGCATGTCAGAAGCCAGCCTGGTCTCCTGGTGGGGTGTCTGTCTCTGTCTCTCTGTGATCTTCTATATACCCTGCAGTGACTCAAGCACCCCTACCAGGCATTGCTACCACTGAGCCCCTCCTGGCTCTGACCCCACTTAATTACCAGATTGGGCTGCAGACACCCATACTGTACCCCAGATTCCCTGCGTCAAACACCATTGTTCCCTAAGTCTTTGGGTTCAACAATAGACCTATCAAGACATGGAGGGGATCAAAAGTTCAGAGATGTCTTATGATGTATGTCATGTATGACAGGATATCCATTCATGTGTCCATTGACATACTAATGCCATTGTACTGATGCTGTGTGCCGGAGGTGAACAGCAGGAGCAGAGAAAGTATAGCGTGTTTCTTTTTCAGTATTCTAAAACGTTCAATAACTTTTGTTTCATGTTTCTAATTCCCCAACTATGATGAGCTCAAACTTATGGAATGCCTTGTTGGGGGTATTCTGAACTTAGCAATACGCTGCACATAAGAATAAAAGAGGATGGGGAGGTCATCAGCTTGGTTCACTCCAGCAGAGGTTGCTAACAGGCTTATTATCTCTGTAGAGGTAGTACACTGCTCGGGATATGTGCGATCTGTTAAGTTTGCAGCTTTTCTTAAAAAGCTATTCAGGGTGGGAAAATCTGGCAGAGCTCCCAGAAATATCTGAGCGAAAGGTTAACTGTCAGTATCCCAGCAGGCAGGAATGGCCGCCTCTCAGGAGGGACTTGCCCAGGAGGAGAGGAGAAGGGCCACTTGCTTTTGAGACTGACAGTGTGCAAATAGATAGAACACTGTCTGGCCTGTGAGGGGTGGGACGGGGGAAATGGGAGGGATGCGGGTGATGGTGTTTCACAGCAATGACATTCAGACACACATGCCATTTCCATAGCACCACAGTTTCTGAATAAAATATATTCAAATGTATTGACACACATGATGGTTTCACAATGAAATGCACAGTGTTTTGCAAAAATGACAAAAATGTAAATGTATATGTCATTTGCAAAATAAGAATAGTAAGTAATTAAGTTAAAAATACTTTTGGTCCTTTTGGCATTTGAATATTTATAATTTGAGTACTCTAATATATGTATATATTTATTTATAATATATATCTTTTGTTTTTGGGGTCACAACTTATATCTCTGTAAAATAACAAGCATGTTCTTACATACTAGAACTAGAGATTGTAGGCGTCACATGATATTTTCATCAGTTTTTAATTAAAGTCAATTTGATGTAATTGTTGTCTGTCAAATCCCCTGATACACCACTTGTTTTTATTGCTTTGTGTCTAGTTATTCAGAGTAATATCACATGAATGCCAAGAAATGAATATTTGATGCAGAAGTGCTTTAGGGATGAAAGTGGTTCTGTTCCAAATCCAATTTTGCTTGCATGCCTTTCTGATTTAAATGTTGTTAGAATATCATAAATCTCTCTTCTGTTTAGCAGTTGGTGATGCCAAAAGCAAAGTAATTAAGTAATACAGGATGTTGGTAAAGGTTCCAAAATGTTAATGATAGGTCTTAGAAAGAGAGAGAGAGAGAGAGAGAGAGACAGAGAGAGATGCATGCTGTCGCTAATAAATGGCACCAAATTGATCAAATAAAAGAATAACACATTTAATTTTATCGTGTCAGTCATGTCACACTTTTGACATCAAGCTGATGGCAGCATACAAGAGTTTAAATTAACATTTAGTGATCTGGTTGACTGAGATCGTGTTTAAGCAGAGTGACTGAAGACAGAATACTGAATGCCGGCCTTCTGGTCTGAATGTGCCAACATGCTCATCCTCTGGCTCTGATATTGAAATGAAGAGACTCATTCCTCAGAGGCTGCAGTGCCTCTTTTCTACCCCCCGTTTTTGTTTTCGCACATAATTGGTTGGTGGTGGGTGGAGGCACAGATGCAAGGGATGGTGGGAGTTCCCATAATGCAGAGAATGGGCACCTCTATATTCTGTTTGCAAACAGAGGCACAGAGTCCAGCCAATGACACCGGAATACATTTCCTTGAAGGTTACTGCACTCATCCCAGTGGTAGTCTGGGCACACTGAGAGGGCTGGATGTATGCCAGTGTCTCTGCTGTGCTCTAACAAGATAGAGAAACGAAGGGAGTGAGAAAGAGAGTAACTTAAAGGGAGAGAGCAATGACAATGTATGTGATTGCACTGATGCCTTATTGCAGGAGGTACCACCATTTAATTTGATAAGATAAGCCTGTAAAGGTATAAGTGATGTGGTGAAATGCTGTGAAGGGCTAATTTTTATATGGTCCCTTTGAGAAACTGTGAAGACAATACTTTGATTTAGCTTTGTGTAGGATATTTGTATTTTAAGAAATATGTTTGAAACAGAAAAAACCTATTATCCAAATAAATAAATAGTGAATTTGTTTTATCTTAAAGCTTCCGCTGCAATGTAGCCTACAAAACAATGAGCCTAGGAACAAATAAGGCCTACATCCATACAATATTACAGTAACATTAATGGAATGAGATTGCACTACATTTAATAACAGTTGCTTGTGTATGAAAGCAAATTAGCTGTACGATTGGGGAGAAAGTAGCATATGTCAGCCCGATCTCAGGAAAGGGTATAAATATTACGCAGAATAAAAACAAGAACTTGTGGTATTAATAAGCAAAATCTGACTTTGGCGTGTATATACCACGTAATGGGTAGGATTAGGGTTCTAAGGTTAGGTACATGCGTATCATATGCACGCCAAACACGTGCGTATAGGCCTATGCACTGCGAAGTCCATTTTTGCGTATTAATACTACAAGGTTTTAGTTTTTATTTGGCATACTATTTATATGTGTTTTCATGCTTTGTTTGAAAGTGACCTTTGTCGCGTATTGACAAGAAGGCTTATTGGCTTTTTAGTTGGTAAAATGTGCTGAAATATCGAGTGTGAGGTCTTCCAGCAAAAGAGGGCATTTCTTAATTCGGGGTATATTTTTCAAACAAGTGAGTGTTTAAATCGTGCAATGAAAATGATGGCCCTAACCTGATCCACCCTTATCACAACTGTTACTCTATGGGTTTTGAAAGAATAATGTTTCAAAAATGTTAAGAACCCATTTCATTTTCCCCTATAGGGCTTTTTCAGGTAAATTGGGACACTTGTCTGGTAAAGTGGGACAAACATTTTCATCTAGTCTGTGCTTACAAAATACTATTTCCTACAGCAGGACATTGAACAAATAATATACATTTTTTTCAATAACAAATCTTCAGAGTTTTAAAGAATAACTTCCTAAAAATAAACATAGCCTAGTGGACTCATAAACGCTGCTTATTGAATTAAAACACTTCAACAGAAGCATTCATTTGAATAATTAAATCACTCTAACAGAAGCACAAATGTAAGCATATACTCCAAACATAAGGACAAAAACAAAGAACTGAATCACTTACACTTACAGTGTAGTGTAAAAATGTGATTTCATCAATTATGTGCCTATTCCTGTGTGTGTGTGTACTGTAAATGTTTTTATTCAACTGTGTATGTGTGTGTGTATGTAACACATGCTTTTAATTGTGTATTTATGTAGTATGTGTAGGTATATAGGTGAAAGCAGGGATGTCTTTTTTACATGCTCTTTTTGTGCACAAAAAACGTAATATTCACAAATTTTTGTCCTTGTTTTTTATTTATCTTTCTTCTGGTTACAGTTTGTGACACATGCTTAAAATTAAGCAATGTACTATCTTTTAATTAATAGATGTTCCACTTTAGCTGAATATCACAGTCCCAATTTATCTAACATATTCAGGTAATTTGGGACCGTAACAACTTTTATTATTTTTTAATAGAACTTTTAGAAAAATAAATTTATATTACTTTGCATGAAATTGAGCGATCACATGAACAAATGTAGGACAATACAAATTTATTGCCAGTTGAAATACTGTTTATTTTGAAATTTTAATAGACGTAAACTACATACTGGTGCTTAACATGTACTTTCTCAGACCTTCCAGTATTTGAGTGCCCATTATTATATATATATGTATATACCAAAACCATATTTGTCCCACTTTAGCTGATGTCACCCTATATATATCTTTCTTTGTTCTTTGTGGTGAAAGAAGGTTCTTCAGATTATTCTTCTTTAAAGAACCTTACTAACCTTACTGACTGAATAATTCTTTTGCAACATGTTTTTTTTTTTTTGTGGCATTGCTGTGAAGAACCTTTTTAGGCACCTTTATTTTTAAGAGTGTTGGAAATATGGCTTATCAATATTTTCGTTAGGAGATACTAAAAATATCGGTGACTAAACAGTTATAGCTGGCGACGCGAAAGTGTTCGGTTACAAACATTCTGCAAAATAATTTGTTTGTGTTAAACAGAAGAAAGAAATTCATACAGGTTTGGAATAAGATTAGAGTAAATGATGACAGAATTTACATTTTTGGGTAAACTATCCCTTAAGCTAAAATCAGCTATAGAGCAAGGTGCCTTCAAATTCTGTAATCTTAATGTCTTCATTGATCAATGAAGATATTGAATTAACATCTTTTGGAGCACTAAGTCAAAACAGATCATCTCTGTCATGGAAAGTGTGAACAAATGTAAACAAATGGTTTTTGGCAGTAATGAATTCATCATATAGCCTGCCATTCTGCTTGAAATGTCAGAATACTTACTGGCTGTCAGAGGTATAGCATAACACCTCTCTGTGAGTATAATCCAAATCAGAATTAATTCATCATGTCATAGTGTGTTATATTCTGCTGTGTTGCCAAGTGATTTGATCTGTCCTTCGTTAGCTGTTAACCTTTAATCATGACTAATTTGTGCTGATGGAGGCTCTGGAGCTAGATTAGATTTTCCAAGGATCCTGGTTTAGTCAAATATGACATCAACTGGCCGTTTCATGATATAAAATGAAAGATTCGAAATCTTTCTCAGAATGTTTGCCTATAAATTAATGAAAACCTTCACACCAATTGTAGCATGCGGCATATAGTGCAGAAATCAAAGCTTGTACACAGATGTGATGGCTACACCTGAAAAGCGAGTGGCAAATGTGACCACATGGGTAAAATTGGTCTTAATCAGCCTGTCACGCTGTGTCAGACAGTCAGGTAAAGGGATGTCAAAGCCTAATTCTCTGAGGTCACAAGGTCCCATCCCTGCACTGAATCTAGCTGTCAATTAAATGATCTAATTATGCTTCCGATTGGATGCGTTTCAGAGTTTGTCAAGGTCTTTTAATGTTGATGTATTTGACCATGTGATGTATAACCATTCATACCCTGAGAGATCTTTAAATGGATTTAGAGAGATATACAGACAGAAAATATACCTCTAAGCTTTTAGAAAAAAAAATACAAAAGCCTTTCAAATGTACCCCATTTACCTCTATATTTACTCCTAAATGGTGCATATTAGTACATTAAAGGTACATAGTGGTACCTGAATACACTTTGAAAAGGTAACAACTCAGTGACAACTTTTGTACTTTTCTTTTCATGAGTGTACCAAAATATTAATGCCATTCCTTCGTAAATACATCCCATGTAAGTTTACTTACAACATGACCTTATAAGCATAATGGAGGGTCTGTCTGTTGTTTTGCTGTCTAGTCTGCCCTCACCAGGACAAAAAGGAGACAACAGGTGATAGGCTACATGGAAAGGGAACTAATTCACATCACACAACAGCATATAGAGGCTGTTTTATATTACATTTACACAATTATGTGACATAGTGTAGCATAGACAATAATGCAATGTACAAAATATATAGCCTATTTCTATGTGTGTATGTGTGTGTATA
>JAUMHE010000043.1:10792407-10827855 GCA_032359235.1 Enteromius mattozi | reverse complement strand
TATATAGATATATAGTTATTATTATCATTTTATTTTTATGCTGCATAATGCATGTATTCAGGTTTTTAATTAAGAGTGTTCTAGTGCTTTGTTGTAGTATTATGTTGTGTTAATTAATGTGTACTTGCCTTCTGACTTGTGCTTTAGCAGCTATACGTGCCTTCACGTTGTATAATAATGTATATTAAATTGTACGTACAGACTTCGCTTGCTGTGCAGTTTTTATTCTTGACCGATAGAGAATCTTTAATCCTCAGGCAATGTATTTCCCATGTTTGTACACCAGGGGGCAGGTTTGCATAAGACAACATCTAAACAAATGTAACTAATGTAAGAATATGTCTTTAAATTGCACATTCACGGTCATGTTCCAGTCCAAGTTCTGGGTAGGCAATCTGTGCTTGTTGTAATAATATGGGTACATCATTAGGAATCAATTTTGTGATTGTCACACAATTATTGCATTAACTTATTAAAGTTCTGTGGAGTAGTTAAAAATTCAATCAAGTGACAGTTGAGCAATAGATGGGAGTCAAACACTTATCAATTACATTGTTCTTGAATGAAATTTAAAACCTAGAGAATCTTTCTCATTAATCAAGCTATATAATATCAAAAATTATTGTGAAAAGAGTGCTTTAATAATAATTGGAAAATTAATTGCTTGATATCTGCGGGGAAATAACACTTAATGACATTGCAGTTAGAACGAGAGCAAACTTTTTCTGATTCCTCTTGACCGGAATGCTGTTTTGAAACACTTTATAATCTACTATAATCTGTTTACTTTGTGATAGTTTCTTTCTGAAAGTTTCCATCTCATACATTATTAAGAAAATGGGGAAATCTGGCAATATGTGTCTTATTTTGGATCTGTTTGTGCATCAGTTGTATCTCCTCATGCCATTTTAATACACCATCCCTGCCAAATCAGAAAATAACTGAACAGCTGTTCAAGAGAAGAAATGTTATAACAAACAAACACAGCTGATGCAACTGGGACTATGAATCCAAATCAGATCCAGATTAACCATAACCCGCAGAGCGCCATAGAATATGAGTTTTGTGTCAGAAACAAAATGATTCATGAGTTCATTCTGTCTACTAAAATGATCCCTCAACATTTATTTACTTTTTATTTATCACATAAATGGTTTGTGCACAACTTATGTTTCTTCTAAATTGGTTCATATGTATTCTTTCTGTCCTCTGCATGTAAAATGTGTGCTGTCAGGTGAGAATAAAGAGCATCTAATGTGTATGACTAACCTATTTTATTGAATGGCTGTCTAAAGCAATAAACCTCACAGCTGTGGTCTGCTTAAAGATTTTTACTTACTGCAGTCAATTTATTAGGTAGAGAATCAATGCAAAATGCAGAAAGTCTGTGCAAGACCTGAATTTATTGACTTTCACTTAATAAAGGTTATAGATCTCATTAAAGAACCATCGGTGCCACAGAAAAAGCCATAAACTGCAGTGAACGAATATCAGATGTGATATTTCAACAAATGGATCTGATTCCTTGCTGCTTTCTCATCATTCAATAAAATATGCTTTATATTTGTTGAAGCAGATACCGTTTCCCTGGTTACCATCCACAAAGGCATTTTCTTCCATCTCTTTGTGTTGTCTCTTTATTTCTAAAGGCTGAAGAATATAAACATTATGAAAAGTTAATTTCTGAATTCCATGAGTCCCAGCTCATGAAAAGAATCTTAAAAGGCTGTATTCTGTCACTCTTCTAAAAGACAAATGTTTTAGGTCCATCTGTCCTTGGTGAAGCAATAGGAATTTGCCAATAAATATTATCCCACATAAGTGGTTCAAAAATAGATTTGTGTTACTTATATACAGCTCTTCTGCTTGGGTTTTTCCCCCGGGTACAAAATGATGAAAGCGTGACACTGAAAACTACTAAAAATAGTTATTTCAATTGTGATCTTTTGAGTTTGGCCATAACCATAATTTATTACATCATGTAGAGTACCCGCAATAGCAAAAAAGGATCATGTTTATTTCTTCAGTGAGTCAGATGTTTTGCTGTCTCTTTCTATCCCTTTCTATCTCTGCTAAAGGGGAAGGTGCCATTTAGGCAGGTGTCACATCCATTATTCATGTCTCCCCTCCACCAAACAAATTTCTTACCTGACACTTCACTTCAATTAGCCCTGAAAATGTCTCTCTTTTTTGTTGCTGTGTGTTGCGAACTCAAAAGCACTCTACAGAGCTCCATTTTCAGCCGACTGAGCCTTTGGTCTGTCAATCTCTTGTCTGTGTATTTATGGCTTTCAAAACGTGTTTAAGTGCAGCGCGATAGAATGAACAGCTAAATCAAATAAGGTACAGTTGATTAACAGAGACATGGTAATACGAATCCACAAAGTCTAAAGCATCTTCATTCAGCCAACAAGAGCACGGTATTGGACTTGAATGGAGCTGAATCCTTTCAACGGCTGAATTATTTTCTTTAAGGTTCAAATATTAGGCAGTATATCTACAGCTCTTCATCTGTTCTTCAGTATTTTAATCAAAATTGCTTCTTATTGATATTGCTATTTCCTCTCATAATGACGAACACTTCATATATAAGTGGGAGCGTCATACACAGATGGGAGTGAATGAAAATCTAGGCACTTTTAAGATGTCAAGTGGCCCACTGTAATTTTCACTGACATCATACGGGAAATAAGTGCTGTTAATCCATCATTTCCAGTTTCCAGAAGCGGAGATGACTTCAGGAAAAGTCTAAATTACACAGATGGAAAGGTTTTGGCTTGGTCATCAGCATGTCCCTTAAAATCTACCACTATGAGAATCTAATTCTCACAAGCCCATGGAAAATGACAGTTCATAACTCAGAGCTGCAATACATGTTCAATCTCCTTAAAACAGAGACATCGCATTTTATTTTTTATAACAAGCTCTATCTTTTTGACAAACAATGACAACACATATAATCTGTAACACTGATCTGAATCTGCGCATTGTAACTAGGAACAATAATGATCTACACTGAACAATAAAAGGTGCAAAAAGGCAGCCTACACAAAATGTACAACGTGTTTGTAAATGAAAATGTATCCAAATCCTAAAAAAGAGTTATAGGAGAAAGCCTAAATTATCTTTATCAAAGGGATACTATCGACTACTGTACATAATTCTGGGTCTTTTCTGGATGTTTTCTCTCATAAATAAGACAAAATCCCATATAACTTTCCAAAAAGAAGGGACAAAATTATTATTCTCAAATCTCAAATTTATGTTAATTAATTAATGACATGGTTGTTATTGAAGTTTAACATTAAAATAATAAAATCTGTAACATTAAAACATTGAAATCTTTCTCTTTAACTTTCTATGTATTACATCACAGACATTTACATCTACTTTGAAAAACTTTGGCTTCTGTTAAACATACATACATACATACAATCCTTCAGAAATCATACTGATATGCAGATTTTCTGCTCAAGAAAAATAAATACTAAATCAATTAAGATAATATATATATATATATATATATATACAGTACTGTGCAAAAGTCTTAGGCCACTAGTATTTTCACCAACAAAAAATTGTTTTAAGTCGGTTATTTCAATCTTTTGCAGTAGCGTGTCAGTTGGAAATATCAGTTTACATTTCCAAACATTATTTTGTCATTAATTGCAATAATGCAGTGAGATTATTGTCTGCACAAGGAGTCTGACAACAGCCAGTGCTCCACACAGAGATCTGATCTATATTAATTCAATGCAGGGGACAGATTGGCATTTTAGCTGAGTGTTGTTCTCTGCCAACACTGGATCAAATCATCACTTTACCTCACAGTAAAAGCCCAGACATCATTCCATCCACATTTGAGCGCTGCTTCTTCGTGAATCTGTGCTTTCTGAAGAACTCCGATAACCACACTTTCCCAGATCTTAAGGGTGGCTTAAACTGGCATTTGTGGCAAGGTCAAGATTTCTGATATCTCTCAGCGCTGTCTGGAGAAGAGATTTCTGAAAGCGTTATTATAGTTCTTGTTGAAGGCTGTGTAAATGAGCGGGTTGAAGAAGGAGTTGGAGTAGCCCAGCCAGAGGAAGACACTCTTCCATATTGGTGGAATGTGGCAGGAACACAGTGGGGTGATGAGCTCGGTGAGGAAGAAAGGGATCCAGCACAGAACAAACACTCCGATGAGGATGCCCACCATCAGAGCTGCTCGCTTCTCTTTCTGCTCTCGCCACGTCTCGCTGTCTGTCTGGAATGTGACCGTGGCATGGCGCACCGTGAACACCATCTGAGGCTGCTGTCTGGAGGCCTCTTTCACCTGAGGGAACAGATGTGTCTTGAGCTTTACTGCTGTGAGCGGATCACTCAGAAGCATTATGGTCAAATAAAACACGGTATTTAGTATATAAGTAGTGCACAATCTAAAAATTCAAATAGGGCACAATATACTGTCCAATTTAAAGGAATTTTTCAGTATTTAATTTTTGCAATTTTGCAAATTTTCACCAGTATTTTGAATTTTATACTTCATTGCATTGTGGCTTAGAGTTAACAGAAATGTCTGTAAAATCAGTGAATAATGGTGTATAAAGAGCCGCCAGCTGATATTTTATTCCGATTTTTTTCAATAAAATAATTTATTTATGCAGTATTTCATGTATTCCTCATAATTATATGTAAACCTCAATGTTCATTTACCATTTAATAGTAGAGGTGCTGTAGACAAGGCTTATTCTCAACAAGGCTGAATTTATTTGATCAAAACTACAGCAATATGCAACCCTAGATGACACAAAATCAGTCTTAAAAATAACTTACACATTATCTGAAAAATAAGCTTTCCATTGATGTATGGTTTGTTAGGATAAGATAATATTTGGCCAATCTGAAGTCTGATGGTGCAAAAACATCTAAATATTAAGAAAATCACCTTTAAAGTTGTTCAAATATAGTCCTTAGCAATGCACATTACTAATCAAAAATTCAGTTTTTAAATATTTACGGTAGGAAACTTACAAATTATCTTCATGGAACATTATCCTTACTTAATATCCTAATGATTTTTAGCATAAAAGAAAAATGTATCATTTTGACCCATACAATGTATTGTTGGCTATTGCTACAAATATACCTGTGTGACTTATGACTGGTTTTGTGGTCCAGGGTCAGATATTGTGAAATATTATTACAATTTAAAATAATTCATTTTTTTAATGTAATTTTTCCCTGTGATGAAAAAGCTGACAGAAGTCATTACCACGGTTCCTAAAAAATAATTTTAATATGCTCATTTGGCTCATTTTTAAATGTCTTAACTGACATTTTGATCAGTGTAATGCACCCTTTCTAAATACAAATATTAATTTACATAATACTAAAAAAATCTTTTAAATGGTAGAGTGTCAGACTCTGTGTTTAGTGTGCCTTCTGTTTTGCTCCTCTTGTGTCCGCCCATGCCCATATTTAGTGATTCCTGTCCTAGTTTCGTTGAGTGTGTTAATTAGTGTCCAGCCCTGTACCCCATGTGAGTCTAGTTCTGTGTCATTAGTGTGTGTATATAGTGTGTCAATGTTCTAGTCCATGTCGTCGAGTGTCTTCCCCAACGTCTACCTGTGATGTGAGTTATATCCTGCCTTGCTTGTGGAATAAAACCCTTTGTATCACCTGAATCTCTGCCTTGAGTGCTTCCCTAACCAGGAGGAGACGTGACATAGAGTATATATAATTAAACTCTTAGGTTATTTAAGTACACTGATAATAAAGATAAAAAGAAAACAAAAAAGAAAAGCAAAAGCTACTAAATTCATCCTCCTCATGCATGCAGTTTTTTCGAGTTCTTTCTAGGGTTACAATAACATAATATAAAAAATGCATAGAACTTTTGCAGTATTGAAATGGCCTTAAAAATACCATTTAAGCATAAGCTTTTAAACCCTTAAAATTCCTGTGTCAAACCTTTGGCAATCCCCCCTAAACTTATTGAAGTAGAACAGAATGGTAATAGAGTGGAAAATAATGTAGAACTTATCTAAGGGAGGTGTCAGGAATACTATTCGCTAAAGTGTTGTGACATGCTCAGAGATTATAACCATGCTGTTCAAAGTAATAGAGCAACATAATGGGACATTCAAGTTCAATCGCCTATTGAATTGCTGTCTAGTATAACATTCTGTGAAATAATGACAAGTAAAATAGGAACAGTCTGATGTGAAACAATAGCTTACACTCAGCGATCTTGAGAACAAAAAGTCTCTGCATAGTACAGTATTAAAATGCAGTACACTGGTGTGTGAGGGATAAAGAAACTAAACAGTTGCAATATCACAACATATCATCTGTACCTCTCCAGCCTCTGCAACTGGAGTGATGGTGTTGGTCCTCTTTGATCCAATACGGAACTTAGCAGCTTTGTATATCTTCCAGTAGACAAACAGTACAACACATAGAGGCAGATAGAAGGCCCCGAATGTGGAAAAGATGGTGTAAGACGGCTCCTGGCTCACCTGGCACTCCATGTCCTCCTCTGAATACGTCTCACCCCAGCCAAACAGAGGGGAGAGGGAAATAACAGACGACAGCAGCCAGGTCAAGCCAATCATCACATTGGAGATCTTCTTTCGGGTTTTCAGCGTGTACTCCAGGTGGCGAGTTATGGACCAGTAACGGTCGAGGGCTATTGCGGTCACGTTCCAAATGCTGGCCGTACAGCACAGGACGTCAAAGGATATCCAGACTTGGCAGAGAACTCTGCCCAACTTCCATCGACGACCGTTCAGCTCATGGACCAGACTGAGAGGCATCACCAAAGCAGCCACCATAACATCAGATATGGCCATAGAGGCCACCAGATTGTGGGGCACACGGTGGAACGTTCTGACTCTGAGAATTGTGACTAGGACGAGCATGTTCCAGAAAAATGTAGCCACCACAAGCATGGCCAGCAGGGTGAACGTCAAGACACTGAACACCGTCTGTGGTCTGTAGACATTTCCATATTCTGAGCTTTGATTAACGGAGCTGTTCTGGCTGACATCAGCCATGTTGTCGAGTGCTCTTTTGTCCGCTTTACACCACTTACAAAATAACAAGAAAGATCTTCACTGGACTGCAACAGCTGTAAAAAGGAGAAAAAGGACATTTACAAATTCAGCTTTCACAGATATTCAGTGCTGTCAACTGGAAAAAAAATAGTGATATCCAGACAGTGAAACACTTTAAAACCCAGAGACGATGGAAAATGCTCTGAAAATGCAATGGAAAGAGAACTTCTTTTACCTGAACTTGACACGCACTTTAAAAATTCAGTGCTCTACTGTTTAAACTCACAGAGATAGGCATGAATAAATATAAAATAATTAGAAAGCTAGCCTGGTGGATCACAAATCCTTTTGTTTAAATATCACTGTTGTCAGCTAGGAACTGAACACTTCTGGCAGTTAATTTACACAACAAATGTGTTTTGAGAGCTTGAAAATGCTAACTTTTGAAAACGTATTTCAAAATGCACGTTTTTAAAAATGTTAATTATCACAAAACTGTGAAAATGTGTTCTGTCTAAACAAATTCATATCTTGGCAAGCATAACATATTTAATTTTTTTTGTGGATCTATGTGGGATCATTTTATCAACATTGTCATTTGTACATGAAACTTTTTAAAAATGCAGAGAAAATTCTGCTTTGTTGTGTACACATGCCCTTAAACATTTTTAGAATGCAATAGAAATAGAAGGCATTTAAAAACAATAGAATGCAAAAAATGTGTGAACAAACACTACCTCACGACCAATTCATATATATTTTACAAAGTGGTTAATTCGTACGACCTCACTCGTACGGTTTTGTACGATCTGAGTGACGGGTTTAGGGGTGCGGTTAGGTGTAGGCAATACATACAAATTCATACGAATTGTGCAACACTTCAAAATCATATGAATTTGCACGCACGAGGTTGTACGAATTCATATGCATTTGCCGCCTAGTCAAATATGTATGAATTGCTGTGAGATCAGGCTGGAATGGCTCCTAAAGAGTGAGCTAGCATGGCCAGAGCCCATTGCCTTTCATCAAAGAAAGGCAGACTACTAGCGAACAAAATAAAGTCATTATAGCCTATTTGTGAAGTGGAACTTATTCACTCGAGGCGTGATACAAGAGACGTAAGAGTAGCATTTGTTTCAGTGGCCCATATACAGCTATGCCAATGGCCGTTGACGTGACTATTAAGAAATATCTGACCACTGTACAGCCTGCTAGTATTACCACACGAAGATGACCCAGAAAAACAGTGAAAAAGACATTTACCACAGATTCTTGTCAGTAGGCATTGTGTAATAAAATATATTTTTAGCAGAAATGACATGCCAGAGAAAATATGCCATTTGCCATCTCTGTCGTGGCAGGGATGACTTTGAAATGGCAGACTAAGGTAGATTCAGGCTCTAAACATTTCAACCGAGTAAAAACTTTACAGCCCACTGGCAGAGAGTTACAATTATTAAATAGTTATTTTCTCAATGAAGAATGATCTAATTGATTTTTTCCCCATCTGCCCAGGGTTAGCAGCCTGTGAGCAGTGTCATGTACTCTATCCTTCTGAAGTCTGAATCTTCAGAAACATACTATCTTCTGCAGCCATTTGTGCTGATAATTAGATGTAAAATATAGCACCGGGTGTAACACTTCTCCTTCACAAATTGGATTCTGGACTGTTAAACGATCCTTACTTCAACTGCTCTGTTTTAATGATCAAAGTGTTTGCATTTTGTTATGCATCTTGCTGGGAGCTAAATCTAATGAAGTCTTTGATAATTTATTCATATTTAATGTGAACGAAAAGCTTAAATCCATATTTTACTACAGGTGCTTACATCAATATTTTAGAACATGTATTCCTTCATGACGCTATAGTTCCATCATGCTTTTTGACTGCATAATGAATCTGCCACTGGATTCTGTTCAAGATGCCATTGTTCGAAAACATAATTGCGCTTTCTAACAGTGTCTGAGTGAAAATTGGCCAAACTGATTAAGCATTCATGTATGGCTTGGGGAAATCCATGAGCAGAAACAATAAACATGTCAAATAGAAGAGGTGAAATATGGAAAGATTGCTGACCAAAATAGCCCTTCTCGTCGTCCCATGCCTTAAGGGTATGAGGTTTTCAGGGGAAAAAGAAGTAGTGGTTGATATATGCCCGATGTATGTAAAACATTAAAATATTCATAACACCTCCGGTGTGAATACACAATAAATCAATGAAATATTTTGTTCTACTTTTCTACAGCCTAAATCAAACATCAGCACCAAATGTCAACCTGTTCTTTTGGACATTCTTTTAAAAATGAAATGCATGTGTGGGAAGTTAGTATTTTCATAAACCACATCATTTTCTTTAATCAAATATGAGACACTCAACAGACTGTGTCATCCGCTCTCACATAGCTAAAGCCCTCATCTTTGAATCATTACTTTAATGACAGTTAAAACAGTGCCGCGTCGGAGGGCTCATCCTAATCACACTGGCACTTCTTCACTCTTCACAGCGGATTCCTTCAAACATAAGGTGACAAGGGTTCACTTCAGTGCACTTACAGACCTGCTCACAAGGCTCCTTCAAATTGTAAACCACCAAATGTTTTTTGTTGTACGCATAATATATGTGAGCACTTTATTAGTTCTCACTTTTAAAGGTGCACTCAGTGAGTTTTAAATGCTTTTTTGGACTTAATGACACCTTTTGCTGTTGATGCATGATGTTTGTTTTGCTATTTCTGTCTCATGCTACATCTATAGTAGACATTCTCAGATTCAAAGCCAATTAGTTTTTATGTGTTGTTGGAGGTTCACACGAATAAGCGGTCTGGCTGCTGCTCTGCACTGTGATCAGACTGCCGTGAGTTCTCTTCCCTGTGGTTGCTGTGCCTTGAATAGAGGCGTTTTTCCTTGATCTGTGACATGGAAGCTGCTGGTCGTCACAGTTTGTTTAATCACTCCAGCAGAGACGGTTTGTTTGGACATTTTATATCTACACTTGTACTCATTCTGTCGGAACTGTCTGGTGGACTGTGCACATGCTGATCTACAGAGGTGACTTCAGGTAAATTGGGACACATTGTCCCATTAGGATGATTGGGCAAAATGTCCCCATTCTTCTTAATTAATCTAACTCTTCTCTGACTATGATGTGTACATTATGTTTGTTATTAGTAGAATTAATATTTTGTTTACATGTAGTTTTATGTTCATTCTTTATTCTTTCATCAGCCATGAGCACTGGCTGAAAGCGTACAGAAAACAATATTGTTTTGCTATTACACTGTTAATTATTATTATTACAATTATTATCAACTGCACGAAAGGCTGACAAGCCAAACATGAACTATGCAGAATACAGCTTTTTCTGTAAATCTATATTTTACTTATTTCTCAAAAGTACTGTTCATTTGCAAAATGTTTTAATTTGCAACATGAGTGCATCTGTACACTTTAAAGCAACTATATCAAAAGGTACAGTGAACTGCTCTGTGAAGCCAGTTTGCATTGATTTACATACGCTAAGCATCACTGTTACTTGCCCTGTAATTAACATTATGCAGAAGAGATGTAAGTGCATGCGCATGCAAAAAATCTGGAACTTCAGGAAGCATTCTTAAAATTAGCCTACTTCATGCAGGGTCGTACAAATATATATCGTATGTATAGTCATATAGTCATATAGTCATTTTCTTAAAATTGTGAGTGACAATTGAGTTGCACAAAGTGTTTGAGTAATGTTGTAGTTATGATTCGCAATATTTTGGTAATACAAGTAAACTTAGCCCTCTAATGAACTGGAAAGACTACTTTTACGTGACATTCACATTACTTCAACTATTATATCTCCGCGAATACAGCATCTTTCAATGGCACATAACGTTAGTCTGCGTTACGCGCGTACAAATTCACTGAATCTCACCACAGCTGGTTATTGTCTTCATCCCCTTCCCACTTACCTTTAGGCAAGAACACTTTTGCTCCAGTATCACCCCATTCGGTAGAAACCAATATCCTGAGTGAACACCGTCTGTCAGTCTCTGGCTGTGGTGTTCAGAGGAGTGACCGAGCTACTGCAGTTTCTCAAGTCGCCACCTCGGCGCAGACCACATGGATGCAAGGTTTTCTTCTTCTTCTTTTGGTTTTATGGCGGGTTGCAAACCAACTTCAAGGTGCATACCTGGATGCAAGGTTAAGAACATAGCGTTACCATATCAAACCCCAGTCAGATAGACACCTGCACGGAGCTGTTCCCTCAGGTAGCAGTTAGACGTTGCGTAGCTGTGTGTACATTGTTTCTTCCTTTTGATGGTAGCTTTCTGCACTTTTTGCACAGAGACTATTACACTCACTGAGGCAGCTATTTCAGCATGTGAAAAGCAAACAAACACAGACCTGAAGCTATATTAGAGAGGACCACTAATAAATTAGTTTCTAACTAAGCTTCATGGTATTTACTCTGCACCGACCTAACCCTCTCCTGTTGACATTAGATCTAGATAGAACAAAGCAGTAGTAGTATTATGTGGATTTTCGAGCATTTCTAAATGTGAAGCGAACTTCACAGAATTGTATTATTGTTTAATAATACTACTACTACTACTAATAATAAATAAATAAAATAAAACCACACAAAATTAAAAGGGAATAAAAAACACACATACAGAACAATCTCCTTCATTAGCTGGTTTTATTATTGGTTTTCGATACATGATGAAAGATAACTTTTAGCAGAAAAAAAGAGAAATGTAGGCTATCCTGTCTTTGCAAATGCTGATTTATTGTAACCTTATTCATTTACACTTTATATGAATGAGTAATTTTTCTTTATTTTTATACATACAGATGTTTTCTGCCTGTCTCCTTCCAGCAAGTGCATAATAAAATTAAAGACAGGGTTTTTTTCACTTTTGTGAGCAATATTTTATGATTAACTTTAAGTTTCACTAGATTATATGTCACTGTCAACCCTGTTACATCATATTGTTCTTATTAAATTACGTTAAGTGTTTGATGCCTTTACTTGAAATTAACTAAACCAATCGATATGATGATGATAAAATATTAATTACTTCAAGTTAAAATAAAGTTAAGTGTAGAACTGTGTAGCCACATCACAGATCAGTTTGAATTCAAATTCAAATTTACATTTCATCCTAATTAAAAGGTGTTGGGCTATACAGATGAAACAGCCACAGACAGACAAACAGACAGAAGTGTTTCATATTTGGCGCTTTAATTGATGTAAATAAGCGCGTACAAGATGAAGCACCGCCCACAAATGTGACGTATTGCACAAATATAGGGGTGTTAAGAAAAAAGCAGTGTATTTCGTTTGATGAAACTGCATAATTCTTGTCCATAAATTATTTGAAAACAAAACAATTATTTCTGATGAAAGAATTTATAATTTTGTGCTTGTATATTATGTATTTACTAGACATAAATGCGTACAGACATTGATCTCCCCCCACGAAAGACATGTGAGGGTCCGGAGCCCGCCGAATCCTCTTTGGCGCTTCTGTACCTTTTTCCTATGAGGCCGGTTGTACGCTAATCTGACAGCAACATAATGCTTACTTTCTGCTGAAAAATCAATGAAATTAGTATAAACAATGTCGGAAGAAGACCTAAAAGTACCGGAAGAGATTTTCAAGGACGTGAAGTTTTATGTGGTGGGAGACATTGATCAGAAGGTACATTAAACAGTAGTAGGCTATTCATTTAGCCTTTTGGCTAATGCTGTACTGACTGGTGTTAGCATGAAGGCTAACCCACAGCAACTCTCGTAACATGGTGCAACCTAGAATATGCCTATGGACAAATTGTATTTAATGTTATTCTTAAATACAATAGGCTTTGTTTATTCAAGTCGCCCTCTTTCGTATGCCTGGTGCCTTTATCTGCTGATGGCGAAAGAACTGTACAATATGTTAGCCATTGTCAGTGACAACAATGCGACACTTCTCACGTTGGGCTCATCTTTGAGTTGTTTAAACGATTTATTTGCGACTGTGTGACTGATCCTGCCCCTTAAGTGTGTGTAAGCATTTTATTTTTTTGCCAACGATAGCTTGTATTTTAAACAGAAATGCAAGCAGATGGAATAACGTTAGCATATGTAGCCCTTTTTTCTGTGTGTATCCTAGTGTCTTCTGGCTTCATTATGGACCTTTGCTCTCAGTTGTCTTATTGGAATTTGTGTAGTTTTCATGAATATTTAGATTACTCACTTGCATGATTTATATATAGTTCCTGGTACATCAATCAGCAAACAGACAATGTTTTGTTCAATAAATTGACTGTTATTTGACTAATATGGTAATGATCAATTCCTGACATTTGCTGATAGGTTGTACAACTTCTGAAAGCTGGGAAAGGAAAAGAAGTGTCTTACAATGCCCTTGCCACACATATTATAGCAGAAGATGGGGACAATCCAGAGGTCGGGGAATCCAGAGAGGTCTTTGACTTGCCTGTTGTAAAGGTAAACACATAATATTGCACTGGTTATGCACTCGTTTTAAAGACATTTACAGTTGGCAATAATTTAGACTGATCTCCTGCTTGTATTAGATGTGATCACTAACTGTTACTAATGCGCTGCAATGTTAAACATTCACAATGCTTTCTGTTTCAGCCGAGCTGGGTGATCCTGTCTGTCAAATGTGGAGACCTGCTACCGTATCCTTCCATGATTAATGGGTTTGAAAGTCCGCAGTTGTGATGTCGTTTTTGTGCACGACATGTCACAAATCAACTTAATGCAACTTTGCAGCTGATGACTAGTTAATGATGAATAGCATGTTGTTTCGATGTTTATTTATCTTGACTGTTAATCAATCAGAGTTACAGGATTTTCCCCAGAGTCGGGACAAGTGTTCTTTGGAGTTACAGCGTGTCTGCCACATGTAAGTTTTGCCGGCATATTCTGCCAGTTCATTCAAATCTATATATTGTCATCTGTCAGTGTCAGATAGCAGGATCGATTTTAGTATTTACCAGTCTTGTCATTTTTACAGCTGTCAGAGGATCTCAACACACTTTGGGCCTTTGTAACATTCTATGGAGGTGACTGTCAGCTCCACTTCAACAAGAAGTGCACACATCTGGTTGTGCCTGAACCAAAGGGGGTAAGTGCATGTCTGTTTTAATACTTTGAATCAATGTTTACTAATGATAGTTAGATGTCAGTCAGGTTAGGCTGTTGTGTTTTTACACACACTTAATGCATGGTGTACAGTAAGGCATGGTACATCAATACAAAGTTTTACGCTCCACTCTTCAAAGTAAAGTGGGGGACGTGTGCGAGATCCAGCGGCTCAATTAAAGTTTATGACTAATAGAGTGGCTTTAACAACTGCTATCTGGAAGATTCAGTCTTGGTTTATGTCTGTGGGTTGTTTGCTTTTGGATCAGTTGAGGGATGGAATTGGATTGCTGGCTTTATTTTATTGGGTCTGTTTTTGAAAAAAGGGTCAGTTTTATAACAAACCATCTTAACTGTCTAGGTTTTCAAAGCCTGTCTTTTATAGGCTACTCTTAGTAACCAAACAAATGTCATTGGTATTATCTAGTGAGCACCCATAAACCTTTCTGATTTAACTCAAAATATTGAGAAAGCCCTTGTGTACTTATAATAATGAAAATATATAACCTCTGCAGTGATGAAGTTGTGGATTTTTCAGCATGCATTAATGTGTCTGTAAAACACAAATTATTTGATCGCTCTCATGCTTTAATGTAAGGCTTCAATTTTGCAATTTTCAATTTTAATTGTATTTTATTTTGATCGTTGTTTGTTATTTAAATAATAATAATAATAATAATAATAATAATTATTATTAATAATAATAATAATACCTGCTCCAGGTTTGCTTTGTAGATCTGCACAATTTGACCAAACATGGTTTTTATAGCTATTTCATTATATAATAAAATTGAAATAGTAATAATACTAAGCAAAATGTCTAATATTACTTTTTTAATAATAAATAACAGTACTGTATAACAATACTGTAACAGTAAATGTTACTATATATATATATATATTATTATTATAATTTTTCATTTATTTTTTTTTTGTTAGAAAACAGCATGGAGCCCTTAAATCTTCTCTTTTGTTGACAACAGTCAGTTTGTAAGAGCTTTTCTTTACAAGTTTTACATCCAAGCAGGATGGTTGGCGAATTTTTCGTTCCCAAATGCACATTATAAGCAACCTAAACTTGCTGCGCATGCAGAAATGATTTCATCTGGGGCAGCTTTTTTTTTTTCTGTGAACCACAACAGCACATATAATTTATTTAATTAAATTGCAGCCTTTGTGATTTGATAATCGCACTGGCAATATTGCAGTTTTTGTTTAGTGTTTAGTTTTGATTAGTGTAATTTGTTTCTAATGTGTTTTTTTTCTGTCTTTTTCAGGCCAAGTATGAATGTGCTTTGCGGCATAGCAACATTAAAATAGTAACTCCAGAATGGATTTTGGACTCTGTAAAAGAAAAGAACAAGAAGGATGAGACACTGTATCACCCACGTCTTACAGTATATGAGGCACCAGAAGAGGAAGGCAGCGAGTATGAAAGGAGCTCACGTTCTGAAGGCAGCTACAGTGACAGACGCTCACCTCACAGTCGGCGGTCCAGCCCTACATCATCCCGCGATGCTTCCCCAGTAGGCAGGCGTAGTCGTTCACCCTCACCGAAACATGAACGCAAATCAGAGTTGATGTTTGATGACTCTGATGACTCGTCCCCGGAAAAGGAGGACCGTAACCTGAACTGGACCCCAGCTGAGGTGCCACAGCCTGGCCCCGCCAAGCGGCGACTACAGCCTGGCAAAGAAACGGGTTTGATCAATCTCTGTGCCAATGTCCCACCTGTACCTGGAGGCTTTGGGCCTCCAGATGCTCGGCTGGTCGGCACAGGTGGAGGTGTGCCTCTAGGGGTGGAGAGATCAGATGTCATGGGTGGTTGGAATCCAGCTGCTAGGACTCTGAGGAACATTACTAACAACACAGACACGCAACAGGCCTCACGACCCTCCAATGTGGCACATGTAAGAAGCTTGGTTTTAAATGTAGTATTGTTGTCACATACCACGGTACCAGTAGGTACTGAAATTCAAAAAAAAAATCAATTTCCTGCTAATATCTGAGCGCTATTGAGCAGATTCAGTGCTAATTGGTCATTGTGTTTAGGTGCTCAACAGACTGATTGGCTAGGAGCATGTGAACACAATGACCAATCAGCGCTGTTTCAGAATATGCTCAACAGCGTTCAAATCCTAGCGGGAAATTGACGTTTTAAAAATTTTTACTTTTAACAATAATGTTGTTTTTTTCTTTTTTAATATTTTTTAAAATGTAGTTTATTCCTGTGACGGCAAAGCTGTTTTTTTATTGTTATTTATTCTGTAACTTCAGATCCTCCAGAGTCTTTCAGCCTCCTCTAAAGGTGTGGTGGAGCACATGGGAAATCAAGGCCAGCCTGGTGTTCCCAACCAGCTTCTGTTTAATCCAGTTAAGACCCAGCAGCAACTAGCGCCTGAAGCACAGCAGCAGTTAATACAGCAGCAGCAGTCACATCAGCTACCACAACAGCAACAGCAGCACCCGCAACAGATGGCACAACAGCATCCTATGATGCTGCCACAGGTCATGCAGATGCACCACCAGCAGCAGCAGCAGCAGCAGCAGCAACCGCAACAGCCGCAGCAAGGCTTCTCTCAAATGCCTCAGCAGCCCCATCAGTTTTTACAGCAGCAGATGCATCAGCAGATGTATGCACAACAACAGCAACAACAACAGCAACAACAACAGCAGCAGCAGCAGCAGCAACAACAACAACAACACACATTCTCACAGCAACAAATTCGAACACAGCAGGTCCCAAGGCCACCTTTGCAGCAGCATGCATTGCAGCAACAGTTGCAGCAGTTACAACAGCAGCATAGGCTCCAGTTGCAGTTACAACAACAACAACAGCAACAACAGCAGCAGCAGCAACAGCAGCAGCAGCAAAACCAGCAGCAGATGCACCAACAGCATTTGCAGCAACAACAACAACAACAACATTTCTTACAACAGCAACTCCAACAGCAGCACATGCAACAGCTGCATCAACAGCAGCAAATGCAGCAGCAGCATCTGCAGAACCAGCAGTCTCTACAACATCAGAACCAGCAGGTTACTCAACATCAGACCCAGACCATGCTGCAACCTCCAATGATGCCTACACAGCTACACCAACTGTTCGGACACGAGCCAGGTCAAGACAGTAAGTGCAGCAACTGCTGCTTTGTGATAACACACAGGTTCGCACAATAGAAATAGTTTCTCTTTGTTATTGAGATGGATGTGGATTCTTACATTTTAGCTCGAACTGTGATTTCTACTGAATAGATTGACTTACAATACGGAAGGGAGAATTTAACATCATGTTTTTTTTTTTCAGTCCCTGAAGAGGGATTCCTGGTTGGCTGTATTTTTGCAATTGCAGACTATCCAGAACAGATGGCTGACAAACAATTACTGGCTACATGGAAAAGGGTAAGCAACTCCACTGCATCTTGGATAATACTTAATTATTCACGCAAATATGTTACCTGGTGACGTATACCAGTAACAGGCAGAAGATTCGAAAATGTAACAACTCGTTAAGGTGATTCGATATATTTCTTTATCATGCACTTTTTTCATGTCATAATGCAAATAAGACATTGTTATTTTGCACATAGATCATTCAGGCAAATGGAGGGACTGTGGACTCAGCTCTCAGCCGCTGCACTCATTTACTTTGTGAGAGTCAAGCCAGCAATACCTATGTCCAGGTAAACATAAAAGCTTGTTTTGAAAAGAAGCAAGCATTATACATTATCCTTAACATCTGTTCATATGCGTAGTGGTTTAATTGGTGGGAAAATGTCCTGAATGTTATATCTGCTTTTTTTAGACTACTCTCAGTCGTGACATTTACTAATGATCTGTTATTAAACTGTTTTTCCTGTACCAGGCTCTGAGAGAGGGAAAACGTTGTGTGACGGCTCACTGGCTTAACACTGTTCTTAAGAAGAAGAGGATGGTTCCCCCTCACAGGACCCTTCATCTTCCTTTCACCTTCCCTCCAGGGGCCAAGCCCTGCTCGCAGCATGTAAGGATCAGTCCTTTCAGTTCAGTGGCTCTAGTTCAACATCATATTAAATTAGGGCTGGGTAAAAAAAATATCAAAATGATTAGCTTTCATTAGAACAGAGTTAATTTCCATTAAAATAGTCTTTTAATCTATACCTACTTGTCATGGGGTGAGTGGAAATTAATATTATTGTTGAAATTAAATCAGAATTCTTAAAATATTATGATTATTTAAAATCATTATTTTAAATAACTCAAATATTATTGATCATTTTAATAAAATTAACATCTAAGAAAAATGTTCACACTCAAGTGCATAAACTATACTTCTTGATATTGAATTAATACAAACAAAGTCAAATTTTGGAAATTAGTGCCAATCATGTGCTATTACATCATTCATTTGAGCACACTGCTCGTACATTAACTTTAGTGTCATTATGTGATATTGTTTACTTTTTGTTGTAACAGATCATTTCTGTGACTGGATTCGTGGACAGTGATCGTGATGATTTGAAACTCATGGCCTATCTAGCAGGAGCCCGATACACAGGCTATCTTTGTCGTAGCAACACTGTACTCATCTGTAAAGAGTAAGAACCGTTTTTCAGCTGGTTAACTCCTGGAGATTTTTTTCTTTCTGTAGTAAATCTAGATTTTTTTTTCTCACTATGACTGTTTATAGAAGTATAGTAAACTGTTTTCTGTTTTTCTTTCAGTGGTTAATATAAGTACTTATTTTTTTTTTTTAACAATGCAGTTTAATTTTGAATTCTCTTATAAGGCAGTTAATAAAGTTTTTACTGTAACAATTGAGCAAATATATTAAAAACGACAAATCAAATTAATTGTTTCATATCTTTCTAAAAAAGCTCAGTCTTATTATTTATATATGCAATGCCTCCTCTTTCAATGGCACCAGGCCGAGTGGGCTGAAATACGAGAAGGCAAAGGAGTGGAGGATCCCATGTGTGAATGCCCAATGGCTGTGCGACATCCTACTGGGGAACTTTGACGCTCTCCGGCAAATCCAGCACAGCAGATACTCCCAGTTCAATTTGCCTGAACCGCTGGCACCAAACCCTCATCTTGTGCACAACCTTCTGAGTAAGCTTTATTCCAAACAGCAATGTAATTTTGAGTTATTGTGATGCTATAGCTGCTAGATTTCCAAGCTATTGAGAAGGTAGAACATAACGTGCTCTCATTTTTGCGGTCAGGTGCTTGGCGTATTCCTGTGAAGATCTCACCGGAGGCGTTGGCGGTGAGTGGACTCTCACACGGACACACTCTTGATTGCGTGCTCTCGTTTGTGATGCTTGAGTCTTGCAGTCAAATCCTCAGCGGATACACATGTAACAGCATGTCTGGGCAGAAGTGTATGACTCACAGTCATCTTTTTTGTTGTTGCCTCACACAGAGCTTACGTCTGCAGCTGAAACAGAAACAGGCTGATGTCGGCTTGCAGCCGCCCAACAAGAGGCCCAAGTGAGTTCAAGATTATCAGAGCTATATGGTAAAATCTAGATTGTGCTGTTTCCAGATGCAGTTTTTCTCCAGAATTTTCTCTTGTATGTCTTTAATGTCCAAACTATTTTGGACTGGGAGACTAATTATTATATGAAGAAGTTATTACTTTTAGTAACAGCCTGGCAGGAAAACAAAAATCTACTGGAGGACATACAAGCATACCTTGCCGTATACACTGAGTAGCATAAAAAAAGTGTATTATAACACCATTAAAGGTGCAAAAGTGCATATATTTACAATGTTAAAAACACATATATGAAATATAAATAAATACATAAAATGTACCTAAACTTAATGAAATATTTATTTAGGAACATATTTTTTTTTTCCCCTTTGTTTTTTTTTGTTTTTTTTAATGTGCCAAAAGCTTGATATATACAAAAATGTACAGTTTAGATCTACTGAAAACAAAGAACACTGACAAATATGTAAATATATAATAACAAGTGAAAATAGCACACTAGTATAGGTGGCACCACTTATCTTAGCAGCAATAAAGCTCACAGTAAAAATGAACACCAATGTATGCCATAATAATATAAACTGGGTTTGAAGTAATGAAATGAATAAAATCTATTAAGTTAAACATTATTTTTTACTATTTATGGCTTAATCATTTCAATAAATCTCCTAAATTTGCCACTGGATCACTGTATAATGTTATAAAAACCTGTGTCAACATTACTTACTATTGTCCTACATTATAATGCATTATTTGTATATACATAAAAAAAAATCCCGCATCGGGCATATGTCTAAAAATAGACATACAGGCACTTGCACTAGTCTTACCTGAATAGGGCGTATGATCAAATATCACACCATTTTTCATGTCACAGCGTTCACTAATTTCTAGAAATGTTATGCAAACCACAATTCAACCATATAATGCATGAGTTTCATTAACTTAGCATTGTTCGTTTCGATGCTGTTCTCATATTTGTGAGAGTAGGTATGAGCGTAAATACATACTTTTCAAACTCCGGAAGTACACTGACGTTTGAAACGCCCCGGGCAACTCCTGATTGGTCAAATGCCACGGTCTTGCCATCTGTGACGTAGACTGATTTCTGCTGATTGGCTGGAAGAAATCCATGTGCATACACGAGCTCACGGAAAGGCACGAGACAGCTATAATGAATGATCGATTAAGTTACCAAATATAGTTCTTCGCCCAATAAAGGGTTAAGCTTTAAATGGGATAAAAATAGATTAAAATAGTGTTAAGTACATAAATAAGGAAAACCTTTAGGGGAAGAATGCTGGATAAATAATGCTCTCTTTTCTTTTGCAGGTTAGAAGAGTTGCCAACACCTACGAAAAAGCTTCCACCCGAGTCCACACCTTACGTGCTTTTCACAGGCTTCGAACCTCTGCAGGCACAGCAGTACATCAAGGTAACTAAACGCATGCACACTTTTTGTAAGCAGTAAAGAAAAATTTATGACACTGACCTAGTTTTAAGAAACAATAAGATGTCTGTAGTCACATTGTGTCTAGCTGGCAGCTCTCAAGGCTGCTGGAAAGCTCTGAAAATGAACATGTTTGTAAAATGGTCATGAGCTCATTCCCTGAGAGCACTGAGAAATATATTGCTTCGTTCAGTTGCGCTTCAGTAAGTAACCCTCATGGTGTTCTGCTCGCCCTTCCCTGCATCCTTTTATCATCTCTCTTTCTCTCTCCTTGGCTGCAGAAATTGTATGATCTTGGAGGGGAAGTGGCTGACAGCGCTCAGAAGTGCACTCATCTGGTTGCTAACAAAGTGACAAGAACTGTGAAGTTCCTCACTGCCGTATCTGTAGTCAAGCACGTAGTCACTCCAGAATGGCTGGAGGAAAGCTGGAAAAGCCAGAAATTTGTGGGTGAGTCAGTGTGCAGTCTAATTTATTTTTCAGTCGATTATTACTGATTTGTGGACGCTCTGAGGAGCCTTGCTTCATATTCCAGCAAGAAATGTTTTGTGATTAAAAAATTAAATATTAATGTTGTGAAATGAAAAATGGATTGGAATATAGTTGGTTTTAGAGTTCACAAGCAGTTTCCATAGAAATGGACAAGCAGTCTCAACCCACCTCCCACCTCCCACCTCCGATAGTCATTTCTATACCTATTAGGAATGTGCTAGAGTGGAAATTTTCATCGGTGCTGCCAATTTTTTTGACACCAATGTCAAGCTCACACTTGTCACAAGACGACCAACCCGTCACCCTGAAATATTTTAGGTTTGTTTAAAATTTTTCAGGCAGGTTTGAAAGGATTTTGAATATTCCAAACTGGTTTAAAATCTGACCAATTGTCAGGGTTAAGCACTTTTCCAATGAGCAAGAAAACGGTCAACAAAAAGATTGACATTGCCAGAACACAAGAGTGTAAGGGGAGTCTTGTTTCTATTATGCACAAATTGGTGTGTAAACTTTTTTTTTTTCACCCAAAAGTTCTACATTTTAAATCTTATGTATTTGCCAAACTCTGATCTAGAATGTTATGACTAATTTACTCGAAGCAGATCATATACCTCCTTTTTGCTCCATTTGTTGTAATGTTATACTCAAACCAGTGGCTGTAATTTAAAGGTATATTGCACCCAAAGATGACAGTATCTCATTTACTCACATGTTGTTCCAAATCTGATTTTCTTCAGTGGAGCATTAAACTTTAAGACATATATTTTGAAGTCATTGGTCATAAACTGTCTTTCTGCAACATGTTGTGCAAAAGAAAGTCATGTGATTAAGTAATGTTCTTTCAGTAGATATGTCTGTGTTGCGCATCCATAACGCTAACTTGATTTGTTCCTCAGATGAGCAGAGCTACATGCTGCGAGATGCAGAGGCAGAGGTGTTGTTCTGTTTCAGTCTGGAGGAGTCACTGAAGAGAGCTCATGCGGCTCCGCTCTTCAAGGTTAGGAACTTTGCGATATATAAGATTCCATCCGCTCTATCACTTCCCCACATTACTGCGTGTACTTCCACTCATACAAACTTGTTTATGTGACTCTGCAGAGGATAGGCCAAACAACTATGTATCTCTGCACTGACGTGGCCTAATTGGATATCACAAGGAAGCGTGTGTTAAGTTGTCTCTTTCTTCTTATACAGGGAAAGTATTTCTATATAACTCCAGGAATCTGTCCGAGCCTCAACACAATGAAAGTTATAGTGGAGAGTGCCGGAGGGAAAGTGCTGGCCAAGCAGCCCTCCTACCGTAAGATCATGGAGCACAAGCAAAACAAGGTACCCTAATCAGATCCCCAATACAGAGGAGTGTGAGGCTGTTGTATTGATGAGGATGCTGAGTCACACTCGACTCGCTCACTTAATGAACACCTATTTACCACCAACACAGCTGTTCTTTGTGTGTTGCTCTTTTTGTTTTGTTTGGTGATTGCTGCTGCTTTGAGCCACAATGTGAATTCAAAGTACCATTTGAAGGGAGTTAATGCAAATGTCAAATGTTTGGAGGCAGTAAAATTTTGCTTTTGTAAATTTCTCCTTTTCAGCAAGGATGCAATAAGTTGATCAAAAGTGACAGTTAAAGCCATCAATAATTATATATTGACAATAAATACATAGTTACTTAGATTTTTTTTTTTTTTAAGTTTTCTATTCATCAAAGAATCCTGTAAAAATGGTAAGAAGCACAACTGTCACTCTGCTCGGCTGTTCACTGAACACTGTCTCCTCCACGTCACAAATAGACACGCCCATTACTGCTGATTGGCTACAAGTTTGTTTTGCTAAAGGGCTTTTTCTAAGGCATTTTAGAAATGTCATATACCCTGCCTTTTAAAGAATTCAAATTGTCAAAATTTTTAAGTTATAATAAACATTTTAAGGTAACACTTTATAATAACTACACACTATGAATTAGTTAAGCATTAGTACGCATTTATTTAATCCTTTATAAAGCATTGTTCCAACATTATTATGCATTAGTAAACAGTTTACAAGTGCATCTATAAACGCCTTGTTCTTGAGCATATATATAACGTTTAATAATTCATACTTTATTAATTATCAGTTTATCATTTTTTAAATTATTGTTATTTACAAACCAGTTATTTAGGAGTTGTCAGTGTTTAATAAGATCATTTTAAGTAAATGATTAATAAATTATTTAAATGTACATTAATAAATCTTATTATTTAGACACATGATAATAGTTGCTCAGTGTGTTAATAAATGCTTTATTAACACATGTTCCTGCTGTAATTCATGATTAAATCAGGTAGTTATAAAGCATTAGGTAGCTGCCAGACGTCTGTTTTTGTGAGCAAATCTAAAGTGAAGACTATTTATACCTTGCAAAGCAATTATAAAGCAGACGTAAAGGCTAATTTAGTTAAACAAACACAACACAGAGGGATACAGAACACAGAAATATTTTTTCAAGGTGTAAAAAATGCAATCTTACAACTGTACACGATAAATGAAAAACAAACCTTTAATTTCATAGAAAAAAAAATTAAAGTGTACAGTTGTATACATCTTGAAATGAATAGTTCTGCATCCCTCTGTGTTGTGCTTGCTTATTGTTTCTGTTAGGAAGATAACTCACACTTTAAATCTCCTTTGTACATTTAGATATGCTTATAAACCAAGAACAAGGCATTTATAGCTGTATTTATAAACTGCTTACTAATGAATATTAATGTTGGAACAATGCTTTATAAAGGATAAACTGACTATTTACTAATGCTTAACTAATGATTCATAGCATGTAGTTATTATAAAGTGTTACCGAATCGAAGAACCGTCTTTACTGACGAGATGTGCATGAATATTATATATTACACTATATATCGTGCAGCCCTACTCTGGCTTGATATTTACTTCTGGAGAAATGTGTGTGTGTTTAGGATCCTGAGCGGCTGGAGCGGCTCGTTCTATCAGTAAGAGAGGAAGCCGTGATGCTGGATGCTCCACCTGTACCTGAGGAAAATAGCCTGGACTCTGAAGGTGAGATTGATGGAGGTCAGTATGTCATGTTGTTGTTTTCAGAAAAAAAGCATTCTTATTTTTACTAGTGTAAATATATGTGTTTTTTAAATAATCTTACGCTGCGTTTATCTGATCAAAAATGCAATAAAACAGCAATATTGTGAAATAGTGTAGTTTAAAATAACTGTTTTTTATTTAAATATATTTTAAAACGTAATCAGTCTTTCATTTTAAACTACTTACATTCATAATTTATTGAGCAAGGATGCATTAACATAAGTTCTGTTTATAAATTATGAAAAACGTTTGGATTGTATTCTACATTTGATGAATTAGAAGTGTGGGAGGGAGGTAAAGCGAGGTGACTGTCAGGATGTCCCGGCACTGAGCTGCTGGACTGACTGGATGTGCAGAGAGAAGGGTGTGAGCTTCTTTCAGCTCTTTCTCTATCAGCAAGCCAACTGAAACAATTTCAAAACATTGAAGAATTTATTTGGGTGTAACGTTAATTATCTCTATTTATGTAAAGCCACAAAGAGATTAGTTATGACTAGGACAGCAAACAAAATTGGTATGGGATGAGTCATGATTTCCTGTAGAACCTGTAGAGCCCTGCCTCACACTAAATATGTATTATTTAATATATACTATATATATAAATATATTAGTGCTGTCAATCCAAAAGAAAGGTTTTTGCTTACATGATATATGTATTTGTACTGTGTATATTTATTATGTATATATAAATACACACACATGGATATACATATTTAAGTAAAATATGTTATATGTTATATTAAATATATTTATATATAATCTAAAATATTCAAATGTAAATATGTAAATCTATATACATGCAAATACTTTAATATACTGTATATACTAATGTGTGTGTATTTATGTATACATAAAACAAACACACATTATGTTAACAAAATGTTTTTTTTAAATGCGATTAATCGTATTCACAACAAAATAGTAATTTAAAATTAAAATACAAAAATACAAAAAAACAAAATATAATTAAACATTTTAATAACGAAATTATTTTTAAATAATACAGAAATAATACTTGTTTGTCTAGTGACTGCAATGTTTTTTTTTATAGCATAAAGAAATTGACATTTAAAATCTTAGTAGACGGTAAAATCTTATATCCAGGCCTGTCTTGCTTAACATTCTACATATAGACTTTTTCAGCTTACTAAATACAAATAAAAAATCTATTAATATATATATATATATATGAATAAAAAAAATATAATAGTATCTAAATATTAAAAAAACACTTTTATACAGTAACTAAAATGTTTCCTAGCTTATTATTAAGTGTTAAAAGGAAAAATGGACATTAACAATATATAGTCTCAGATTTGAACCTGAACCCTGTTTTCAGACACAGCCCTAGTCTATTCCTGTATAGTAATGATGAGTTCCTGGCCACAAAGACATTTTTGTGTTTACATACTGTGAAAAGCAGAATGGATGGTGTATTGACCCATGTTTGTCATTGGTGTTGGCTCTCATAGATTATTCCGGCTCCATTTTCTCTTTGTAGATAGGAAGGAAGCAAGCAAAATTACCCAGAGTTGGATGGTGAGGAAGTATTTGAACTCTGTGACTGGCTAAACAAAGGCGGTTTGATGACATTAATTTGTCTTATTTAAGCTACCAGAGCATGCTCCAAACTCAGCCCTCTCCTCTGGAGAAACGGCAGCATGCGGCCTAATCAAGGGCTCATGCCAGCTGCTATAGTTTCATCTCTCTCATTGGAAACCCTGTATTTCTGTCCTCGCTTCTCTTAAATGTTCTTGTTGAGACCCGTTTGTGTTTTGTATGCGTCTGTAAAGCATGAAGCTCGGGGTTACACTCAAAGTTTCTTAAATCATTTATGAGCTTGGTTCGTTTCCAGTCTTGTTAAACATTAGTCACCTGCTTGTTATTAAAGTGTTTGAAAGGCAGAACTGTATTAATGTTCTACAATCAACTCTGATAGTGAGTATCAAGGATTGTTTTCAATATACAGACACCTTTATTGTGTATTATGTTTTTATTTTTTTTTTAGAATATTATTTGTAAATAATAAATATTATTTATCAAGTTTTCTACTTTCATACTTAGCTGTGCTGTCTATTTTTAGTTTTTGTAATTAGGGCTTCACAGTTATTTAAATTAATAATCAAGATTGCAGTTACAGGTGCAGCAATGAATTAATCATGACAAGTGTCAATTACAGCGTTTCATTTAAGTCTACACATGTTGCATCAAAATGTGATACTAAATGTGGAATGGGGAGCCAGATTTAATGTTCAAAACTTTGGGGTTGGTAAGATTTTTTAAAATGTTTTTAAAAGAAGTCTGTGTTGTTCACCAAGGCTGCATTTATTTGATGAAAAATACATAAAATATGTAATATTGTGAAATATTTTTTCAATTTAAAATACCTTTTTATATATATATTTAAATTATAAATATTTTAGTTTCATCCCTGTGATCAAAACTGAATTTTCAGTATCGTTACTTATCATTATCAGTTTTTAGTGTCTCACGATCTTTCAGAAATCATTCTAAAATATATTTTGCTGCTGAAAAAAAAAACCTTATTATAATTATTATTGTCAAAAACAGTTATGCTGCCTAATAACTTTTAGTGGAAACCATGATACTTTTTTTTCTATATATTTTTTGATGAATAGAAACTTCAAAACAACATAATTTATTTAAAATAGACATCTGTTGTATAATTTTTACTTTAACATTTTAAGCATTCTTGCTGAATGAATGTATTAATTAAAAAAAAATATTACTGACCCTGAATGTTTTGAACAATTAGGCTATGATTTGTCATAATTGTGTAGCCCTATAAAATGTTTTAAGATTGAAATGCTAGAATTTAAATGACATCTACAATGACAACAACAATGACATCTTCATAATATTTGCTTACTCATAATATTTGCTTACTAAATTTTAGTTAATATTGCCCTTATTATGGGTTATGGCTTATTGGTTCATTGGTTTTGGGAGTCCCAAACAACAGTTTGATATGCATGCAAGGTCAAAAACATTTTCAGTGTCTTATAATATGCGTTATTTGTTCCGCCAAGGACTTGTTTAACGATTCATTTTTCCAAACCCCTCTGATGATTGGTCAATTTAATTTAAAACGGTGTTTGTGAGCTTTTAACTCTCCAAAAGCGACATCTAGTGGCAAAGAATCAATTAGCATTTTCATTCAGACCAGTCTGAAACTTGGGCGGGCAATATGCTTATGTTTCATGTTGATGAAATGCTTGGGACTCCTTTTAAAAACGACTTGTTTCAGTGATTCAGAGTCGACTCTATTTTGAGAGACATTAACTTTATACACGGTGCACTTTCATATTTAAAATTACATATACAGTTATGTGTTTGAAAGTTTCAGTCATTCTGATTTTCATTGTTTGTGACACTTGCCTAAAGCAGCCTGTGAGCTCTCGGAAGCGCTGAGGACTCTGACACTGAAACTCTACTCTGATCATCTCTCTGAAGATGGCAAGGTAATGCACCGTTTTACCGTCTAATCACACACTGCATGTCAAACAGATGCAAAACCATATTCAATGGATTCTCCACAGACACGAACACTACATGCGATTGATATTTGATGTTTGTGGCGGGTGAATGACCTGAGGAGCGTTATGCCACATTATGTCTTAAATAAGAAAGGTACGTGTCATTGTGACCGTCTGTGTCTCCACTTTTGACCAGACAGTTGATTACAAGGCCATGTCCCGGAGCCTGTGCTTCGAGAGTTACTGTGATCTAGCTGTCCAACTTCAGCGTGCGGAGCTGCTGTCCCTGAGTCGTGAAGAGAAACTGGCTTTCTTCATCAACATCTACAACGCCCTCGTCATCCACGGGAACCTGCGTCTGGGCTTTCCCAAAAACATATGGCAGAGGTATCGGGTAAGAGAAGTGGAGATTTTGATCAGCGTGTAAAAAGTGTAAATGTGAAATGCTTTCAGTGCTTGTGCATGTGGTCTGTTGTTTGCCAGTTCTTCAACTATGTGAGCTACTTCATTGGCGGTGAGGTGTTCACGCTGCAGGATATTGAAAATGGAGTGCTTCGAGGAAACCGAAAAGGTGTGGCACAACTCATGAAGCCCTTTTCCAGAAACGACCCTCGGCTGCAGGTATCCCAAAAAGAGTACATACTGTACCATTCCACGTATACATTATATAATAGCTTTTTTTAATGGCCATCTATAATTCTATGAAGATTCTTTAACATCTCAGGAATCATTACATCATTCATCTATGGAACAATCATGTTCCGTTCCAAGGTTCTTTTTAGTGGAAAAGTGTTCTTTAAATTATTAAAATTTCTTAACATCAAGAAAAAGATTTTAGAACTGAAAGGGGCTTTAGGGAATCAAAAAAACATTTTTTTATGGAACCATGGTGAAAACCCCCATTTTGATTCTTTTTACAAAATCTTTGTCAGCTATGAATTCTGTTTAATGACAAAAAGGTACCGTAATTTTAGGTTTAAGAAGTTTTCAGGTGGATTTAAATCTATTTTACCTTTATTTTATAAAGCCTATAAATAAAAAAAATACATATTTAAAAAATATATATTAGGGCTGTCAAAAGACAGACTGAAAATAGATTAAAAAAATAAAAAAAAAACTAATTTATTGGGGTTTTTTTTTTGTTTGTTTTTTTGTTTGTTCAGGTTTTTTTATTATTATTATTAATGGCTTAACCAATTTAGTGAAAGATATGTGTCTAGTCAATTCATGTTTATTATACCAGTTTATACATTTTAATGCTTATGATTATTTAATGCAAGGACACATTAAATAGATTAAAAAGTAAACAGTAAAGACATGCAAAATGTTACAAAAGATTTCTGTTTTCAAATAAATGCTGTTCTATTAAATGTTCTTTTCATTAAAAAAAAATCAAGAAACACTTGACACAGCACATTATAATGATTTCTGAAGGATCATATGATACTGAAGACTGGAGAAATGATGCTGAAAATTCAGCTTTGCATCACAGGAATAAATCACATTTTAAGATATTCTAAAGTGGGAAAGAGATTAAAAATGTAAAATTGTTTTAATATTTTAATACTTAACAATGTTACTGTTTTGGCTGTAATTTTTATCAAATAAATGCAATACTTAATGAGCAAAAGAGACTGCTCTCAAAAACATAGAAGAGGCAGTGTACTGTAATGTGTTCAGTAGTCTACTGAAATTTTGGAGGTACTTAGATCAAAAAAGGCTGAGAAACACAGGAGTAAAAGTTGTCTGTGAATTCTATAAACGTTAGTAATGTGTGTCTTCATCCATTAGGTGGCACTTCCTGAAGTTGAGCCTCTCATTCATTTTGCACTAAACTGTGGTGCAATGGGCTGCCCTCCAATTAAGACATACACACCACAGGTTAGCCCCCAAAGTCTTTTACAATATCTATAAATATATATGCATTCTTTCTGACGGTGTAAAGCATATTGTGTTCTATATCCTAACTCCCTGCGTGTGTTACACATCAGGACATTGATAGTCAGTTGCGTGCTGCAGCAGAAGCCTTCCTGGAGAATGACGACAGCTGCGTGATTGACAGCGTGGGACGAGAAGTGAAACTCAGCCAGATCTTTAAGTGGTACAAGGCAGATTTTGGAGGCACTGATAAAAAGGTATAACCAAAATACATCACCACTCTCAATTAATGCACGTGGAAGATGATCTTGTGGTTTGCATTTAAAGCAATAGCTCACCCAGAACTCACATTTATGTTTTTTCTTATTTTTTTCTGTGTAAAGGAGATATTTAGCAGAACATCTAAGCTGCTCTTTTCAGTAACACTTTCTAAGAAGGACGTATTTATAATGCATTTTAAGGTGAACGAGCCGTTGTTTGCAATTCGCAACCTCAACCACTAGATGCCGCTAAAATGTACACACTGCACCTTTAAGAATACCCTTATTATGTATTATAAATACAAGCTTCATTAAAAAAGTCTTACCCTTTTTTCTATATAATGCAAGGTTCTGTCTTTAAACATAGTCAGTTATTAATGTTTTCTTTTTCAGCTGCTGAACTGGGTGTTTGAGCATATGGGAGCATCAGAGAAGAAGAGGACTCTACAGGCTCTGCTGTCAGAAGAAAAGGTCAAAGTGAGCTATCTGCCCTATGACTGGTCTATAAACAGTACAGACTGAACTAAACCTCATTCGCACGCACATGATCGCTCAATCGCTGACTCATTGCGGGTCCTGTGTTTCTGTTAAACACGTGCAGCAGAGACGAGCGATTCAAAACAAAACTGTACCCTCAAACTATGCATTTCGATCCCTTTACCTTGTTCTTCCACCTCCCAAAGGGCAATGTGATACTGTAGCCTAATATTTCTAACAAAGTTTTATACCTATTGCAGTGTTTTGCACTGATTATTATGCAGTTACATGATTTAAATATTCTCATGCAAGTTTGTCTTTAATTTATCTGCATTATTATGTGAATTGTAGTGAGTCTATATGTCAGTTTATTTAATACATAGTTTTCAGCAACACTTTAAAAGCAAAAAAGAAACGGATTGAGCTATGGTGCATATTGCTTGTAATTGTATGTAATTTTTCAAAAGACCTCAAGGAAAAATAATCATTTTATATATATATATATATATATATATATATATGTGTGTGTGTGTGTGTGTGTGCACCTATTTACCAATACACACTAATAAACAGCAATATTTACCTATGTATATTTTTACAAAAACATTTCAGTATATGACAACTTTGCACGGATGCTTCCAGGATTGTTTTTAAGCGCAATTAAAATCATGTCTAAATTCACAGAGCTACATATAAATATACATTTTAAATATCTATCTATTACAGTGTTAATATAGTTCACAAAAAAGAAGAACTTTTATTAAACAAAAACAAAAAGTGGATGGCAATTAATTTATACTTCACCACAAATCATCATAAAAGTATACAATATTTCTTTTAAGCTATATTATCTGAGTATTTGATAGATTTATGTGATGATTAGATTCAAATGATTTAGTTATTTTTCATTTGCTGTGCGTTCACGGTTTCAGAGTTCACTGTTTTATGTCTAGACATGTTTCTTCTCTAGAAACTAAATGGAAATGCATTGGACATGGAAGAGTTTGAGACATGGATTAGTTTGTGCATCGCTCATGCAGTTTGTTGTACTGTTGACTCTCACTCTGTCTGAATGATGGATGTCTTCATCCGTCACATATCAGTTTATCAGAAAGACACCAGCCAGTAGCATCCAATACTTTTTGTAATGCATGATGTTATTTGATCAATTATTGGAAGGGCTGATGGAATCTCATAACTGGTTTCTCGTAAACACGGCCTGTTTCGTATGATGCGCCCCAGTGTCTGATTTGATCAAGGGTTAACAAGAATTCCCATAACATTTTTATAGAAAATGAGATCCAGACTGAAACTTTATGAAAATCGATTTCCCATCTGCCTTGGTTTAGGCAGAGAAAATCCTCCCCAACTCAGAAGATGTTTTTTGAGCAACATAGATGCTGTTTAATAGATGTTGATTTTCCTATAGGCATGTAATTTAAAGGTAATGCATGTGATACTATAGAATAGTATTGCAAGGGCTGACGCTGTGGAATGAGATGCACGAGTAAAATGAGGTTCAGTACCCTCTGTTTCAGCCAGTGCCTTTTCACCTCTGCATGAGACTGATGTAGTTATATTCCTCCACTTGACCGCACATCCAATAGCTTCAGGAAATCAGTTCATTTCAGACTTTCATCTGCAAGAGATTGCTGAATCATAGCTCGCCCGGGAGAAGGTCCCAGAGTTACCTCATCCTTTTCTCTAGTACTGTACGAAAGGATATCAATGTAATGCAATGAACCTGAACTAAATGTCAAGACCGGACTGATACTTGGAGATGTATGGAGATTATTTATATGAACTATAGAGCAATACTGCACTGTCTTTTCTAAATAAACTACAGTGATAATATATGATGAAATAAAATATGACATTTCATGTGCACTTCTTTTTGTTGGTGCCAAATTTGATCTAATGTCTTTTGTTGTTTTAAGTCAAAGGCTGTAGCTCAAATGAAGCTGCATTTTTCATCTGTCTTGGTAGAAGGAACCAGATGTAACATGAACAGGTTGAATGACATGATTTGTGCCTAACACATATATTATGCATTCAGTTATTGACTGCTGAGAGCATGAAACCATTGAAATTTAAGTCATTTAAAAACCAAATGACATGCAAAATTTAGTTTTTGCATATTGTTTTGCCTGTGACATTCGTGGTAAAATTAATCAATCTTGTTTGTTTGCTTTGTGCAGAATAATTTTAGGTCGACGCTTGATGTCCCATGTACTTTCTCCCTTCTGAAGCAAAACTGGTTGAAAATCATTGACCTGTTGCAGTGTGTGTGATACTCAAGGGGAGGCACTGTTGCTTTATGTTCAATTTCAATAAGAAAATGGATGTTTATATACGTTAATATACAGATCTAATAATGATCATTGAAAAAGAGAACTAATTTTTACTACATATAAGGCAAACTTTTGCATAGGTTGAGAACTTATGCTAAAAAAAAACAGTGAAAGGTAAAACTAACAGTTAACGTGACCTTTTGTAATGTTTTAATATGTGGTTTGTCTCTCTTTTTCTTAACTTCAGCTGCATGAACTAGTTTGATCATGTTTTCCGGTACCCGTAAAGATGATCTACTGAAGATAAGATAAAGCAAAAACATCTGACTGCCTGTAAAAATGAATCATTTTAGTATCATTAATATACTCGTTTTTATTAATATAAAGGAGATACTACTAGTGTTTATTTTTATTTTGTTATACATTTTTTTATATATTTATAAACTTTTTTTTTTATTATTTTAATCTTAGTTACATTAACATTACTATTATTATTTTTATTACTATTTTAAGTATGTTTCTTCGGGTTTAGTTTTTTAATACATCAAATTACCAACTAAATTAAAATTTTATATATATATATATATATATATATATTATTTTTTATTATTTTTCTTTTTTTGTATTTTAAATAACATTTTTAATGGTTTTTTTTGTATTGTATTGTATAACTGTAGGTTAACTATAATAACCCTGGTCAAATGGTCACTTGTGCCTTCTTGATTAGTGAAAATTCTTAACGTGGCCTCAGATCTGAACAGCACTATATATTAAATTCTGGATAGTCCTCGCTAGTCATGCATACTCAGTAAATTAGGTCTAAAATGAAAATGGCACAGTAACACTATCTTGCGATCTTAATTCTGAAGATTATTAATCTTTTGCAGGCTGTCGTGAAGCTTTTTGCACCACTGTTGCCTTGAGCATCATTTGAGCTCGTGACTGTGAGATTGGCTAATTCTTCAGACCACCAACCACAGCACTGTTGTTTCTCACGATATGCGGCGAATGGCACAACATATTAACCACAGTTGATGAGCTCGTCTTGCCACATTGCACGCGCAGGCATGCTAAATAAAACCAGTAGATTTAAATGTCCATTGCTGTCAAATGAGCAAAAGTCTTAGCGATGTGAAACAAAGATACTGTAGATAAATGAAGCCTTTGAAAAGCCATATATGACTCAGATGTTACAAGTAATATGTGGTAGAGCAGTTTTTTGGAAAGTACAGTATTTTTACAATGTTGAAGTAAACAACTTTATATAGCAGGCTCGGTTAAAACCTTTTCATCTTTAAAAAATAATAAAACCATTCAAAATGTCATTCTTTCAAATGCCAAGAGTCTAACAATAGAAAGTCATAGGGTTCAACATGGATGGACCGGAGGCACAGGTGCAGATGCACAGCAATCTTGGGACTTACAGAAAAAGATATTTTCTTTTATCAGTATTCAACAGGAATTCCCCTGGTGAATTTTAATAAGCTCAACCATATTTGGGTTAAGAAATGTATTATGTGTCATGTAGTGAGAGAAGGGTAGAGTACATCTAATCTTAATGTGTCATTTTTGTGACTTTTTTTTTTAGATATCCATCAGCTAATTTTCTTTGGTTAAAAAACAAAGGCGGTCTCATGTTCTTTAACTTTGCATTTGCATTTGAGCACACTGGCACGAAGAAAATCTTTGTGTAGAGTAAGTGACGTGTTGGTTATTGTTTAGCTCACTAATGTTAGCTGATTTTCAACAATTTGAACAAAAGATCAAAAAATAGGTTTTGAATCAATGTTGAGGTGAGAGAGAATCTGCAGCTTTTCATGCAGTTTTGTCTTTTGTCAACAAAGCACCAAGGTCTCCATTTTCTGAGAACTGCTGATGAAATTTTCAGTAATGTGTGTTGATTGTGTTTTTTTGCCGACCCAATCTAATGGTAATTCATATCTACCGTATATTACGTTTTGGCTAATTCATATGAATTCATACAAATTGCCATTTGTATGTTTTTGTGCAATATGTGCATTTTTCTAAAAAAAAAAAAAAATGCTGAAAATATTTCACCCTCAGGCCACAGAGATGAGTTCATTTCTCCATAGGAACAGATTTGAAGAAATTTAACATGATACCACTTGCTCACCAATGGATCTTCTGCAGTGAATGGGTGCCGTCAGAATAAGACATAAAACATCACAATAATCCACAAGTAATCCACACCACTCCAGTCTATCTGTCACAGTCACAGCCTGCTGATCCCAGCACAGCCGTCTTCACACACTCAGTGACCTAATTAATGATTGAGGACACCTGTGTGCAATCAAGCACTATGTTTAAAAGCAGAGAGCACCAGTGTGAAGA
>JAUMHE010000043.1:10730940-10775576 GCA_032359235.1 Enteromius mattozi | reverse complement strand
AGGGTCTGAATACTTAGGACCATGTGATATTTCAGTTTTTCTTTTTTAATAAATCTGCAAAAATGTCAACAATTCTGAAAAAAAATGAACTTAAATGATTTTAGCAAATGGCTGCAATATAACAAAGAGTGAAACGTTTAAGGGGGTCTGAATACTTTCCGTACCCACTGTATATACTACCATTAAAATGTATATGACATATTACCATTAAAACAATTCTCGTTTGAAAAATGCTCACAAATTCTGCATTCATTTGATAAAAAAATACAGTAAAGAGTAATCCTGTTTAGTATCATTAAAATATAAACTGTCATATATTAATACATTTTAAATGTAATTTATTCCTGTGATGACAAAGCTGAAGTCTTCAGTGTCACATGATTCTTCCCTACTTCAATTTTACATGTACCTGCATCTGTTTGAGTTGATGGAGCTGCAGTCTCAGGTCAGAGACATTTCTCCTGAAGGTGGAGAGGATTGAGCATATAGCAGGGTCACTGACGGGAGGCTGAACCTGTGCTGGAATGCCATCTGCCTGCACAACTGAGTCTTCAGATGATGTTAAAGTACAGGCGCCTGCACAAAAACAACAATTTTTGATGTTTTTGTTCTGGTAACAACACAAATATGGCTAAGATTCAATTAAGATCCATGATTCACACAAAAAACATTTATGATAAAGCAAGCATCATTATAATAAATAATTAAATGTTTACTGACCACCATTCTGTGCCGGAGAAGCCATCTTCACTGGTTTTTCACTAGAGAGAAAGACAAAACATTTAGCATTAGTTTCATTATGCTGTTTTTATCTTCACATTATACCAATACAAATTAGATTCATGCTATTTTTAAAACTCATTAAATGTTTGTGTGAATATCCACCTGGAAGTCTCCTTGGCACTTGTATTTGGCCCTTTCATAAGAGCGTTTTGAACGAGTCCAGTAAGACTAGCTATCTGCTGCTCCATTGCCTTTATTCTTTCACTGCAAAACAAAGATCACATGACTCACTTCAATAAAGAGATAATTTCATAATTGAATACACATAATATTCAACTGCGAATCAAAGGAGAACTAAACAATGCTAAAGGGTGAACCAGCAAATTATATCGCCTTTCTCTGTTCCTGAGGGCAAAACTGTGATGAATTTTGAAATTCAAGGCATGGCAGTGTATATATGTAAATTTTGGGCTTTGCCCAGAGGAACACTTGCCCTTTTCTCAATTACACAACATGACTATTTTGTTATTTTCCCCATCAGCTCGATTACTCATGCACTATTTGAACAAACAACAACATGAGAAGAAATGGAAAGGGAGGTATTATCACGTACCTTGTTTTAATATAACAGAAAACAAAAGAATATACACATGAGCACCGTGTGACTGAAACACATTTTGTGTTGTCTCAAAACACAAAAGCTGCTGGGAATTTAAAAAGTCTCACCTCTGAGGATCTCCAGCTGCCACGTGTCCTTGAAACGGCCTCTCTCCGTGACTGGGCGGAAGGTCGGCAAAAACAGGGGAGGCCACATTGCCTCTCACCCTGGTCGCCACCTCCACGGCCCCATTACTGTCCTTGCGGAAAGATCTTCTCACAGGTGATGCTCTTTCCGCTGCCACACCTTGTGAGGCCATGTGGGAGTTCTGGCCTGGGAGCATGTCAATCATTCTGACCTCATTGACCCTGTGAGGAGAAGCAGGCGGTGTTTTGGAGCCCATGGAGGCGAGCTGACTCTCACTGTACTTGCGAGATTTCTGTCTGTAGAGGGAGTGCTGCAGATCCTGGCCATCTGAGTATGCACCCACAGACTTGACCGTGGAACGGTGCTGGATGTAGGCTGCCCCATCCGGGACGTCTCCAGTATGGCTGCCTTGTGATGAGGCGACGCTGAGCCTGGCCTCAGGCGAACCGTATGCTTCTGAATACAAAGGAGGGCTCTTGCAGCTCAGATCCTCATCTGGTTTTACGTCTCGTCGCTCCAGGATGGCACTGGAGCAGGGTGTGATGGAGCGACTTGGGGGCGCGTTGGACATACGATCCCTGGGCAAGGTGGCACCACCGGGCATGGCAACAGAGTGGCTGAAAGGTATCCTGGAAGGAGATGAGGGCATGGAGCGAGGTGTAGGAGGAGACATAGAGCCCTGGACTGAATGAATGGGACTGTGAGGCAGAGTGTGCACTGGGCTTTGGCCTCCCGGCTGCTGTCTGCCGCTGTAGAGCCGTTCTCTTGTGATCTAGGGATAAAACAAAAAAGCATATCAGAGATGCCTACTTAAAGCCTTTGTGTATAGAGCATTATAAAGGGTTATTAAAGGGTATAATGCATTATAATTATTCATAATGTGCGTTGTAATACATTATATCTTGTCGCAAATAAATGCTTTGATAAGTGGTATAATTCATAATTAATGCATTAAAAAAATGCATTAAAAACAAAGGCTTTAATTAAAATGTTACCAAACAGGCTTTTGGAAGGTTAAAAAGAAAAAATGTAAAATAATGGTTATCAACTGGTTTTGCTTCATCAAGTAGCAACCAAACAAAGTAGTAATAAAAATGTATTATTATTTAATACTGAAAGGAAATCTAAATTTCATTACTATTTACTTATTTGTGTTTTTAACTTCTTCAAATTAAGTCTTCATTGAGCTGAAAACTAAAACTGAAAATAAAGTTTCATTTACTTTGAACAGTTGGGTAACTGATGTTCCGTGTGTCATATTCTCTGCTGATACCAGTTGTATGGTTCACTCCTGCATAATTTTTGGTCATGATAAAGTGCATTTTCACTGCTGACCTGTTTACTTGTAGCTTATCCATGTTTTGTGCACAAAATAGATACTGACATGCTCAAAATGTCCTTGGAAAACTCAAAAATGTAATTATAATGTAATTCGGCTTAAACCGAAACTTCGAACATTATTGTTTTCAAATACTTTGGCGATGACTAACATATTCACTGCATAAAAGACTTAATGGTTGGTGCTTCACTGCTAATGGCTTTTTGCTCACAGTTTTGAAATTAGTCTATTTTGCCTAGTTTCAAACAAACGGCAGATATATTTGTGTCAAAATACTGCAGAGTTTAACTGTTCCCACAACCTTTGATGCCAGTAACAGTAATGTATAGAAAACATTTTATTTAGATTGCCTTATTTTTTTCCTTCCTCTGGCTGTCCGTTACCGTGTTATTCAACACACCATCCCAACAGTTGAAAACAGTCGGTAAACAACTCTCAAAGGTCAATGGATATAAAAAGGAAAAGGAGCTTTTTATTACATATTTGTCATGAAAATGATTAATCTTTGCGGAGATGTTTTCAAAGCAGGAAACTAAAAACAAACATTTTATTGTATGATTGTGTTGATATGATTTATGTTTAGACAAGTGCTCAGATATGAACAAAAAGATGGAACCAGTGCAAAAGCACAGACAATAGCCCTGCCCAAACCTGTCTTTGTACAGTGGTCATGCTTAAGCGTGCAATAATAAAGCCCACAGACAGAGCGTGTGTGTACAGCACCAACACCCTCTGAATTAGCCTAAAGATGAACATAACATTCTCCAAACCTGTCCTTATAACGTCAGGTCTAGTTTTAGACCACATTAATAAGAGAAACCGAGAAAATTATAATTGCACCTAATGTATTTGGTTGATGATTTGGCTGAATGCTTATCCTGAAAATTGCATCAAATGAATGACAACACAATACAAGCTGCTTCAAATAAAATACCTAAGAGTTAAGTCTGTCTGTCATTGCTTCTTAAAGATTTCTTTAAAGAAGCTAGCTGTTAGAATAAGACCAAGTTCTCACGCAGGACAACCCAAACTGAGTCAGGCATGTTTAAACAGGTTCAGCCATCGTTTCATTATTGTATTATCTAAGCTCAAAATAGGTGTCTTCTTTCAATGGGGACATAAAGACCTCCCTAAAATTAACGTAATATTTCTCATGCGACCATAGGAACTTAATGTACTACAGAAATGCTTTTTACATGCAAAAATCTGTAGGATTCTTAGTTTGCCATATGTCAGGAGTGATGCAAAGCACCTGGGAAAGCCAATTCACAGAGCACCGCTGTACATGGGTCTATAAATTATGTGTATGAAGGACAAGCTTCAACTTTCAAGAGATTTGCGGCGTTGATAAACAGCTAAAATGAAAGGCCAATATATCATCAGGTCCAAACATTATAGAAAATGGGTCTATTTTCGCAATCCTTCAAAATAAGTGCATCGCATCAACAAACGTGTCTATGCATGTGTGTTTGCTTTCTCACACTCTCAGAGGATTTGTTTTACACATCCATTTGTTTTTCTAGTTCCTATCATCCCACTAATCTAAAATTTGGTTTAGGTGGGAAAAGGGTTTCCCAATACCACAACACATGGGCACATAAGCGCAGTGTTTTTGCAAAGACTTTATGGTCCTATGAATTCAAACTGACACATGCAAACACACTGTAGAGATAAAATGGGAGTGGCAGGTTGGCAATTCCAGCTGTGAAGGACAGGAAAATGGAACAGGTGTGTAGGAACTTCCATCTGTGAATGAGTCGGTCAACTCGTCAGTGATTTGTGAGGTTGACTATATGTTTTTTAGTTTTAATGTAATTAGTGGTGGTGCTTTAAAGGTACACAATTTGGAAATCCAACATTTTTGTTTTACAGTAGCTTCAGTGTGCAAACTGTAACTGTCATAACGCTAAAAATATGAGCAATATGTTTATAAATTCATCCCCTTTGAACTATTGCTGCTCCAGTCAAAAATGCATCAGTCATAAAACTAATTCATTAAATGTAATGCATTTCTATCAAATTTCAAATCACATTGGGTTTCCACACTTTTGAAGGCTATAAACTCTCAAAGAGATTGACTAAAAATATTTTTACTAAAGATATTTTTATGACTTTTTAAAGATGTCAAGCAATTGACAAAAAAAAAAAAAAAAAAAAAAACTAAAAAAAAGTTTTAAAATGCCCTGATATTTTCAGGTTTTTCATGAACTTGTTATCCCTGTATACACAGCTATGACAGTTATGTGCAATTAAAAAGTTACGGTTGTTTAGCTCTTTTTAAAAATATCTATCCATGCTACTTTAGCATGACATTTTATACTATTTAAAGTGTTAAATAATATTTTTAAATAGATTTTATTTTCATATTGTCAGCTTTCATTTTAAATTAAGATAAATATAAAATTTATCATTATTATTTAACAGATGTAGTAAGTTTAAAGTAATTTAAGTACTTCAAATCCGTAAGGCAACATTTCTTATTTTCATTTAATTTTATAAATTTACAAAGTTTATAAAGATTTCTGTCTGATATGTGTATTTTATTTCAGCTTTATTTCAATTAGTGACATTTTCTGTAACAATAATAATATGGATATAATTCTATTTAAAAAAATAATATATATACTTGACTGGAGTCAGGTGGACATAACCTTGAACCAGCCAAATTATAGAGGGCTTACAAGTGGACTAGTTGTTCACACCAACTGCTGATTAGTCAATTTAGCAAATATGCAGTTTCGCACATCCCTAGTCTAGTGGGTCCGTCATATTGATATAGCTGTGTATCATCTAGCTACTGTTTTCCAGGCTAGATGTTGTTATAAAGAACACATAAGCCTAACTAAACAGCAGGCTGCCTGCATTGTGGGTGGTGTGGTGGTGCAGACAGGAGCTGGTCCCTCCTGCACCCTCATTAGAGCTGAGAACTACAAGGTCAGACGCATCCGCTGCTGTGCTCTCCTGAGAGCTTGACCTCAGTTCATCTCTACACCCGGCCCAGGAATTTCAGCCCTGGCTTTGAATTATCCTTTTCCCAATCCTCCCTGCTGAACTCAAGATATGGATGAGATAGCCGGAGACAGTGCAGTCTTCTCTAGAACTGCTTATCTAATTAGATTAAGCAAATTACAACACAGCACAACAGCTCCTAAATGTGTAATTCATCCTCTTAAGAGTTAGCATGCTATCAGTAAATTTCTGGCCTGAAATGATTTTTTTTAATGTATTTTATGCATTTTAAACCTGTATCTGGTAGCTAAAGTGGTATTAAACATGAATAACCTTATCATACTGTACATTTGTAGGTCAATATCATAAATTCATATGCATGGTTTCATGAAAAGCAGATGGGTTTGATTAGAAAGCAAGATGTTTGGTTCCAATTAAATCTGTTGCTTAAATCAAATTCCATTTGTTGCATAATGAGATAAGGAAGAGGAATTGTTAGCTTTTTAAAACGTATTTTTAGCTTGATTGGTCTCCAGAGACGCTGCTATAATTCTGCAATATCTACATTCCTGATGACAAACAAATCACTTTAACGCAGCATGGCGAATACTATTGTGTCTTTGACATACAGTGAAGATCTCAGCAGAGCTGTCAACACCAGCCGCAAATAGTGTTGAAAAGCAAAAGTGCCTTTTCAGTTAATGATTTTTGCTACCTGGTCTCATGGCATAAACGTACCTTGGTGCACTTTTTAGCGAGACATGAAATACGTACCAACAAGTACATATCACTGCAGTTTCCAAACGAAATGAACACTAGAGGCAGTAAAATTTAAACATATCCTTTTCACACCAATTTACAGAGTTTCAATTAATAATATGTAATTTTCACACAATTACTTGAGGAAGAGATGTACTTGAGAGGCGAGGAGCTCTGGTTCGAATCCTATGTAACTACGGTTCAACAAAATAGTTAAAATCGGTGTAAAATTTAGGGTTGGATTTGGTGTAGAGCATATTTTCAACATGATAGAGCATTAACTTTAGCAGCAGTCCACGGACATTTCAATTCTGAACCGCAGCAGTACGTACCCATATCAAAGTAATACAAATGTGCCAGGGTTCACATAACCTTTGTTTTAGCGCCACTCAGTGGACATTTCTCTTTGAAGCTGCAGTGAAACACGCAGTAAGGCACGTAAAAACGGCACTGCACAAAAAGTGCACAGAGGATTTTTGAGTTATAATAATGGGACAGTTCAGTGGTACTGCAGTCACACTCTTGTCACTCACCCTAATTTCTCCATTATTTGCTCTTGTGTTGTGACTGAAAGCCTGGGCTGGGTCTTTGTGATACACTTTCAGGCAAGACTGTGATGTGATGTTCCTGCAAAGAGAACATATTTTATATTTTCAAAGGCTGGGGTCAGTACATTTTTAAAGAAGTTTTGAAAGAAGTCCCATTTATTTTCCAAGTCTGCATTTATTTGTTTAAAATTACAGTAAAATGAGGAATATTGTAAAATGTTATTAAAATTGCAACCGTTTTCAAATTTGCTATATTTTAAAATGTATCAAGAGCTTAAATTTAAGGAGTCATTACTAGGTCTTCAGTGTCACTTGATCCTTTCAAAATCATTCTAATATGCTGATTTGCAATTCTTATTATCACAGTTAAAAAACGTTCTGCTGCTTAACATTTTTGTGATTTTTGATCAATAGTAAATTCAGAAGAGCTGCGTTTAAGTGAAATACAATTTCTGGAGCGTTTAAATATTTATTGTCACTTCTACTATAATCCCTGCAAAAAAAAATTGTTAATTCTTTTTTTTAATTTATATATTGACCCCAAACATTTGAATGTCGGTGTATGTATTTTTCTTGATGTGAATTCCAAAGCAATGTGGTGTAAATAAAACTTAAAAATTCAGGTTCAATGAGGCAGAACAGAGCGTTACTACAATGAGCTGCAGCTCATAGCGACACAAAGGTTAGAAGCGTGTCAACACAAGCTCCTTCCTCATAACTATAACTCTTGTTAAAAAACCAAGCCCATCCTGTGCCGAATAACACACACACACACACGCACACGCAGAAAAACAGATTGATCATGCTCTTTTTCTATTCCTGCTGACTTGTTAGGAAGCCGCAGGCCAGCGAAGAGTAGGGTGTGGAAAAGGGAGTCACCCAACAGTTCGTACGCACTTAAAATCAAGCACTGCCTGCAATTTTCTGTACTTAAATCCAAGCACATTGTGAAAGGGAAAGGCTGTGATATTTTTGTGATATTTAACATCTAATATTTGGTAAATTGTATATTACACATTTTAATATCATGATATAGTTCACCACAATGACACACACCTGACATCAGTCAACTCGTAGTACATATTCCTCATGTCATCTTTGATGTAAATAGCCACGCTGGGGGACTCCAGTGTCTTCATAGTGAGGTGCTGAGGGAAGGCACTGACAAACAGAGCCTTGATGGTGTCTGCACCCGTCACCTCATTGGGCATTCGGATCTGTTTAGTCTCTTCTCCATACTGCAGGTAGAGGACACCTAAATATAAAGCAAATATAATACTAGCACGATGTGTAAATCATACGATTTCTGCAGTACTTCGGAGATGAATTAAGTATGGAATGACTAAAAGCTGTATAAATATGTATCTTAAATGCACACAGTACAGCATATAGGCTAACAAGGGTACCAATGGTAAATGGTGACAACTGCATTCTGTCCCAGACCCTTCATTAAATGATTCTCTTGAGACAGTCCAAATGGGGTCTGCATGGGAGGAATGCAGTGTAAGCATTTTCTTGCCATTTAACTTGAGATATTTGGAGCAAAATGTCCCATTTGCTCTCTAGTTGTAAAACATGAACCAGATGTTTAAACATGTATGAACAGATTTAGAGGTTTTATTAAAATTAAAGTATATCTACATTAATAAATTTACCAAATAAAGTGAAAGAATGTCCAATTTCTGCACATTCACCTCAAGAATGTTTCCAAAAACTAAAATGTCTAAGTGAAATCCTAAGAGTCCATTTAAAATAGTTGTATTTGTGCATTTATATATACTGCCCTGGTATCTACTATTTATAAAATTCTTGCTTTGTGAAAAACAAAACAAAACAAAACAAAACACTGCAAACCAAAAAAATAGAAAAGAATTTAGAAATGGCGTCAACATTTGGTCTGACATGTCCAAAGGTACACACTTTCCCACAACTTCCTAGAACTTATATTACACACTGTTTAACAAATAAACCTGTAAATTGTTTAAGTAGGAATTCAATTACAATATTAAAAAATTGTGTTTAAAATAGCGACAAGAATATATACTGTAGATCATCCCTGTAAATGTTTCACATAAATTCTCTTAATTATCTGACTAACATCAACCCTGCCTTACTTTTGACAAATTGATTTGTAACCTCATTAATATTACTTCAAAATATATATATTGACAATAATGTGGGAAAGACAAATAAATCAAAATCACACCCATGAGTTAAAAACTCAAAAACAGTGAGTCAGTACTTTACCTAATGGCACGTCCTGATTTTGCTGAGTTCGACGTGTTCCTGGGTCAACATATTTCGTTGACCCTGGAACAACACTTTAATCAAAAATTTAGTCTTGACCATTTCTCTACACCTTATCCTAACTAACTACATGAGTAATACTTAAAATCATATTTAATGACACTGCTGTACAAGCACCAAACACTAATAGTAAGCCTAAACTTCACAAAAACTATAAACTGGTTCTTTAAATCTGATTGGCTAATCACAATGTTGTTCCAGTCCAGGGTCAACAAAGATGATGACCCAGGGACACGTCGAACTCAGGTTCTGCGTACCTAATGACCTGTCCTTGGTCTGGTTATTTGACTTGACCACAGGGAGGCTCGCTCGGGAGCGGCTGCCTCGGGTGAAGGCGGAGGGGGCTTCTCCCTCCGACATGGCCTCCAAAGACTCAAGGGAGGCCAAAGAGAGATGCTCCCCCAGTTCCCCAACAGCAGACTGAGGGTTTACACTGCACCCAGAACTCCTGATCTACAAGACAACACAAAATGATCAAAAAAGGAGACTCAACAGATCATTCAGAACTGCATCTAACAAAAGATAGTATTTTTGTCTGAATAATTTAACCCTATTTTAACATATTGTATTCATTAATATTTTGAATAAGCTTTAATTTTGATATATTTATTTTACATTTTAATTTTATTTCAGTTTTAGTAACCTTAGGCAAGGCAACATCACCAATGCAATATTTATCCTTTTCGTTTCATTTTTTCATGTTTTTTTATTTCATATTTGTGTTATTTTATTTAATCTGTATTTCAATTAATGATTTTTGTTTTAGTTTACACGCTAAAAACACAGTTGGGTTGAATCTGAACTGTAGCATCTGTAAACATTTGGAAAAGATTTATACGTTTATTAACTGTGGACTCTGAATGTCAAGATGCGAGCAGTGTGGTACCATCATAAACTTTAATGCTTAATAAAAGGCCACAGAAAGGTCAAAGAAGAACTGTGGCGAAATACTAAATAGATACACAGTGCTATCCAGTAAACAATCAATACCTGAGAGAACAAAAAACAAAACAAAAAATTTGTCATTAAAATCTTTCATTTACTATTCAAACACAATTGCCATTTATGTGCCTGAAAGAGATTAACTAAATACAATGATCTATTGATGGCAAGGGTGACTACCAAATAAAAAGAAGGTATGGTAGTCATCTGACTCTTTTTTGTTTCACGACACGTGGCCATAAAATCGTCAACACGTCTTGAAGTCAATTATGGCTCAGTCCTATAATTTAGCTCACATTAAAAAAGAAAATGAAGTGATTTATCTCCAGTGACAAAAAAAGCAGTAAACGCACAAAGACCAATTAGTGTGCTCTGGCACAGACATTATCCTTTGTAGCCTGTTTATATTTGATTGTATCTATGTGGTTGTCCTCACAATAGCACCTTTTGGGCAGATACAGACAGCAGACATACATGATGTATATGTTCTCAGAAGATGGGCTTTCACCCCGAGGCTGGAAGTCATTTCTCTATTCTCTGCAACAGAAAGAAGCGACAGGCAGAAGGCCATAGATAGTGAGTCAGACTGCATCTGATCGTAACGGCAGCACGCACACTGACCTGCTCTGACATGCACGCCTGCCAGATTACTACCCTGCATGACCCCAAGGAACTTAATCCTTCTATACTATGCTGCTTCATTTTCCACTGTGGTTTTGGTGACAACGCAATTATGAGGTCAGGACAGAAGCACACAATTACACCTTAGACTCCACATTTGATGCAGGCATTTCCGAAAGCGTCTCGAAAGATTTCTGTAAACACCTTTTCAGTACTATATTTAAATCAAACCATTCTTTCCTACATTTTCTAAAGTTTCTTAATCTGCATCCCTACAGATTAGTTTGAGCTCTAAATGTGTTTTTGACCGAACAATGCTCCATTGTGCTAGTCAAATTCAGAGACACTTTTGATCTGAGGTCTTATGCTATGCAAATCGAAAACAATACTGTTGTACCTTTGGGAGGATCTCTGCTGACAGAAGTCTGTGCAAAAATGTAAAAATCTTTATGACATGCTGTATGCAAGTTGATACTAAAGAGGAAGGTCATAACTGGTTCAGCCTAAAGGGGTGATTTATGCAGAATGTGTTTTTAGAGCTTAAAAAAAGAGAAATTGATCTACTTTTTTAAGTCGTCATAAGCAAAATGTTGCAAAAGAGGCAATATGTTAACGCAACTGTCAAAGACATCTGTCTAGCAAATGTTTACATAGAAAACAATGAAAAAGTATGAATGCAAAATGTGTTCCATGTAAACTGTACCTTTAACTTAAAAAAAAAAGGGTCTCGTGTCTAAAAATGGAATAGATGATTATGCAAGAAGGCTGATCTTTTAATTTGTGCAGCAATGTGTAATTTGCAAAACATTGCAACAGATGTGAGATGCGAGTAAATCAGTCAAACACTCCTGTCTGACACATTTTTGAAAATAAATAAATAAAAACCATTCAAGGTCTAGAGACTCATTTTTTTTTTAAAGTTGACATTTTAACTTGAGAGCCATGTTTTTGAAATGCTGTTTTATGCACAAGACAAAAAATATGAGCACAACGGTCAAAGACATCCATCAATACATGTTTTTAAAGAAAAACAATGAAAAAACTGCTAGTGCTGTAGAATGCAAAATGTCAGACACTGGGAAAAGTAATTCAGTTGTAAACTTGGGCACTACATTTTTAGAACATAATGTCATGAGCGAGACTGCAAAAGACACAAGGTGCAAACCCAGTGATCAAAAATATCTATCTAGAATATCTTTACATATAAAAACAATGGAAAAGCAGCACAATGGAATGCAAAAATGCTTTCTGTCTGAACGACCCTTAAGAATACAAGAGGTCAACTTCAGCTTCACTTTTTGCATGTTACAGCTGCACCCACACCAGATCTTCATATTCATACAATAAATTATTTCTTAGGGAATGCACAGATTGTTTTCCATGGCTTTGATGGAGGTGGCTGAACTTGCCCATTATGCAGGCAATACCAGAAACCTCAAAAACTATGCTGACTGCCAAAAAACAGTGCTCTGGCAATTCACTAGGAGGCATATCCAAAAATCTTTCATTCTGAAGGTCCAGGCTGAGACTTGAAGGTGATGAATATGAGTTAGATGTTATCTTTGCACAGGTGTTGCATTGTGAGTCGACTAACAATCCGGTGTGCACAGACGCGGCAGGAGCAAATAATAGGCTTTTATGTTCACCTGAAAAAAAAGTGCATCAAACTGTGCACAGATTAATGGTCCATGACAGCTGGGATCATTTTAGACATGCATAATGCAACTGTAAGTTAAACATTTCATTGTGTGGATTAAACAAAATAAATATGATCACATTCTTAAAGATTGCTTAAGGATAACCCTGAGAAAAAAATTAAAAAAGTAGTCAACAACAACCGCTGAACTTAACACTTGTTGAAAGTGTTACTCTGATTATCCAGATCCAGATGCCACAATTGCACCCTGCAGACCAGGGATCAAATTTACACCTATTCCACATGTATAAGCAAGCCATGCCGACATACGCTCACACTCGGGCACTGTCAGAAAGAGTTACCTGCTGAATGCAAGGACTTCGAGAGATGCCTGAAAACAGCAGTTTAAAGCATAAGGGTGGGCTTGAGGGGAGCAGCTCGCACGGTTCACTGCACTCTCCTCTAATCACAGGCAGATGAATGGCCACAGACCATGCTTCATCTGAGCTGGTCTAATGCCAGGTCTTTGAACGCACTGGCAGGGTCAGATAAATCATACCTCATTCTCTCTTGGTCTGGAGAATATTGAAAAATTGAAAAAAAAAAAAAAAAGAACGAAAGGGCAAAAGGAGGATGAAAGACACACTCCCTCCTGCTGGATGGGCTTCTGTTTTATTCAGTGCCAGGGGCATGATATGATATTACTCACGGCCGTACCCAGCCACAGAAAAAAAACATACCAAAACTATGCTGAAAAAAAAAAAAAAAAAAGATCAAGACACAGACACATTGCATTGAAAGAAACCAGCTATTGGGAGTGCAAGTGATACTTCTGAGTTTGAAGAAGAAAAAATGCACACCCGCACACACACACACACAATCTTTCAAAAAGTACTCTTGTCAGTTTTCATACAATGCAATCTGATGCTGGTTCATGGTACCTTTTACCATGGTATTTGCCTGGTACTCCTAAATGCGTAAACAATAATTTCTCATAATCTGATAAATAGCAGAATCTCATAATGTTAACTCTCATATCAAAGAGTTTTGCATAACTTTAAGTATTTTGATCCAAGAGAACCAGTATGACGACTTCTCTGTTTACATCTTCAGTTTACACATTCATTAGGCTGCTAGAAGATGCGTTGATTCATTAGCTAAAAAGCTCATCATTTAGTTTAACGGCATTAGGAACGTTAACTATTAAGAAAACCTATACAATATATAAGTAAGATAAACATAATTTACTTTACTCAACGAGTTATGACAAGCTTGTTTACACATAATGACTTACTGACTTGTAAAACAATTGTTACCAATAGCTTACCTTGATGCAAAACCTCCACTTTGATTTTTCACACTAAGAAGGACATATTCCAGGTAATAAACAGTACCTAAATATCAATAACAAGTCCCGTAGTGTGTCTCTGAAAGTAGACGTAGATCACTGCAGAAGTTTGTCTGCAGTGAAGTGATCTTTGAAAGCCGTGACATCGGCGTCTGCACAGACACACCCACCTATATATGAACTTACCTGAAAGACTCGTTGGACTACAAAAAAGCATTGAAGCCAGGAGGTTGCGAAATGCGCCTTTCCATCCCCTTCTTGTTTGCTAAAACTTAAATCAACTTAGCGACATTAAATTTCGAAAATGTGGTGAGGATAATCATTGTTACACAGGCCTATTAAAAAAATATTACGCAACTCTCAGGAATATAGAATTCTGATTGGTCAGTCGCGGAAGGATATTGCGCAAATAAAAATACGGAAACCTTTCATACATAATCGTTTTCTGCAGTATTGTGTTTAGTACTAGTATATTGATGAAATAAAATATTTCAACTCAAATTTTTAAGTTGTTGTTGTTTAACTAATTTAAATGTAGTTCTAAATCTTAAGATTTGGAGCACAGACAAATCGCTGTAAGCAGTAATCGACCAATGGCGCGTGAGGTTTGGCGGTAAGTAAGTTACTGTGGCATCAGCCCTCACAGGTAAGGCACTTTATTTGATACTCTTTAGCTGTATGTTCTTCTGTATAGATACCTGCTTCACTTGAAAGCAGCTACTGATTGTATGAAATAGCTTTGTATAGCCTATCTGTACTTGAGCACAGTCATCTGGAGAAGGCATGGTATTACATTCATTCTGTAGGCTACATTTTATGTTTACGTGACATATCCTAGCTGTATAATTTATCTTACTTTATTTACTTATTTATTTTAGGTGTAGACTACGTCAAACAATTTATTCACATTTATTTGTCTTTTTAATGAATTTATTTGTTTATTCAAGCATACATTCAAATAAACCCGCAGTCTAAGCTAACGCCACTAAAACTTATCCATCCGGCAAAGATACAATGAAAATGTCAAGCGGAAACTAGCAGCATGCAGTAATAAAAAAATGTCAGTGTTCCTTAATCTGTCAGGAGTCACTTGATACATGTGTAGATCAGAGTAAGGTAGCTGGATCTGGGCCAACACTGCTTGCTCTCTGGGAACGATGTTCTTGCAAGGTTTGGATCAATATTATCTCACTGAAATGTCATGTTAAGAAATTTGACAATGATAAAATAATATAATGATTTACACAGAAAGCAATGGATTTTTTTTGTGCTGTTATATGATTCGCCCTTTATATTTGAAAGCCCAGTTTAGCCTAAGCTAATATCTGACTTTAATATTTTCAGAGCTTACCTGGTCTCGGAATCTTTCTTGGTGCCCCATAATGACAGAAGCATGATGGGGATACTTCTGCTTCAAATGCTCAAGAAAGGCCTCTTTCTTGTGGTCCATGGTGTAGGACTGCATGATGATCACGTCCCCAGCAGTGCGAGGCCCTCCTACTGTGTGTCTCCTGGGCACGGTGCGAGGGGACCAGGGGTCTGACTGCTCGCTCTCGTCAACACTGCTTTGTTTTCTGCTGTGGCTGTCCACATCCTCATGGGAGCACAGCCTCTGGTTGCTTCTCGCTGGCTCTTTTATTAAAGGCATAAAAAATATACAAAGGAATACAGATTAGATAGGGACACTCAGTGGGCGGCTGTACTTGGCTTGAGACCTGCAATTAATTAGTGTGATAAGCAACACAGACCGGCTTAGAGTTGGACAGCTGCTGGCCAAGAGAGCAATTATTAAGCAAAGCTACAAACAGGCCATTTGTTTCCCATAAACAGCTTGCACCTTGCCAAAAGAGGTCTCAGAGCACTCTGTGTGATGGCTCATTATTAGCCCGGGCTGACTGCATGGCATTGAGGCCCTCCAGTGGGGAGTTAAACCACTGCACAGCATCACAGATCATTTCTACAAAGCAATGAGTCACAGTTTTATAGTGTACTTTTAGAATTATTACTCGCATGCATTGTTGTTATTGTTACCTAAAAGTGAGAAAACTAAAACTGTTAAAAATCACGGTAACACTTAACAGTAAGATTTAATAATATGAACAATATCTCTCATTTATTTATATTGGTCAATGATCATTTCAATGTTATGTTAACATTAATTAATGGACTGTGAACTACAACATGAAAAACAATTTTTACTATATTTCTACTAACTAAAATGTACAAATGTAAAAAAAAAATATTTAAAAAAGTAATTGTTGGTTCATGTTAGCTAATGCATTTAGTATCTGAAAAAAAGAGAAATATATATATATAAGTATTAGATTAAATGATAATACAATTATATAAAACTGTAATTTGTCGACAAATAAACATGTTTAATTGCAAGTACTAAAATGAGCCAAACTAAAATGCCACTAAAATGCTAAAATGTAAAACCAATATGATTTAAAAAAAAGTAAAAAAAAAACAAAAAACATTTTCTTATACAATATAACACCTTAACAAGCCTTTAAAAATAATTTTAGATATTAAGTACCATGCTACTTATATTGCAAGCACTGCACAAATCTCTGTAAAAAAATATCTGCAAATAGATTTCCATCTGTGGAACCTGTAGGTTTTGTCAGGGGGGATGCGTCAACAAGTTTACTGTAAAGAATTATTGCCTCATTATTGGCGGTGACAGACACATTCCATCATGGTAAGCTAATGAGAGACAAGCAGTAATCCCACTTAATTTGCTTTCTCATGGTAGCCATTTCAGAGTCTCAGGCTTCTTGTTAGAGAAAGAGTTTAACGCCTAATGAGGACATCTAAAAAACTTTCATCAGGAGATATTCTGTGGTATGTGGAGGAATTTTCTCATTCTTTGCTCTGCTGTCCTCCCTTTGTGGATAAGATTCACTGGAAAACATTAGGGAGGAACTTCATGCTTTTTATGCTCTTTCTTTTGACCTGTAGTTTGTAGTGTAAATAAAGGTCACCGCACTGTAAAGCTGTCACCGGGGTGGTACATTTTCAAAAGACACATTTTTACCTAAAGGATCCATGTTGGTACCTTAAAGGTACATATTAATACTTAAAGTGCACATATTTGAATGTAATAGGTACAAAAGTGTACCTTTTGAAAAAGTACTGCCCCACTGATAGCTTTTGTACCTTTATTTCTGAGAGTGTACAAGTCTGAATATAAGCACTGAGACAGAAAAACTGTGGTGAGATTTGTGCTTTATGTTGGTTTTTCTACAGGCCTGGTCTTTGTTGGACAGCTAAGGTGTCATCTCAGTAAAAATTTCGTTAGTACGGTTTAGTAAAGGCCTTTAACTTTTCCTGACCTGAAATATCCCCAGCTCATTGCTCACTTATAAAAAAAAAAGGACACTGAAAGAGTTGTTTCCTCAGAGACTATGTGAAAGAAAAATCACACTGTCAACTAGACTGAAGAGGGTCAGACCGATGAAGATGAAAATATTTCCAGTTTGCATGTCTTTGCATTTATTCCCCATAAAACATAGCCTATTGCATGAGAGAATATAAATCATTTTTTTCATTTTGTGCAGAAAGTGTCACACATTGTGAATGAGGTATGTTGAGATGGAGTGATAACGTACATCTGTACTAGTCTAGAAGAAAAATGAAACATTTTTACAAGATGCTTCCCATTTCTGACCAGAAAAGCGATGTTCCTTACATTTTTACCACTTAGTTGAGAAAGCAAATGCTTGGTGTGTGTGTGTGTGTGTGTGTGTGTGATCAACATCAGGCATCTGGACAGCTCCGAGAGGAAGGCCACGGTTAATGCTGCTGAGTGGTTGTAGATAACTGATGATGGCCAGCTGTTCCTGTTGTGATTATGCATGAATGCCTGCTTTTTGTTGGACTAAACAAACATTCACACTCTGAAAGCTATCATACATACAGACAGATACAGTATACTACTGCAGTTATTCTGAGGAAGGTGAAGGACATATGTGTTGTTATGCACAACCTTAGTAACTGTTTGCAAAGTCTTTCATGTAAGGTTGAGATCTTGTAATAGTTTTTTAAAATGTAGAATTTCTACATTTACCACTATTTACACCTGTTTATACCACCATATCATCTGAAGCTGAATAAATAAGCTTTCCACTAATGTATGGTTTGTTAGGATAGGATTTGGCAGAGATACAACTAGAAAATCAAAATATTAAGAAAATCGCTTTTAAAGTTGTCCATACGAAATCTTTAGCATTGAATATTACTAATCAGAAATAAAGTTTTGATATATTTACTGTAGGAAAGTTACAAAATATTATGGAACATGATGTTTACTTAATATCGCAATGGTTTTTGGCATAAAATATACTTAATATTATAATAATATAATAAGGGCCTCAATACTATAATGCTTTTTATAATATAATATAATAATGATCTAATTTTGACCTATACAATGTATTTTTGGCTATAGTAACAAATATATCCATACTACTTATATTAGGATTCTTTGATTGGACATTCAAACTAATAGTGTTTATTTTCAAAGATTATAATTTTATATATTAAAACATCATTTTAGACAAAAATGTGTGATAGTCTGTGCAAGAAGATAGATTGAGACAATTAATAAATGACATTTTTGTGTTATAGGCAGTTGTATCACAGTGAGCTGTTTATTAAATCTGTTAGAATTGTTGAAGCAATTCTATCCATCTATCCATTCATCCATCCATTCATCATCTACATTATATTTTTATTGTCTTTTAATTACTTCAGATGAACAAAAGATGAGCTAACATTATCTCCAGTGGTCTTGCAAAGTCCCTCTGGGTAACTTTCTATGTTTGCATCCAATTTATCCTTCAGTAAAACTCTCCCCTTAATGGTCTTTTAATGTTATCCAGTTCTAAGTGTATGGATTATTAAAAACCTTTCCCTATATCCTTTCACTTCCTCGGAAAACTCTCCTCAGTAAAACAGACAACCACTGGAGAAAATCCAGGCATTGTCTGTCATTTTCCAAGCATGTGAGGTCACTATGGAGAGGATATCCTCTCTCCACTCACAGATGTTGTTTATGCACGTGGGACTGGATGACAAACCTGTATCTCCAAGACTTAAGCAGTATGGTTTGGACATGCTGAGGCACAGCCATACAGCATTAGCTATTTGTAAACACGTTTGAAAGTCTCACTCTGACGTTTAATCTGAAGTTTCACATTAAACACATTACACACAGGATGTCAAACTGTGTTTAACTAATGTCTCATCATCCACACTAAGCCATAAGCGTGGATGAGGTTTTGGGATTTACGGGCCTGGCATCATGAGTATTTGCCTTCCTCTCAAAATGAAGTAAATGTTGATTCCACGGCCTCTTTTGTGAGAATTGTGTGCCTAAAAAATTAGGTATGGCAATCACATGCCATGTAGACACACACAAAATCTACTATTTATGGGGTCATGGCTCCATTAAAGACAAACAAGAGATTTGTTGTCTTTTCCAGAGAGAATACTGTGCAATAGATGCATAACTGCTATATAACAAAAATAGAAAATCAATGTGTTACCATAAATTCAAATATATATATATATATATATATATATATATAAACAATTTGCATAACATTTATCTAAAGAATTTAACATTGTTACATAAGCAATATTTTACAATTATTAAATAGCTGCTGAAAAATTTAAATAATAGTAATAATTTTACTATATTACTATATTTTATATTGTATCAAGTAAATGCAGCTTTGGTGACGATAGGAAACATCTATTATTACTTAATATGATTTAATAATACATAGATAGCAATTATTAGTAAGTTAGTAAACAAATAGTCAGTAAAACCGTATAGAAAGGACATCTAGTACAGAACAGGCTTAGCCATGAGATCCACAGGCAAGGCCATTATTTGTCTTCCCATTCTGATTCTGAAAGTTTTTTTTTTTTTTTTTTTAATGTGACAAGGAAAAGTTTTCTTACTGCAAATCAACTGCTAACTGGCATTGTGAATGTCCTAATTATGGCATTTGACATAACTGGCATGCTTAGAGTATTTTGTGTCTGCCAGCATCTGCCATGGCTTGAATGTTTAGACTGCAGTGTATTGTGATTAGTATTCAGTGTGGTGTCTTCAGTTGAGAATCCTGAAGTATTATGTAAAACTGAATAGTCATAAAATGTGGGATTTTTTAATGACTTGCTTTCAATCAGTTTTCACTACAGTGCTTGCATTATAGGTGTTGGCGCCTGTGCTAACCATGATAAGCAGCTTTGCATACTTACCTCTCTGTCCTCTTATGGGAGAATTGCTTTATCTTTCAAATCCTAAACTGTGTTCGGCATTCGTTTATAGTCCAGCAATAAATGCTCTGAAGTGTTATGTAACTGAAGGGACACTGTGTGAATGAAATAAAACCATCACATCCATCATTCTCATCAACTGACTTGCTGAGAATGGTTCCCTGACTTGTTCGAACAGATCCTCGGTTATGCAAAGTACAAAGTACAAGTTCCAAACAACAATACAACATTCAAATAGAGAAGATAATCCCTGGAATCAGGCGTTGGATGACTAAATGGTTTAGAAATGTCTTTAATATAATGTATCAGTGCCATCTAGTGTTTAATAAGACTGACAGTTTTCATATGTTATGATTGGTCAAACCTGGAAAAAGGGTTCAGATTTAAACAAATATTCGATAATGCCGAGCCACAGACTCAAAAAACAAAATATATTAATATGGCAGGAGTCCGAAATGTGAGTGTTTTTTGGCCATCTTTAAGCTTCACACTTTAAGAGGAATGGACCTCCTTTGTAAAACTTATTCCTTGACCTTGCAGTTATTTTGGTAGCCCTTCTCACAGTCTAAAGTAGGCAGTGTCCATAGAAACCTGTGCAGTGCTTTATTAGCCAAGAGTATCAGTCTCTCAGTGTAGCAACAGCATATTGAAACCAAACTGTTCAAACAGGCAGAACTTTTTAGCAAGCCAAAAAAAAAAAAAAAGTAGAATTCTCAACTTCAGGCTGCTCACCTCTGCTTTCCGTCAAGGATTGGAACGTATCATTAGAGAACTGACTATACCAAGACCAATGGATGTTTACATGAGCCTAGAAATTTAGTGTGTGGAGTACGAGTGGACTCAAATATTGATAAATATCACCCTAGTCTCTTCAAATAAATAAATAAAGTCCCCCTTTTAATTGCTATTCTATGAGTGGAGAGCATAAAAATATTCCATTCTTTGCTTTGTTTGGATATTTGCCTCTGTCTTGCCCCTGTGCCCCGATAGACTGATAGACCCTGCCTGTATGACCATGCCTTTAACTAAAACCCAGGGTTTGGATCTGCGCGTCTCAGTCCCCTTCGTTATACCATTAACCTGCACTACCCTTAGCAGGACACCAGCATCAACACAGGCAGGAAATATCACCCAGACCAGATCCCCCTTGTATAGCCTTTTCCATTAATTTGTCCTTGACTGTTTTTCCTGCCCCCTTGTAATTCACACAGACTAACAATAAACCCAAACCAACTTTCCTGATCTAAAACTAAAACACCATGATGTATGGCTGCAGCACTATACTATGTCCTTTGCTTGACTGCCAAAGCTAACAGCTGCATCCCACCCACAAATTTATGAATACACAAAATATATGAATTAATATTAAATAATAAGGGACATGGCACTTTTTTTGAAAATAGGCTTTTCCAACTCCCCTACAGTTACACAGTTGAGTTTTACCATTTTTTAATTTATTCACCCGATCTCTGGGTCTGGAGGTAGCACTTTTAGCTGTAGCTTAGCATAGATCATGAAATCTGATTAGACCATCAAGCTTAAAAATGACTAAGGAGTTTAGATATTTTTCCTTTTTAAAACTTGACCTTTCAATTATTTTACGCAGTGCCTGAAAATAGTCTTCAGCAATTTCAGGCGCTGCGTAATATTGCGCCTTCTGCACTAATTGTACGGCAACAAAGTTCCTTGATTATTACAACAGAATGAGTGCATAGTTCCTAGTTATAACAGCCTAGAATATCACAACTTTTATTTTTCCGCTGGTCTTAGTACACAATGTAACTATAGAAGAGTCAAGTTTTAAATAGGAAAAATATCTAAACTCTTTGGTCATATTTTATTGTGATGCTAACGGTCTAATCAGATTCAACAATCTATGCTAAGCTGCAGCTTTAAAAAAAGAAAAGTTCCTTTAACTCTGGGTTGATTCTGATTGGCTATTAGATATTGTTTCTCTTTATTGTTATTGTTATAGTTGTGTTGTGGACTTTTCAGTTGTCTATGCAGCCTGTCCTCCAACAAAAAATGACTCTATAGGTCATCATAAAATGACGTATGACTGATAAAATGTGTGTTTTGTTTAAATGCAGTGTGTGGACTTTTTACACTGATCTCACGGTGATTAAAACATATTTTACTAGATGTAATTCGTATGAATGACCACACCTAACCCACCCCTAAACCTACCCATTACAAAAATCATGAACCCAAGAACGCATGATCATGTTTCATCTTATAACACATCGGTCTACAAACTGAGCTACACCAACCCTGAATCATGAGGCAGATAAAATAGTACAAAACATTAATATGCAAATGTCCTGTTGCTGATAGGGGTGCAATTGTAATATACGCTCTGGTCGTATTTCACCGCTATTGTACAAACAACCTATACAGGCATATTGGTTGGAGGACAGGTTGTGCTATGACATGAACAGACTAACTAGTTTAATTATTAAATGTTGTGAGTAAACTTTATTCCAGCCCAATTTTGTAAGCAGGATAAGTGACAACAGGCGAAAATGCTCCTCAGCTGATAATACTCAGCAACTCAACATGGATGACTCCAGACTGTTCCAGCAAGCTCATCGTTTTACCAGCATTTCTACTGCGCTGAAGAGACAGTGAAGTTGATGTTTAAAAAATTATATCTTGTTCCTTCCAAATCGCAGTCTTGTTCTCCGACATGCATGATTCATGAGTCAAGCTTGCATTAGATTGTCAAAGGAGTGTAAATAATGGTATGTGAACTTCAGCTGAGTTAAACCAGGGTTCTAGAGCAGGACAGAATACAAATGGACATGTGCACAGCTCATTAGAGTACATCACATACTGTGTAAGCAAGAAGGCCAGTGCAGTGTTTACATGTGTGATGCACTGCATAAAATGCTATGGGTTTTGGTGATCCTTACTTTCATTGTTTATTGAGAAGCTGTTTTACATCTGAACTGACAGAGTGCATTATCAATAAGATATCATTTAGTTAACGGCACACAAACACAACTCAAAATGTCAAAACGGGCTTTTTTTTTTTTTTCTTACGAGAGCATGTAGTACCATTAATTTCCTCCTTTAAACAGAAATGTTTAGCAAATCTTTAAAAGATTGTTTACCAAAAAATTAAAATTTTATGAAAAATGTAACCTCAGTTTAAAATTCTACATCAATAATGTATATTTGTAATCGCTTTGTGGTGTAAACATCATAAAGTATGTAAATACATTAATATTGCACTATACACATTTTATTACAGGCTGTTTTATAGTATGCAGTATTCAGTCTCTCTTTCTCTCTCTATCTCTCAGCCTGTACAATGCAAGTAAAAATATCTTTGACCTAAACTGTGATGTATTTTCTCATAATCACATATGTAAAGAAAGAAACAAACAAACAAAGTACTATTAAATACTACCTGTACAAACACATATACAACACAGCTAATTCAAATTACTTCAGTTGTATTTCACAAACACATTTTGATGCTTTCACCCACCCACAGTCACAGTATAAACCCCACACCTGTTGTTGGAAATACTGAATGTGCCGTCCCTGCTCTCTAACTCAGGGCTGGCACAATCACGTCAAATACAAATCTTCCCTAAGTCAGCAAAGCAGTGGAATGCAACCCATCCAGCGCCCACTCACACAAATGCCTCGGCTCAAAAGATTTGGGCTGACGCATGGCCATCAGCATTTCAGCAGACCTCAACAACAATTAAGCCTCATCAACCAGTGCTATTTCATAGACCATTTAGCTGGCCCACAGTAGAGCCCTGCATTCAACTCCATTAGAACTCAGATCTCTGTTGATGTATCACAAATATCTGAACCCTGATTTCAGTACTGTGACACTCTCTGCGGGTTACTCTGGCATAGCTAACTCATTACTGATACCATTATTTACATACCTGTAACTGTTGGTTCCTTTTCTAGATACTTTGCAGAACATTTGTTTTTATATTGAAATCTCATTTCATTCATTTGAAGCGATTTTGACTTTAGACTCGGCAATGAACATTTACCCTATCTGTTTTCTATGTCATAGATAGTAGTGTGAATGATTCATCCATGAATGCTTTTGACCTCAAACAGTCATTTATTCAGCTTATTTTTTTGGTGCAACGCCCACATCCAGTTATAATCATTGGATTTGTTTATATTTGTTGAAAGGGGCAGTGGAAAGACTTCCAACATGTGACATTTGCTCTGAAAATATTGTAAGAAGTCAGGGGTATTTTCTTACATTTATTTTACTTTTATTTTAATTAGATCTTTTGTTTTATATAGGTAAATGAATCTCAAGGATTCAAGTTGATATGATTATCCTGATTCGAAATAAGGAATACACTCTATTGACCAATCCGTCCAGCGTTTAGCAAAATTTAGTGTATTTTACCAGTTTTGCCTTAATTCGTGGCCATCGAACTAATACAAAACTCTAGTGTTTTCTTCCTGTATAAGAGCAGGGTAGCTTTACGATCTGGGCAAAGTTTGGCTTTACAAAACACAATACACAGGACAATGATTCTTAATAATGAAACACAATTTATTGAACTATTCTACTATAACATGAATAACCTAGTGAATACTCAAACACACACACACACACACACACACATTTACACACGGTTCTGAGGATGGAAAGCAATTGTTTCTCTAAAAGTCCAAAATACTTGCTACTAGTTCTAGATTGAGGACCCAAGTGAATTCACCAAGCAGAGGTTTAACTTATCGTTAACTTTCAGTTGCACCGTTCAGCGAGAAAGGAGGTATTTGTGTGACCGCTCCGAGCTGAGAAGGCAGCTGATTTGCTCATTGGAGGGAATCCCGGCACTTCTGGTTGGCTGCGGTCTTCCTGACGTCTTTGGGATTTCCCCGCCGGTGAATTGGTGTTGCCTTGGTGAAGAGAGGAGCGTCTGGATGCTGGTCGGGCCGTTCTTTTGAGTTCTTCTGCAAGTGGGTTGCACTTTGGAGTTTCAGCAATTAGGATGAGCTGTTTCGGTGAGTTCTTGCAAGACGGAAAGGTGCGCAGATGTAATGCATGGGAGTCATGGAGCCATGATAAGAGGATCTTTTCCGTAGCATTTACTTAACTTCTTGAACATAGTTCACTCACCAAAATGGCAAAAACACACAATTTGCTTATCACTGTTCCCGCTGATTGGTGCTCTTGCTCCAGCACAGAACGGCAGCTTTTTCGACCGTGCGATGAGCATGCAAGCAACCTCTATTACTGAACCCTACATACACACGTAATACGGTGCATACTCTCTGGCTTGACGAATAAGAACAGAATTAACACAGTGAATAGACTTAAAGGGACCATTCTCTCTTTGTCCCCCCTTTTTCAGTACTGAGTCCCTTCAGTACACAGAAAACAGTAATAACCAAACAGTTAAGAAACCAAGAAAAACTCTACATAAAGAACAGTAATGAAACACTGCAAAATCCTACAAACATTTCCGAATAACAAACTTTCAAAATTATGACCCTGATCTGTATGCAGTTCAAGTGGTGCACCAAACCTGGAGACAAACTCGTAGACAAATGTCGTAGCCGTAGTTTCTGCCCCTTGGTCTGGCACAGGAAAAGCTTCGACCCATCGTGTGAACTGGCCAATGATAATTAAAACACACTTTTTTCCTGAACTGGACACAGGAAACGGGCCCAGTATATCGATGTGGATCCTATCCATTGGCACCCCTGCTTGGTAATTTTGAACCTTGGCCCTCTTGGTCGGCCCAACAACTTCTTTCCAAGCAGGTAGTGTCGAAATTGGCGGGTGTAGAAAACAACAGCTAGCAACTCTTGTCTCATTACACAGTATCTCCTCTGTGCTGGTGTGAGGTGGGTGCTTGCATAAGTGATAACTCTCTCCTCTCCCCACTGAAATTGTGACAACACTGCACCAATACTGTGATTTGATGCATCAGTGTCCAGGATGTTAACTTTTCTTTGAGCTGTGTGAAAGCATTCTGGTGCTCCTCAGTCCATAAGAATGTTGCTTCTTTCCTGAGAAGTTCATTAAGAAGGCTGGCTAGCTCAGAAAATGCCGGAACAAACTTCCTGTAGTAGTTACACAGTCCAAGAAAATGCTTCAGCTCATGCACATTTGTGGGGGGGGGGTTCCAAGCTTCCACATCACTAATCAAAGATGGGTTGGGCTGTATACCTTCACCACTGACCACATGGCTCAGGAAAAGAACTTCTTTAAGCAGGTGATGGCTTTAGTTTTAATCCATGGCTGAAAAGGCGCTGGAATACAGCTTCAGGTCAGTCAAGGCTCTCATCTAAGTAAATCAGACAAGTTTCCCACTGAAGTCCTCTTAAGACTGTCCTCTGGGGGCAGTCGTGGCCTAATGGATAGGGAGTTGGACTTGTAACTCAAAGGTTGAGGGTTCGAGTCCCAGGTCTGGCATGGATTGTAGGTGGTGGGAGTAAATTTCCAGCGCTCTCTCCACCTTCAATACCACGACTGAGGTGAGATCCTTGAGCAAGGCACCATTCCCCCAACTGCTCCAGCAATGGCTGCCCACTGCTCCGGTTGTGTGTTCACGGTGTGTGTGTGTGTGTGGTTGTTCACTTCTCACTGCTGTGTGTGTGCACTTGGATGGGTTAAATGCAGAGCACAAATATGGGAAACCATACCTGGCCACATGTCACGTCCTTTTCCTTTTAAGAACAAGCTCCATTGCCCTTTGGAAAGTGCTTGGAGCATTGCACAATCCGAAAGGCATACGAATGTAATTATAAAGGCCATAGCGAGTAATGAAGGCTGTCTTTGTTCTGTCCATTTCGTCTACTGCAATTGGACAATAGCCAGACTGGAGGTCTAGGGTGGAGAAGACACAAGCTCCACCAAGTACATCAAGGCATTCAAGGAAGAGGACAGGCATCCTTGGCTGTTAAGCTGTTGAGGCAGCGATAGTCAACACACCAACAAACACCTCCATCCTTTTTACGAACTAACACCACGGGTGACGCCCATTTTGAGGCAGAAAGTGTTACAACTTCTGTTTCCAGCATAGCATTAAGATGCCTCTCCTCTTCCTCTTTAAATCCAAGGGGAGTTCGTCTGACTAGCTGTTGTACTGGCCCTGCTGCTCCAGTATTTATTCTACTGTACGTGTGACAGCTGTTAAGAGGCCAAGATCCAAATCTGAAACAGCGAAGAGTAGTCTGTATGAGATCAGAAGCTCAATAAGCCACTGTTGCTGCTCCTCACTTAATGCTCCGGCATAAAGGGCAGTTGTCAGTTTCCTTTAGATCGGAATGATATGTGTCATCACTTTGTTCTTGAGTGCTACCACAGTCTTTTCCCCCTGTTTGTAATCCATAAAGCCCTCATCTGGATATGTTTCCACTAAGAGACCCAAACAGGCCCCTTTTGGTAAAGTGGTTTTATTACTAGAAAGATTACAAAGCCTCACAATCACTTTATGCTCCATACTTGTGACAACACTTCCTGAGGCCACAGCTTCTGTGATCAGGTAGGGTTTCAAGACAGCACAGACACCAGGGTTTTGGATTGTCAACTTCACCCCAGACTAGACATTCACTTTCTGGTGGTAACATTGTCTCTGTCTCTAGGACCACTCGAGCAACATGATAATCCGTTCTATCACCCCCAACAATCTCAGCGGGAACTAGTTCTTCTGCAATAAACACTCTGCCACTAGTATGGATGGTTACCCTTGCAGCTTGCAAAAAATCTATCCCCAAAAGGACGGGGTCAAATATCGGAGCCACAAAGACTTCCCATTCTGTACACCAGGTGCCAGTTTGGAATTTAACTTTCAGTCCACCTTTGGCATTCATGTCCTTCCCTGATTCTGCATTGTGGAGACATGTCTGTGTTGTAGCGGTCTGCTTACTAAGAGGAAACTGTTGATACAGTTGAGATAACTGTTGCTTCTCCTGTGCCTCTGATTTTGCACACCCCACCTGTGGTGTGGTGGACTGGCTCCTCCAGCATTCTAGCACAAACCTGCTCCAGCTTGGCTTGGCGAGTAGGTTTTCATTTGTGCTGTGCCCTCTTGTGTCTTGTGCTGTGCCCGCTTGGACTTTGGACTCTGCGTAACACTGCTGGAGACTCTATGGACAGCTCCTCGTCACCCGCCCAGGAAATACATCTCGCTCTGTTCTTTACATCGATGTCACAACCCAAGGTAGCTCGGTAATTATGCTCGTGGGCCTCTACCAGTCTTTGAGCCTCCACTAATGAATGGGGATCCTTGTTCATTACTTCATTAGCAACCTTTTGGTTACAAAGTCCCTTGAGGAAAAAGTCTGTAGTGAGTTGGTCGTGCAGATCGAGCTCCACACCAGGGTAGGCCAAAGTGACTAAGTGCTGCACCTCCTCTGCAAACTCAGCTGCTGTCTCTTTGAACTGACAGAGTTTCCCCAGTTTCCTTCTGATTGTGGTTGGGGGGGTCACGCTGACCAAAACGTTGAGTTAACTGCTCCTTAAGAAGGGTGTAGTCCTCACAAATATGTTCAGGAAGTGAACATACATACTTAATAGCTGGCCCCCTCAGACAGTCATACAAACAGTCCACTCTGTAGTCTCCACTCCAACCATACTTCCTGGCCTGCCTCTCAAATTGCACCAGAAATGATTCCCAATCTCCACTACCATCAAATACAGCAAGCTTTGCTTTGGGACCCTCTACAGCAATTTGCTGACCTTGATAATGAGGCATATTAGATCTTTGTTCAACAATATGAGGGAATGGCTGAGAGCCATGAACAGTGTATCATTGCCTTGTGCCAGTCTCGGAGGAGGGGATAGCACTGGAGGGACCTGAAGTACATGCTCTTTGTTGTATTACTTCTAACTCAGCAGCAAATGTGCTGCACCTGTGATGTTTCGTGACCTTTAACTGTTGTCTTGAAGGAAGGGTGAATCTGAGTAAGGCATCCTCCTTTCTCTGACAGTAGGCTGGGAGCTCTCACATGCGTCACCCCTGGGTGCAGTGCACATTGATATGTGTTGGGCCTGAGAACAACTTGTAATATAAGTCAATAGTGGAGCCATCATCATTTGCTGTTGCTCGTTATTTTTATTTTGGTTTTCGAGCATAGTCTTAAGCCAGTCTGGTGGTTGATTAGAATCAGGGGCTGCTGCCATAGCTCCATGACACAATTCTTCCTGGGACATGTCTGAATTTCTTCTTTTTTTTTCTTTATTTATTGATTTTCTTTTTATTCTTTTTTTTATAAACTTCACAACAATGAACAATTAACTGTTCTTGTGGAGTTTTTTTTGAGTCTCTTATCTCTGGCAATTCACTTCATAGTTGAGTCTATGCAGTTCTCATCAGGCATGATGATGTCAGCCTACTTGCGTCTGGTCTTACTGCTTATCCGCTTTTGCCGTATATGCCATTTAGCCAGCGTCTGACTTTTCTCTCGTTTCATACGTGTAGTTGAAATTTCCAGATGAAATCCCCTATTCTGACACCAGTTGTCGCACGTCCAGTTAGTTTCGTTATGCGTAGGCCTATGTGGATGCATGGGAGACAGGAGCCATGACAAGAGGATCTTTTCCATAGCGTTTGCTTAACTTCTTGAACAAGTTAGGTACACAGTTCACTCACCAACAATACAAGTGGCATACTTGCTCCAGCACAGAATGGCAGCTTTTCCGACCATGCGATGAGCATGCGAGCAAACTACTGTATACTACTGAAAAAAAACCTACATACACACGTAATTCGGTGCATACTCTCTGGCTTGATGTAACTAATAGCCAGTAGGAATAAGAACAGAATTAACACTAGGGGTGCAACGGTTCAAATTAATCATGGTTCGGTATGTATCACGGTTTTTAGGCCACGGTTTTGGTACGGTTCAGTTTGTGCTATGTTCTGTCCATTATCTGTGGTGACTGGAATGGTAGTGATCAGTCTCTCTAACTTCCAGTCTGTCAATGCACTCATCAGTGCATTGGCCAAATGGCTGCTTGTGTGGCTTTCAAAAAGGTGCATGTTTCTAAAATGGAGCTTTCCATTTTCCAGTCCAATATGTTATTAACTGTCACGGGAAAAATGCGAGGCAGGTCGCTTCCTCCACCAATTTCAAAGCGCTTGGGCGCTCGCGCTTCTGTAGCGTCTGCTGTTACTAGGCAACCATGAAGGCTCTGTCAGTTACAAAAACATTTCTGCTTTGGATTTTAAACTGCACGGCTCCATTGAAAATAAAGAGCTTGCGCACATCCATGTCTTGGATGTGCATGCTCTATTCAATTAGAACCAAACTGCTACGCCCCCCACCCCTTAAAAAGAATTTCTCATCGGATCTACACGATTCACGTGGGTCACCTGTTTTGGCTTCAAAAAGGCGAATTTTGCCGAAAGGTGAGAGATTTTCATGCCTGTGAAACAGTGAAGGCAACATGGGCTGTTTTGGTCTCACCTGCGCTTGAGCGCTGTCAACACCCAGGTTGCCACCCGAGAAACTGTGATGTCACCAACATATTTGCATACTGAGAGTTAATTGGACAGGCCCTCTTACATGAAACGCATGCAAAGCGTATTCAGAACCATACAAAAGCGTAATTTTTATGCATTGTTTTTTTCACCACCAAACACATAGCACTGCGGTGCACAAGTGTGCCGAACCGTGGGAGGAGAACGGTATGGTTCGATTTTTTACAGAGAACCGTTGCACCCCTAATTAACACAGTGAATAGACTTAAAGGGACCATGCTCTCTTTACCACAATATTACTGCGCCGAGATCGAAGTGCTGTGAAAGTGCTCTTCCTGCTTTGTTATCCAAGAAATTATCACTTGTCCTGCATGTGTGAGAGCACATGACAAAAATAACATCTTTACTGCAAATGAGGTGAGCAACACTCCCCTTTGTACATTTCACACTTTCATTATGCCAGTGTCAGTCTTCTCAAAGCATAGCAGATGGAGCTGAAACACCGTTCCTCTTATTAAATCATACAAGCACACATGTGGTTTGCCAAAATAAAGCATGACTAAAACATTTCCTGAGAAGAGGAACAAGAAAACATTTCTTGAATTTTAATAAGTGAATAGTTGCTCCACGCTGCATTAAATATTGTCAGAACTTTTGGCTTCTTGCTGACACCTTTTCAGAAATGAAAATGCGGAGCTGATTTTTCATTCAACAATCATACTATTTAATTAATCTGCTTGACTGATACAACCACACAATTTCTGAACATTAATAACCAGAATATGACGTGATCATACTTAATCACTGGTGCTGCATAAATAAGGATTTACCTTAAATACACCAGTACAAGAATCAGGTAGATTGCTAAATATAATACAAAGTCTAACGTGCTCGCCATCAACATACTAGTCATGTAAAAATTATGTTTTGCAAAATCTAAAATATCTCTATATACTGGTTCATTGACAAAAAGCTATGCAAAAAAAAGTCTATATAATTGCAGCAATTTAATTTACCATACACAACAATCTGGTTCTGGTTGTTAAAATATGCAATATAAATCTCAATGACAAAGTTCAATATTTACAAGAAGTTCTTAAGCAGCAATACAAACATAAAACATAAGCATCCCAAACCACTGTTTATGAAATGTGTGCCCATAAACGATTTGACATTTATAGGGGTAATTCAGTCCTACAAAAAACTCACCAGCTCTAAATGTCCTCCGAGTCAGTTTGCATGTGTATCCTGTTCAGTGTGAGGCTCGCACTGCTTCCCTCTGTTAAATATACGAGTGTCTCGCCCACTGCTCTACTCTCTGCATTACTGAGCTGAAGTTTATGCAAGTTAGAGTGTGTGCGAGTCGGAAATGCAGCAAAAAGGAGGGTCTATTGTAAGACTAATGGCACTGCCGTTCCTGAAACCTCACCTTTGTATACCATCAGGAAGCTAGGACTGAGGTGACAGAGAGATTACTGCATAGAAGAGGCATAGACAATTAGTTAAGAAGTGTTTATGTTTGTACTTCCAGAGTGTTTGGACACAGGTTGTGGCCTCGGAGGTTTTAGACAAAGAGCTTTCCTTCATGTTTCAAAGCACAACTCTCATTCTGTCAGCAAGGGTTTCGTTTTTCAGCAACAGACCCAACCTGTGACCCTGAACAGACATCAACAGAGGTTTCAACAGCATTGTTAAGAAAGCTTAGATGAGTAGGGCAGATTGTGTTACATCTCCCTCTATCCTCTTAATGTACTGGGAGAGCAAGATGTTTCTCAGAAGATGCTAAAAATTCCACTCCTTGTTGTTTTTCATACAATGTTTCAGACACCTGCCCATTGTTTGCAGGAATTGGAAAAGATTTAGTAACTAATTTCCACTGGTTCCTCCACCCTCTCTTCCTGTTCATCCACAGATAAAGTGAGAAAAAAAGAATCAACCAGGCATCAAGCCAGAACAACAGTGGCTAAACTATACAATGAGATAATATATTAAAAACATTATTTTATTACTGTTAAAAAAGTTAAGATGTTTTAAAGTCTCACATGCATTTATTTGATCAAAAACACAATAAACAAACATTTTGAAATATACATTTTGAAATATTTTTTGTTAATATATTTTAAATTGTAATTTATTAGTGTGATGGCCCAGCTGAATTTCAGTTTTCGTCAGTCTTCAGTGTCACACGATCCTTCAGAAATCATTCTAATATGCTGATTTGCCTAATAACATTTCATGTTATCGGTTATCAAAAACAATGATACAGTCTACATTCTAAATTAATATTTAAAAAAGATACAGTAAATATTTTAAAAATACTAGTTTTAAATTAATAAATGTAATTAATATATTTTATTTATTCTATATATTTTTATATATCAGGTCAGATTTTTGGTTGTTTATGTCAGGTCAGATTTTTTTATATATATTTTTTACATCTCATAAGTTGACCATAAAAATAAAATGGTGATGGTGAGACTAGCCTAAACGTTTGTATAGAAAGGGTCCATGTCCCTTAAAGGTACACACATAAAAGGTACCCGGTGACAGCTTTTACCATGAGTGTACTTGTTCAAAATGCCCATCTTTTTTTCAAACCTGCTTTTTTCATATCAATTCATATACCTTTCCTCTCACATCATAATCCACTCTCTCCAGCCACTTTTAACATTTAAAAGAAAGACTGAAAACAAAGTGATAACAGAAGACCAGCTATACAGTCCAATGGGCAAAACTGACATTTATACGAAGGGCTGCCCACAGGACATCATATTTTTAGTCATTCCTCTTTCAGCACCATTAGACAGACACCAACAACACAGATAAAAGTCCCTGAGCAGGTCAGCTTTATTCAACCAATGAGAGACTTAAGCACTGCTGCAGCCAAGTTTACACCTCTAAGCTCTTCACTAATGGTATTCTGTTTCCAAGCTAACCCATAAGGAGGGTATAAATACACCAGGTCTCTAGGATACAAGACACTCTCCTCAAACTCTTTCGGACTTTGTGTTTTAGTAGGATAAGGAGAATTAACGACAAGTCAGCATCACTCTGCTTTGTTCAGTGTCAGTGTACAATGTCAGTGTGTGTGGTTTTGCTTTAGATCGAACAAGTCTAAAACAAAAAGTCTAAAAAAATTGCAAACAAACTTGAAAGCAGGTAATAACAGATCAACCACACAAGTGTATTATCGCTTAAAAGATTGGGGTCAGTAAGATAAAAACATTTTTTTTTATTTTTACACTTTATAATCACTTTTGAATATATTTAAAAATGCAATAAATAATTGAACTGAATTCTTGAATTTTCAGCAGTCATCAGTCTTTAGCTGCATATGATTCTTCCAATATGCTGATTTGCTGCTCAGTTATTAATAAGTAATCAGTGTAGGGAATAATTAGTGTGATTTTTTTTATTTCAGGATATGAATAGAAAATTCAAAAGAACAAAATTGATTGTGAAATAGAAATATTTGAAACATTATAAATGTCTTTACACTTGATCAATTTAACATGACTTTATGAAAATGTTAATTTATCATTTTTACTTTAAAAAAAAGTCTATCACAGTTTCCACAAAAGTATTAAGCAGCACAAAGATTGAGAATAATAAGAAATGTTTCTTGAGCACCAAGTCTGCATATTAAAATGATTTCTGAAGCTTTATTCGACTCTGAAGATGGGATAATTGATGTAAATTCAGCTTTTAAGAATACACAGTTAGGAATAAATTACATATACAGTACAATACTTTAAAAAACACAACATTTCACAATATTGCTGTTTTGACTGTAATGCAGTCTTTTAGTAAACATAAGTGACTTCTTGTAAAAACAACAACAGCTAAAATCTTAATTATTCTAAACTATGCACTGATTTGTGGAAGACACAAAGGATGTATTTAAACTGTCTCCATCAGTGTTTTGATTTAAACCAAAAAGGCTGCCAAAAGGATGTGACACCTTAGAGCACCTCAGTGCATGGAGGGACACAGATGTAACGGTGCCGGTGGAGGACTCTCCTGGGTTGACAAAGCCAAGCTGATTGATCTAGTTCACTTGCGCCCTGAAGCAGGGTCCTCTGGACTGCCATGCTGCAATGGTTCACTACACTCTCAGTGAGCGTGTGCAGCGCACATCACAAACAGCACAGATGAGAGAAGGAGAAATTCATTATGGTCCTGAGAAGGATCTCTTCTCTGCTGTTTGCTCCTATTTAGAGCTTCTGGCTGAGCAAAGACAAGCACAGAGATGGGGAGCCATGGTGGGGTGGTTAAGAGAACAGGAATGAGGGACACTGATTTCATTTTTTTTATGCTGTTGCAAAACTTGACATCATAGCTAGCGGCTTGTGGACTAGGCAGTGTACCAAATTACCAGCCATTCTGGGCAGTCTATTAATTAACCAGTGACAAATCTAATATATATCCAGAGTTTATCCCTGGCTGAAAATGCCCATGATAAAGTATATTATGACACAATGGATTCAGCTTCATCATTATTTTAAAACTTTTACAGAATTCACTTCTAAGATTCAGTTGGTTACAAAGATGCAGAGAATTATATGAGAAAATAAAAACGCACTCAAAACATTACTGGAAGTCGAGACAAGGACTCAGGCAAGAAGAACCCAAACACCTATAAAGAGAAACAGTGCGGCGTGTTCAAGACAGTGGCTTTTGATCAGTTAGATCTGGCTTGTTTGGCAGCAGCTGAAGCGTTGGGAAGTTTAGTGTTGTCCTTGTATGACAGCTACAAGATGCTTCTGTGATTTGACTGCATCTGTTAGAGTTATCTAAAAGGACAGTTTCAGTCAAGCATAAAGATAACGTATTCTGTGTTCAACGCTGTGCAATAAAAGCTATTAAAAAAATGTAAATCTTCAAATGAGAATGCACATAATAAACTGTACTATGACATACTTGAAGAATGTGAACAGGCCTCGGTAGTAATAAAAAGTTCAAATTATGTGCATTAGCCTGTTCTTGGCTCATTATGCACCTTTAAGCAATTTATCACTGCTAAAATTCCAGTTAATCATATTCCAATTCATCACAGTCCTGTAGTTGGATTAAAATGGCATCATATATATATATATATATATTAATTATCATTATTTTTACATAGATATCAAATAGCGTCTCCTCCTCCCCCCCCCAAAAAAAATAAAAATAAATAAATAATAATAATTAATTAATTAAAAATTATACATTGTACAAAATACAAAAGACTTCACAATATATTATAATGTATTTAGCCTTTTACTTCTGCAAATCTTCATTCATTCATGAATATATGGCTTGCCAATTATTTTGCAGACAGGACAAAACAACACATTTTTGCTGCGTGTTCAGGTTATTTGTTAAAAGGAACCTAATTTCATTATGTTCAGCCCACTAACTTACATTTGTAAAATAAATAAATAAAAATAAAATAAAATAAGAATAACAAAATTTGTTTTGTTTGGACTTCATAACCTGGTGCCCGGTATCCAAGTTTTAACCTTCTAGGAAAAAGCTAGTTTTGAGTTTGCTATGGTAATTTTGCATTTAGTATGCTTGTCATGTCTCCTTATGCTGGGTCCCCTGTCACCTTTAAATTTTGTAGGTACTTTCACTGTAACTTTTGCTAAATTGGCATGACTGTAACTCCCTGAAAATACCCTAAAAATTCTAAAACCAGCTATCTGGTGCTAGCCAGAAAACCACAAAATCATACTTTGAGAAAGTATCTCTTTTCGTGTCTCAATGTGTGTGCAGAGCGAAATCAACATAAGCTATGGAGAAAGAGAAGAGGCAGAAAAAGAATCCAAACCATGGTATTTTTTAAAAATAATGCATGACCTCCACCTATGCTAATGGATAACCTCAGGAAACACTATTCATATAATAGTGTAGTATTATATGAATAGTGTTTCCTGAGGTTATCCACACCACTCCTGCCAGTTACAACACTTCAATCTGTAACATTGTGAATGACTGAGTGTCCCAGACTGACTTTACTCACATCTCAGGCTTTAAACAAAATCCTAATAAAATGTGACAATTCAGCAGCTTTACTAACAACCGAAAATAGAACATAAACTTTGACAACAGCTCTACAGAATTATTATTTTAAACAGACTAACTCCAGCTGCCAAATGGTCAGTAATTAATTGTCTTTCCTGACTATAATGAGTAGGAAATAAATTCTCTGAAAAGAAAGATAGCGCAACCCGAGGAAGAGCTATTGCCGTCTTCTCCCTCCAGTCACCTCTAAGTCTCATTATAGGCAATTTTCATTGTGGGAGGAATGTGTATCTTTAATAACTCCGTCTGAGGAGGCCAAGCTAAGCAGTCTGCGGTGTGGATCTTGGCCTGCTCTGGTTTCCAAGTAGTGTGGTTCTGACAACAGTGAGCACAGATATTCCTGGGCTCAGCTACTACATAACCAGACAAACCGGACGTGATTGGAGATTAGACTGGACGCATGCTCACAGCAGCTTTAAACTCCAAATCATTATCAGAAAATTGCACAGATGTGGTCAGTATATTAACTGCAGTTCTTCCATGCAGAACGTGCTGCTGAATGGCAGGAATGTTAATGTGGACACAGGACTGAATCTTGGGGGGAAAAAAAATAAGCTCTATAATTTCCAACATTGATTTTTTTTAGGTTGTTGTGCTCTGCATGCTGTTTTCCGAACTGTTTGGTTCAAAGCTGTGAGATTGCCATAGAGCTAAGCTGGTGGCAGGGACAAAAATGAGGTTGGACAGGACAGCAGAGAGGAATGGGACAAGACAAGCACACTTCCTGTGTGAGATCACACTGATGTCAAACCATATCATTTCCTGCTGATTAAGCTGACGTAACGGCACATGAAGATCTGGCTAATTCCTGTATTACATTAGTGCTTCAGTGGCAGATGCAGGGAGGTTATATAACTGCAGAGCATTTAAGTTAAGTTCACTAGCAAGATGAAGACATCTTGAATTTCTGTGTACAATAAGCAGTTTAGTAGGATGATTAACTGAAATTTTAAGCTTTCACGATAAAACATTTTGCATGTAGGATAAAAGTCACGAAAGTGACATATTCTCAATTGAAGTGAGTTGCTTTAAAAAAGCATCCTATTTTTCTTGGGGTTTGATTGTGCAGTAAGTGTTAACTTTATCATAAACAGAGCAATTTGTTGTTCCAAATGCTTTTTTGAGAACTTTTCATTTTTCCCATACAGCTGCAGAGTAGGCGAATGTAATCACACTATTTAGCAGAGAGAGGCCCAAATTATCGCCAACCTAGCAAAGCATTTCCTCACCCGCTACACCTCTGTAGCCTAATTATGATTAATGTCACTTGCTTTTCTCATTCCTTTCCCTAAGCTAGCACAAAATCAAAGATTCACTATTTAAAAGACTTATTTGGTGATATAAAAAGCATGAGCACAAGCTCAGCCCTCGCTAGGGTTCAAACTACTAGGGCTCGGAGTCGGCCGATCTCCGGGGTCGCCCCCCGGACAGCACGCCAAACATGCTTTATTCATTATCATAAGGAAGCGCGAACTCGTGAAATAACTACAATGATGTTACTTAATACTGATTTTATATATATATATATATATATATATATATATAAAATAAAAGATAGATTAAGATATTATATAATTATGAAAAGGTGTAATTGTTTAATCAGAGCAGTCTGCTGCCATGTAGTTAAGGTTTCAGATTTGAACAGATAAATGTACAACACAACAAAAACATTCTAATTTATATAAGTAAATGAAACATAAGTTAAAAAATGCAATTGTGAACACTTACATGAACCATTCAAATGAACTGTTTTGCTTAAACGAATCCTTAATGCTACACATCTGAGAAAGAGCACTGTTTTAAATGAAACAATCTGCTGGAGTAAAAACGAAAGAGAGAGGACCAGTCTGGTTATTGTGTTTGATTATTTGCTTATTTAAAAAAAAAAAACAGCTATGCTGATATGAAACTGTCACAAGTTAGTAGTCTCACTACTTGTAATAAATGAACAAAATCCCACCACCAAAAGAAGGTAAAAGTGCCCACCCAGTAGTCTTGGTTGCAGAATTCATTTTCAATTAATCTTTCCCATAGGGATATTAAAACCTATTTGTTTAAGAGTTATAAGCCATGAATCCAAACCAAACAGCTACAGGGTGAATCACATTACAAGCTTGAAGAAATGAATGAATAAATGAATTTGGGAAAAAAATAGCAAAGACGGTTTTTGAAAAAGTATTTGAAAATTGGACAAAAGTCACATGTCTTTCAATAATATTGAATTAAAAATGACAGAGAAGTATACAACTATTGATTTAAAGTACAAAAATTAGGAGTTCTTATTAAGGGCACTTAGGGTTTTGGTGTGATTTATTTGTTTCAATTGGTGGATTTTTCATTTTATTTTTATTTTTTGCAGAATCTTCTTGGGTAACTCTTTTGTTGAACAAAGTTATTTAAAAAAAAGAAAGAAAGAATATATTGTTCAGCAAAAGCATATATCAGATTAACAACTTAGCTCAAACTTAGCTCACTGGGGCTATTATAATTTAAAATCATTCCCTTGACAGAGAAAATGAATGGAATTTTTATTTCCAAAATCTGACTGTTGCACTATTACAATGAAACTTATTCTGATTGGCTAGAAAAGTAAAGGCCACATTATTATATTTTTTGCTCGTTACAGAGCTTTAGGCTATCACAAAAACAGGTGTGATATCTCAGGTGCACCTTTTGCTAAAAACGCATTTTAGAGTTCAGCTGAATAGGAAAAGATACATTCTTAATAAACATGAACTGCAGTTCAGTGCACATTTAGCCACAAGAAAAGAAGCTTTAAAATTAGGTATCGGTTCATGGAGGCAAATGGAGCTGCAGGTTTTTCAGAGGAATCTCTTTCAGCACATTTGGAGCCTCTGAGGAAAGAAAGAATCCACACAGTGTTGGATTCTGCGCCTGTGGAAATGTCGTGTACTGTATCTGCAGCGGTGGGGCAAGATTGGTGCTGTCTCTGGGATAAATCTCTGTTTTAATAGACCTGACGGAGGGAATGGGGGACAGCAGGGGACAGTGCTTCTAAGGCTGTGCCTTCAATCTCATACCTCTCCAAGCAGTGTGAGTAAAAATCATTGAAGTGAAAGAAAAGTATTTTGGCATTTGAAAGTCACAGAAATAAGTATTATACTCATACACATACACATCAATCGGAAAGCAGGTAGAAAAACAATACAATTAAATCACCATTCAAAATATTGGGGTTTAGTAAGATTTTTCAAAAATACAGTACAAACATTATTTTTTATTATTATACTGCACAATAACTTTTTCTTAGGCTATTTGAATATTTTAAATTAAAATTAATTCTTGCAAGGTCAAAGCTGAGTTTTCAGCAGACATTTCTCCAGTCATCAGTAGTTTGGTGGTCAAGAAACATTTCTTATTATTATCGGTGTTGTGCTGCATATTATTTTCGTGTAAACCTTGTAGAATTTTTAGGGATTCTTTTAAAAGAACAGTATTAATTTAAAATATTGTTTTCTTTAGTAATCAAATAAAACTTCCCTTTAAATCTGGAACTTTGAATTTAATGCATGCTTGCCGAATACAATATTAGTATTATTACTTTAAAGTATTGTTTACCCCAAACTAAATCATATAAATTACATGGAAAGAAAACACATAATAGCGAATGTGTGGTCAGGTGGGTGATTTTAACATAACATTTATATTTTCAAAACTGCAATTAAAAAAATCGATAGGGTATTGTAGCACCACCCATTACCCAGCATGCTTTGTGTTTGAGTAACTTAACTACAAATCTGTAAAAATGAGGAAAATGACTTATAACTGTACTACTATTTTAAATGGCATGTTTGCTATTTGTGACAAAGAATGTACAACTATCCTTGTTTTAAAATAGTTTGTGTTTGTGTTATTTTTATCTTGTGTGTGTGTGTATACCTGGTATTCATTACATTATGGGGACCAAATGTCACCACAAAGACAGTAGTACCAGTAAATTTTGGCTTTGTGGGGACTTTGTGTTTTGTTTTGTTTCAATAAGGAAACAAGGTTAAATATCATACAGAATGATTGATGTTTTTTGAAATCTAAAAATGCAGTAGGTTTTGTTTGAGGGATAAATTTAGGGTTAGGGTAAGGGGACAACAAATAAGGTTTGTACATAATAAAAACCATTATGTCTATGGAATGTCCCCATAAGAATATGAGCGTGTATGTGTGTGTTTACAGTAATGAACCACAAGAAAGTCTTTTGTGGAATGTGTCTGATAAAAGATTAATTGATTTGAGAAGCCTCAGTCCCTGTACCCATTAGCTACCATGTGGTTTCTAAACTGACCTAATTAGAGCGGTGACAGTTCTTCAAAACTTTTGCCTAACCGCACTGTCAAAACTTATAAGTCAGCTGCTGACATCAACTGAAAGAGCTTCCCATTACTTCTCTTCTCTCTGAACATTACACAAAGCACACAAATATGTCATTATTAATTTCTTAAAATATAACATTTCAGAGCATAGCTTGATAAAATATTCTTCATAAATGATTTCAATGCTTAAATCAGTATTAAAAATACAACCATGTGTTTAGCTACCTATCCAGTCACTGTTTAAAAACATGTGAATCTAGCTGAGAGTTGCTGGTTTGATTAGCACCAATGAGATCAAGTGATGTGAGATAATTTGATGATGAGGAGGGAATGTAACTAATCAGCAGAGTGAACAGTGAGGGTCAAGCCCCTGTCTTAATCCCCCCATATAGAAAAGGCATCAGCCAAACTATACAAGCGCACTCATGTGCTGCAGTCAGGAATACCACACAAAAGCTCCTCAGACGAGCAGATCTAAACCGATAGCAGAACCGTTAGCATATCTGTATGTACGTGGTCCTATATCTAATATTCTGTAGTAGTGTGAAACACAAATATCTAATCAACTAATCCAGATAATGCTATAACACCAGTCAGATTTAGGAAGCATAATACCTGGATTGGAACCCATTGGATTGGTGTCAGAAGGCTTCTGGGTTGGTCTGGATCTCACCAGGTTGCCCTCACTGCCAGCCCTCATCAACCTCTCCCCGACGACCAGCATGTGCGAGCGACTCCCTGGAGGTTCCTTTCGGGACTGCTTGGAGGGTTTGACCAGACGTGAAGGTTTGGACATCTCTCCAGGTTCTCCTGAAGCACGCTCGTAAGAGATGTTTCCAAAGTCCTCCCTTCTTTCTGAAGCTGTACACACCTTTACTTGTCCAAACTTTGCAGATAACCTGACATCCAGCTAAATTGATTCACTGTCCTTCTCTGTTAATATTCATTCTTTCTCATGACGAATACTGGAGAGTGAAACCAGATGAATTAGTTGAGGAGTCCTTGGAGAGAACCACCTGCTCAGTTTGAGGCACAACAGTGAAGACACAACTGAACGCTTGAAGAACTAAATCATTGAAAGAGCTGAGGTTGTTAAACTCTCTCTCTACGCAGAAACGCACAGCATGCTGATGTCTAATCACTTCTCCCGCTTTGGAGAAATTATCCTTTTAATAATCCAGCACCAGGAAAGCATCAGGCATCTAATCTACTTGTGTAATTGCTGGTGAAACACAGTGCTCTTAATGCAGATGTAATCTCTGTGTTAAGTCGCCAGGCATATTTAACCAGGGAGGCAGTAAAGATGATCACTGTGTGTCAGTTGGCTTCCTACTGCTGTGCATGCAGACCAGAGCCACAGCTAAGTCACACTCGGGCAGTGAGAAAGAGAGAGAGAGAGAGAGAGAGAGAGAGAGAGAGAGAGAGAGAGAGAGAGAGAAGGGATAGAGAGGAGAGAGATTTACTCCCATGTGCATGGTTGTGATAGGCTAAGAGCTATTGTAACCTCCCTCCCCACCTTATCCTCATAAAGCGAAGGGATGTTGTACTGCACTGGAATGATCAGCACCCAGGTAAACCACAGTATCTCTATCTATCTATCTATCTATCTATCTATGTACCTACCTACCTACCTACCTACCTACCTGTTATGCTGTTCAAAAGTCTGATTAAATTTGTGGAATTCTTCTGATTTGCATTTTTCTGCTATATTTTAATATTTCTGCTTATGTCAAACTTGGGGGACAGATTAAATGTACATTCATTTTCATTATAAACAATGAATGAATAACTGTTATCTTCTAGTGCTGCATTATTAACATTCCTTTTGGTTGACAAAAAATATTGACAAAAAATATTGTCAATATAAGTATATTTTTATATATACCTGACAAACAATTTCAGTCTATGAATAGATAAATATATTTTAGTGCTGTGAATCAATTAATCGGGATTAATTTTTTTCTCCTCATTCTACATTGTTTTTCTCTTTCAAGAAGAAATTTCAGGTTTGAGGTATGCAGTACGTCACAATAGGGAAGAAAAACCAATTGCAACTTCCATTTCACGCTGACCTTAAAATCCACTGATCTGCTCTGTTGGGGAAAAAACAGGCAAACATAAAAAAATTGAAGATATCTCTGTATGCGAATTTTTGATTCCTTCAATTGAACAGTGTTAGCAGTCAAACCACTCTTCAAATGAGGTGCACAGATCCCTACTGTGGGGTACTCTATATTTACCCAGACAGAAAAAAAACTATTTCATTTTCTCACATTTAAAAATAATGCTGTTAATGCTTACCCAGAAATATAATGTGAGGTATTGTGACTCTGACTCAGTTTTGCACCTCTAAACTTGTATAACTTCACTCCACACATCCAAGATAGAAGATTCATAATTGATTTTCTCACTCATTTTACATTGACGTAAGTCTGACACCATCTGGACCATGTTACTATGAATCAAAAACTGAGGGGGAAATTATTTTAAAGCTGTTGTAACTGAGTGGCTGTAACACTATTCAGTAATAATACAGTCCACCGCTGGTCATTAAACACCTTAAAAAACAAAAAGAATCTGCACCTACTGAAAAAAAAAAGTCAATTACTCAAAACAACGAATGTTGAGGCAAAGAATGCATTCCTCCCACTAAGGCTATTAGTCTTGCCCATTCCCCTCTGGAGTGACTCTAAACTAAACCAGAATAAGAGATGGAGAAGAGTGATAAGATTGCTGATCGTGCTGCAAAGCCTGTGAGGAAAGAGAGGATCTTTAACTAGAACTATCTGCTCTTATGGGAAGTTTAGCACCAATTCATGTTCAAGAATGGTACATTTAGTTATATAGCTTGAGATGTGCAGTGAGACATGCAAGTCATTGAGTGCATTGCATTTTTATTAAATGTATACAATTACTCTTACCACTGCTCTGCAAATAGAAGTACATAAGGGTCAGTCTACATGAGTATGTATTTTTCAATATTTAGAGAGTTCACCATGCCCTGCTATAAAATATTTTTGTTTTTCAAAAAAAAAAGGAACGCCAGTTACTTTGTTTTCTTATTTATTGACTGACAAGTCTCCTGACTCAGTGTTGGGAGAAATCACAAATACAAAGGCATTGTGTGTGGTGTGTGAATACAGTGTAGTTCTAGACTAAATGTGAATGTGCATTAATTCAAATTTACTTATTCTCAAAAAACAGATTTAGTATTCATCAAAATACTAAATTAATTTACTAAATTATTTTAATTAATACTAATTAAAATAAACTCAGAATATGACGCAAATCTGCAATAATTAAATTACACAAATGTATCTACTCCCATTTTATTAACCAATGTCTTTGCTGCGGGCCTCTGATGATCCAGTTCAACCATACTTACAAGCAAAAACAACAAAAATGAACTATACTGTGCTTTTGTCAGGGTTGTTTTTTGGAGAACAGAACACTGGAGTTGCGGAGTCTTAAGGAATGTCATTTTAATATACTCCTGCGTTTGATAACAGAACTTGTACAGGTCATTTTCAAAAAATTAGCATATTGTGATAAAGTTCATTATTTTCTGTAATGTACTGATAAACATTAGACTTTCATATAT